>CM070777.1:20040162-20470140 GCA_036346955.1 Dipus sagitta | reverse complement strand
TGAGAGCAAGGCTCTCAGCCTAGGTCAGGGAATCGGCTGTCTTCAGAATATGGGTCAGTTTTATCCCATCCACAAAGGCGGCTGAGGCACGGCCATATGCCTGCCCGAGTCGCTGTTGCTCAAATTGAGCAATTTTTTCGGGTTCACCCCCTCACGTACAAGTGTTGAGCCTACTGGAATGGGGATGTCTGAAATGTGAGGGAGCAGGGCCCGGAGGGTGTGTTTCTCTGGGAATAAGAGAGCTCCAGAAAGTATCCTTTAGTTGGCTGAAGGAGGAGGGCCTCCACGAGTGCCGGGCCAGCTGACAGACCAGGTGAGGCTGCCTCACACATCGAACACTCGGACATTTGACAATCGTCGAGAACGCCTGAGTCCACTCGCGTGGACTGCCCACTTTCCCCTGTCCCTGGTGATGATGAGGTGTCCCCTTTTCTCAACCGTGCAGGGATGCTGGTCCAGCTTTCTTGACAGAGAGGCTGACAACTCCAGGACTTCTAAGGAGCGGTGCTTTGCTTCCACCCAATGACACAGGCGGCAGGAGTCTTGCTTCTGGGTGGAACGCCACTCACATAGGTTCTTCAATTCCTTCTGGACGTGTTTGGAATAGGATTTGAATCAGAATAAAATTCCCAGGTACACATGACAGGTGCTGGGCAAGGAGGCCGTCACTCTTCAGTAACCTGTGTTGAGCACATTGACGTCCCCCCGCCCCCACAAGGAAAAGAAAGTATTTTACTTCTTTAAATGTGAGAGAGAAACAGACAGAGATAGGGAGGAGAAAGGGAGAGATAGAGGGAACTGGCACACCGGGTGCCCTATCGCACATGAGCGCCCCCTTGTGCATCGGGCTCGCATGCGTCCCGGGGATTCGAACCGGGTTCCTTTGGCTTCCCAGCAAAAAGCTCTAACCGCCAGGCCATCTCCCGGTTCCCACAGTGCCCGTGCCTGGTCTTCTTTCCCTTGCTGTTTTCCAGCTATTGCTGAGCTCCAGTAGCGGCTGAACTGGAATTCAGGACGTAGCCTGAACTTGTCATCATTGTGAGGAGCAAGTGAGGCCACAGCAAAGTATAACTGTGTTCCCAGTGGAGCCTGTGTTACGTACTTACCGTATTTTCCTTGATGTGTGTGAACGTTGCTCAGTGAACCAGGGGCACGTCCGTGATTTTCCAATACTTACCCTTTTGGTCCTTCATTCCACCTGCACCCACTGTCAGGTCACGATGGCTCTCGAGAGCCTGCGAATGCGTGAACAAACCCTCAGAGTACACGTTGGGAACCCGACACTCCTAAGTCTTCCTGGCCTGGCTTCAGCAATTTTGCCCTGGGCCTATAAGGCATGAAGAATGTGCATACTTGCATACGGGTTTTACTCATATTCTGTTTGCCCTCTCGAACTTGGGACACTTCTGTGTGTCTGCTGCCTCAAACAGACGTCAGTCCTCCGGCTAGAAAGGGGCTCAGGACTCATAGGTAGTGTCTCACTTCACCTGTAAGCTCTGCATGTCGCATGCGCATGTGACCACTTAAGTCACGTGTGTGTCAGGGGCCTCCTTTCCCTAGCGCACAGAGATTCCCTGCATGGTCGTGGCGTTCTGTGGGTCCGAAAAGCCCCCGATTCCCTGACCTAGGCTGAGAGCAAGGCTCTCAGCCTAGGTCAGGGAATCGGCTGTCTTCAGAAAATGGGTCAGTTTTATCCCATCCACAAAGGCGGCTGAGGCACGGCCATATGCCTGCCCGAGTCGCTGTTGCTCAAATTGAGCAATTTTTTTCGGGTTCAGCCCCTCACGTACAAGTGTTGAGCCTACTGGAATGGGGATGTCTGAAATGTGAGGGAGCAGGGCCCGGAGGGTGTGTTTCTCTGGGAATAAGAGAGCTCCAGAAAGTATCCTTTAATTGGCTGAAGGAGGAGGGCCTCCACGAGTGCCGGGCCAGCTGACAGACCAGGTGAGGCTGCCTCACACATCGAACATTCGGACATTTGACAATCGTCGAGAACGCCTGAGTCCACTCGCGTGGACTGCCCACTTTCCCCTGTCCCTGGTGATGATGAGGTGTCCCCTTTTCTCAACCGTGCAGGGATGCTGGTCCAGCTTTCTTGACAGAGAGGCTGACAACTCCAGGACTTCTAAGGAGCGGTGCTTTGCTTCCACCCAATGACACAGGCGGCAGGAGTCTTGCTTCTGGGTGGAACGCCACTCACATAGGTTCTTCAATTCCTTCTGGACGTGTTTGGAATAGGATTTGAATCAGAATAAAATTCCCAGGTACACATGACAGGTGCTGGGCAAGGAGGCCGTCACTCTTCAGTAACCTGTGTTGAGCACATTGACGTCCCCCCGCCCCCACAAGGAAAAGGAAAGTATTTTACTTCTTTAAATGTGAGAGAGAAACAGACAGAGATAGGGAGGAGAAAGGGAGAGATAGAGGGAACTGGCACACCGGGTGCCCTACCGCACATGAGCGCCCCCTTGTGCATCGGGCTCGCATGCGTCCCGGGGATTCGAACCGGGTTCCTTTGGCTTCCCAGCAAAAAGCTCTAACCGCCAGGCCATCTCCCGGTTCCCACAGTGCCCGTGCCTGGTCTTCTTTCCCTTGCTGTTTTCCAGCTATTGCTGAGCTCCAGTAGCGGCTGAACTGGAATTCAGGACGTAGCCTGAACTTGTCATCATTGTGAGGAGCAAGTGAGGCCACAGCAAAGTATAACTGTGTTCCCAGTGGAGCCTGTGTTAGGTACTTACCGTATTTTCCTTGATGTGTGTGAACGTTACTCAGTGAACCAGGGGCACGTCCGTGATTTTCCAATACTTCCCGTTTTGGTCCTTCGTTCCACCTACACCCACTGTCGGGTCACAATGGCTCTCGAGAGCCTGCGAATGCGTGAACAAACCCTCAGAGTACACGTTGGGAACCCGACACTCCTAAGTCTTCCTGGCCTGGCTTCAGCAATTTTGCCCTGGGCCTATAAGGCATGAAGAATGTGCATACTTGCATACGGGTTTTACTCATATTCTGTTTGCCCTCTCGAACTTGGGACACTTCTGTGTGTCTGCTGCCTCAAACAGACATCAGTCCTCCGGCTAGAAAGGGGCTCAGGACTCATAGGTAGTGTCTCACTTCACCTGTAAGCTCTGCATGTCGCATGCGCATGTGACCTCTTAAGTCACATGTGTGTCAGGGGCCTCCTTTCCCTAGCGCACAGAGATTCCCTGCATGGTCGTGGCGTTCTCTCGGTCCGAAAAGCTCCCGATTCAGAAATGGGTCAGTTTTATCCCATCCACAATGGCGGCTGAGGCACGGCCATATGCCTGCCCGAGTCGCTGTTGCTCACATCGAGCAATTTTTTCGGGTTCACCCCCTCACGTACAAGTGTTGAGCCTACCGGAATGGGGATGTCTGAAATGTGAGGGAGCAGGGCCCGGAGGGTGTGTTTCTCTGGGAATAAGAGAGCTCCAGAAAGTATCCTTTAATTGGCTGAAGGAGGAGGGCCTCCACGAATGCCGGGCCAGCTGACAGACCAGGTGAGGCTGCCTCACACATCACACATTCGGACATTTGAAAATCGTTGAGAATGCCTGAGTCCACTCGCGTGGACTGCCCACTTTCCCCTCTCCCTGGCGATGATGAGGTGTCCCCTTTTCTGAACCATGCAGGGATGCTGGTCCAGCTTTCTTGACAGAGAGGCTGACAACTCCAGGACTTCTAAGGAGCGGTGCTTTGCTTCCACCCATTGACACAGGCCGCAGGAGTCTTGCTTCTGGGTGGAACGCCACTCACATAGGTTCTTCAATTCCTTCTGGACGTGTTTGGAATAGGATTTGAATCAGAATAAAATTCCCAGGTACACATGACAGGTGCTGGGCAAGGAGGCCGTCACTCTTCAGTAACCTGTGTTGAGCACATTGACGTCCTCCCGCCCCCACAAGGAAAAGGAAGTATTTTACTTCTTTAAATGTGAGAGAGAAACAGACAGAGATAGGGAGGAGAAAGGGAGAGATAGAGGGAACTGGCACAGCGGGTGCCTACCGCACATGAGCGCCCCCTTGTGCACCGGGCTCGCATGCGTCCCGGGGATTCGAACCGGGTTCCCTTGGCTTCCCAGCAAAAAGCTCTAACCGCCAGGCCATCTCCCGGTTCCCACAGTGCCCGTGCCTGGTCTTCTTTCCCGTGCTGTTTTCCAGCTATTGCTGAGCTCCAGTGGCGGCTGAACTGGAATTCAGGACGTAGCCTGAACTTGTCATCATTGTGAGGAGCAAGTGAGGCCACAGCAACATATAACTGTGTTCCCAGTGGAGCCTGTGTTACGTACTTACCGTATTTTCCTTGATGTGTGTGAACGTTGCTCAGTGAACCAGGGGCACGTCCGTGATTTTCCAATACTTCCCTTTTTGGTCCTTCGTTCCACCTGCACACACTGTCGGGTCACGATGGCTCTCGAGAGCCTGCGAATGCGTGAACAAACCCTCAGAGTACACGTTGGGAACCTGACACTCCTAAGTCTTCCTGGCCTGGCTTCAGCAATTTTGCCCTGGGCCTATAAGGCATGAAGAATGTGCATACTTGCATACGGGTTTTACTCATATTCTGTTTGCCCTCTCGAACTTGGGACACTTCTGTGTGTCTGCTGCCTCAAACAGACGTCAGTCCTCCGGCTAGAAAGTGGCTCAGGACTCATAGGCAGTGTCTCACTTTACCTGTAAGCTCTGCATGTCGCATGCGCATGTGACCACTTAAGTCACGTGTGTGTCAGGGGCCTCCTTTCCCTAGCGCACAGAGATTCCCTGCATGGTCGTGGCGTTCTGTCGGTCCGAAAAGCTCCCGATTCCCTGACCTAGGCTGAGAGCAAGTGTGTCAGCCTAGGTCAGGGAATCGGCTGTCTTCAGAAAATGGGTCAGTTTTATCCCATCCACAAAGGCGGCTGAGGCACGGCCATATGCCTGCCCGAGTCGCTGTTGCTCACATTGAACAATTTTTTCGGGTTCACCCCCTCACGTACAAGTGTTGAGCCTACTGGAATGGGGATGTCTGAAATGTGAGGGAGCAGGGCCCAGAGGGTGTGTTTCTCTGGGAATAAGAGAGCTCCAGAAAGTATCCTTTAATTGGCTGAAGGAGGAGGGTCTCCAGGAGTGCCGGGCTAGCTGACAGACCAGGTGGGGCTGCCTCACACATCAAACATTCGGACATTTGAAAATCGTCGAGGTCATCTGAATCCATTTCAATGGACTGCTCACTTGCCCCTCTCCCTGGTGTTGATGAGGTGTCCACTTTTCTGAAACGTGCAGGGATGCTGGTCCAGGTTTCTTGAGAGAGAGGATGACAACTCCGGGACTTCTAAGGAGGAGTGTTTTGTTTCCACCCAATGACAGAGGCGGCAGGACTCTTGGTTCTGGGTGGAACGCCACTCACATAGGTTCTTTAACTCTTTCTTGACCTGTTTTGAATAGGAATTGATTTGCTTACCTTCTATCAGAATAAAATTCCTAGGTACACATGACAGGTGCTGGCCAAGGAGTCCCTCAGTCTTCAGAAACCTGTGTTGAGCACATTTTCATTTCCCCCCTGAAGGAGAAAAAAGGATTTTACTTATTTAGGTGTGAGAGAGAAAGAGAGAGATAGGGAAGAAAAAGGAACAGATACAGGGATTGGGCACACCAGGTGCCCACCCCACACGAGCGCCCCCTTGTGCATTGGGCTCTCATGTGTCCCGGGGATTTGAACTGGGGTCCTTTGGCTTCACAGTAAAATGCTCTCACCCCAAGGCCATCTCCTGCTTCCCACAGCTCCTGTGCCTGGTCTTGTTTCCCTTGCTTTTTCACACTAGCCCTGTGTTATATTACCAGTTCTTGCATAAATTTGCCATATCTTCATTATCCACTCATGAGTTGAAGGACATCTAGGCTCAGAAAGCTCTTCTTAAAGGGAAGAATCCTCTCTGTTGAAGGATTTTGGGGAGGCAAAATTAGGACCTGTTTTTAGAAAGGGAAACAACAAGAGGCAGGATCAACAAAAATAAGCTAGAGCCAGGTGTTGTCGTGCATGCCTTTAAATCCCACATTTGTGAGTCAAAGGTGGAAGGATCACTATGATTTCCAGACCACTCTGACACTACATAGTGAATTCCAGGTCAGCCTGGTCTAGACTGAGACCCTACCTTCAAAGCAAAACAAAACAAAATGAAAAGCTAGTACCAAAACTCTGTGGAAGTTGAATAATATGCCCCCGCATAGGCTCATGTGTTTTTCATACTTGGTTCCCAGCTGGTGTCAATTTGGGAGGGTTGTGGAGCTTTTGGGAGGAGGAACCTTGCTGGAGGAGGTGTGCCACTGGGGAGTAGGCTTTGAGAGAATGTAGCCCAGCAACAAGTCCAGTCCATAGAGTACTTCCTTCCTGGTGCTACGGAGGTATTATGCCTGGTCTGCTGTCTGTTCTGCCATGATAAGCTTTCCCTGGAAACTATAACCAGAAATAAACCCTTCCCTGCCATTATCTGCCTCAAGGCAGATGTTTTATCCCATCAAGGCAACTGCTACACTCATCCATTCAGCCAGCGTCAATGCAGCCTTGGGGTGATGAAGAGAAAGCATTGTGTGTAAAAAATAGCAGTGAAGCCAGTCATGTTGGTGCACACCTGTAGTCCTAGTACTCAGGAAGCAGAGGTAGGAGGATTCTGTGAGTTCAAAGCCACCCTGAGACTACATAGTGAATTCCAGGTTAGACTGGGCTAGAGTGAGCTCCTACCTCAGAAAAACTAAATATATATAATGCATATCAAAGAAGATAAAATCAATTAGATCCTCTCACTTCAGGACAACTTACTGCAAAGGGTCCATGAGACCCTGTCTCTAGAAGGGTGTGTCCAGGAGGCTTGTTAACTTCTGTTGCTGTTTGGGTGTTGATCACCCCCCAAAAGCCCATCTAGGGTTTGGTCCCAGCTTGTGGCACTATTGGGGGGGTGGAACCTTTGTGAGATGGGCCCTAGAGGGAGAAGATTCCTGGGTGCATGTTCTGCAAGCGGTCTAGGGTCCCATCCCTTTGCCTCTTTTTTGCTTCTTTAGCCACCATGCACCCCTCACCATGCCTCACCACAGGCCCAAAAGCAATGAGACTGCCTGACTGGACTAAGACCCCTGAAACTGTGAGCCAAAACAAATCTTTTTTAAATTTTTTATTTATTTGTTTGAGAGAGCAAGACAGGGAGAGGCAGATGAAGAGAGAGAGAAAAAAAGAGAGAGAAAATGGGTGTGCCAGGGCCTCCAGCCACTGCAAACGAATCCAGACACCTGTGCCACCTTGTGTATCTGGCTTACATGGGTCCTGGGGAATCGATCCGAGGTCCTTTGGCTTTTCAGGCAAATGCCTTAACCACTAAGCCATTTCTCTAGCCCCTAAAACAAATCCTTAGGCTAATCATCTCAGGTCCTTTGTTATGACAACAGAAAGCTCACACACTCTCCTTGTGCTCCATAGTTCTTTGAGATCACTGCCAAATCCAGATCTTTATTTCATTGACTACTCATTTGAGAAGTGTTTACTGAGCCACCACCATGGGTTAGGCACTGATGAGCAATCATGTGACACCAAAGGGCACAGAGGAAGCTAGATTCTAGGACTCTGGTTCAATTCTCCATATCTGGGCTGGGGTTTACCCCCTGCTGGCCACATGGCATATTCCTGCTCTGCCACTGTCACAGTGTCAAAGTCCCCCAGGGGCTCATTGAGAACAGGTATAAATTATCCATGTCCCAACCACCCATAATCTTCTTTCCAATGTGAGAGATAATTAGGAATCATTGGATCTATAGCTACAGATCAACACTATTAAAATGTTTTCTATCTAGGGCTCAGTGGGTAAGGCACTTGCCTGCAAAGCCAAAGGACCCAGGTTCAATTCCCCAGGACCCATGTAAGCCAGATGCACAAGGTGACACATGTGTCTGGAGTCCATTTTCACTGGCTGGAGACCCTGGCACATCCATTCTTTCTCTCTCTTTCTCTTTCTATCTGCTTCTCTCTCTCTGTCAAATAAAAATAATTAATTAATTAATTAAAAAATATTTTCTATCTTAACCAATGCCATGCAGGCATGCCTCTCACCTCAGCCACTCATCTTGAGCAAATTTCAGGCTTGCAGAAGTTATCTTAAAACTCTGGCCAGGCACGGTGGTGCTCACCTTTAAGGCCAGCACTCAGGAGGCCACGGTAGGATGACCACTTTGAGTTCTACTAAACTAAAACTCTCCCAATCTATTCTCCACCTGGCATCCAGCAGCAAACACAATACACCTTAAGCCAACAATATCACCCTCCTGCTTAACAACCTTAGATGATGTCTCATTCCCTGTGGATAAAACCTGTGCTCTTGGACTGGAGAGATGGCTTAGAGGTTAAGCGCTTGCCTGTGAAGCCTAAGGACCCCGGTTCAAGGCTTGATTCCCCAGGACCCATGTTAGCCAGATACACAAGGGGCACATGCATCTGGAGTTCGTTTGCAGTGGCTGGAGGCCCTGGCATGCCCATTCTCTCTCTCTCTCTCTGTCTCTCTATCTGTCTCTTTCTCTCTCTGTCACTCTCTAATAAATAAATAAATAAAAATGAAGAAAAAATAAAAATAAACCCTGTGCTCTTGGATGTGCAGCATACAAAGCCTTTTTATTTTTTAATATTTGTATTTGTGTGTGTGTTGGAGAGAGAAAGAGCAAGAGTTTGGGCACACCAGAGCCTCTTGCCACAGCAAATGAATTCCAGATTCATTCGCCACTTTGTGTATCTGGCTTTATGTGGGTACTGCGGAGTTGAACTCTGGGCCATCAGGATTTGCAAGCAAGTGCCTTTAACCACCTTAATCTTCCCAGTTTATACAAAGCCTTCTGGGATCTGACCACTCTGTCCCTTCCTAAACTCAGTTTCTTCTGAACACAGTCCCTTCCCTCCAGTACACACTAAAAATACTACTACTACTGCTACTGCTTCTGGCACTTTCCTTTCTTCACCTGGTCACTTGACTGTTACTGGCTTAGTACTCTGTCTCTACTAGACTAATGTCTTGTTGAGGGCAAGATATGGCTTGGTAGAGGCTCCCAGATTCCATCACTCTCTTTTGGTGCCCTGGCTGAGAAACACTCTGTCACCTGGCCAAGCTGCCAGCTTTCCTTGTAGGCTCCATCCCAATCTGGAGCCTAGAACTT
Organism: Dipus sagitta; assembly: GCA_036346955.1. NCBI lineage: Eukaryota > Metazoa > Chordata > Mammalia > Rodentia > Dipodidae > Dipus > Dipus sagitta. The sequence continues at coordinate 20,460,958 of CM070777.1, read as the reverse complement.
TCCCAGGTACCGATGAAGGTATTTAGACCCCAATCTTTTTTGGTCTAAAAAGTACGCTGTCACTTTGTATACTTGTGAGTACCTCTGTCTGCAGCAAAGGGAAAGGTTAAGTACATATGTTGTTTGGATGACATATCCTTTACCCACACTGCACTGCTGTCCCTCCTCCTCCTGCTGTTTGCAGTGAGCAGAGCTTCCGAGGTTCCTTTTGTATGGGAATAGAAAAGAGTGATTGGGGCTGGAGAGATGGCTCCGGGGTTAAGGCACTTGCCTGCAAAGCCTAACAACCAGGTTTGATTCCCCAGTACCCACAGGTTTGATTCCCCAGGGGTATATGCATCTGGAGTTTGTTTGCAGCTGCTAGAGGCCCTGGCTTGCCCATTCTCTCCCTCTCTCTCTCTCTTTCTCCCCCCTCTCTCTCTCTCCCTCCCTCCCTCTCCCTTCCCTCTATCTCTCTCTGCTTACAAACAAATAAGAAAAAGAAAACAATGTTCACGACTCACTGGGCCAATAGTAGAGGATTCCCAGTGTTGGAGCTCTGTGCAGGCAGTTTCTGAGCTGTGAAAGAAACTAATAGAAATGATAAAAGGGGCTGGAAGACAGACATAGGAGGATCACTGTGAGTTTGAGGCCACCCTGAGACTACATAGTGAATTCCAGGTCAGCCTGGGCCAGAGTGAGACCCTACCTTGAAAAAAAAAAAAAAAAAAAACAATGAAAAAAAAAAAAAAAAACTATGAAGCCAGCATCACCCTGATACCAAAACCAGGCAAAGATAGAACAAAAAAAGAAAATTACAGACCAATCTCCCTCATAGAACATAGATGCAAAAATTCTCAACAAAATATTGGCAAACAGAATACAAGAATATATCAGAAAGATCATTCACCCTGACCAAGTAGGCTTTATCCCAGAGATGCAGGGATGGTTCAACATATGCAAATCTATAAATGTAATACATTATATAAATGGGTTGAAGGACAAAAATCACATGATCATCTCATTAGACGCAGAGAAGGCATTCGACAATATCCAACATCCCTTCATGATAAAAGTCCTACAGAGACTGGGAATAGAAGGAACATATCTCAATATAATAAAGGTTATTTATGACAAGCCTACAGCCAACATATTACTAAATGGGGAAAAACTGGAAGCTTTTCCACTAAAATCAGGAACAAGACAAGGGTGTCCACTGTCCCCACTTTTATTCAATATAGTTCTGGAAGTCTTAGCCATAGCAATAAGGCAAGAGACATGCATAAAAGGGATACAAATTGGAAAGGAAGAGGTCAAGTTATCATTATTTGCAGATGACATGATTCTATATATATAGGACCCTAAAGACTCTACTAGCAAACTGTTAGAGCTGATAAAAACCTACAGCCATGTAGCAGGATACAAAATAAATACACAGAAATCAGTAGCCTTCATATATGCTAACAACAAACACACAGAGGATGAAATCAGAGAATCACTCCCATTCACAATTGCATCAAAAAAAATAAATAAATAAAGTACCTTGGAATAAACCTAACCAAGAAAGTAAAGAATCTCTACAATGAGAACTTTAAAACACTCAAGTGTGAAATTGCAGAAGACACTAGGAAGTGGAAAAACATCCCTTGTTCCTGGATTGGAAGAATCAATATTGTGAAAATGGCAATCTTACCAAAAGCAATCTACACATTTAATGCAATCCCTATCAAAATTCCAAAGGCATTCTTCATGGAAATAGAAAAAAACAATACAAAAATTCATTTGGAATCACAAAAAACCTCGAATATCTAAAATAATGCTGAGCAACAAAAATAAGGCTGGTGGTATCACCATACCTGATTTTAACCTATACTACAGAGCCATAGTAACAAAAACAGCATGGTACTGACACAAAAGCAGTCTTGTAGATCAATGGAACAGAATAGAGGACCCAGATGTAAGTCCAGGTAGCTATAGCCACCTGATATTCGATAAAAATGCCAAAAATACTCATTGGAGAAAAGACAGCCTCTTCAGCAAATGGTGTTGGGAAAACTGGATATATATATGTAGAAGGATGAAAATAGACTCTTCTCTCTCTCCATGCACAAGAATTAAGTCCAAATGGATTAAAGACCTTAACATCAGACCTGAAACTCTGAAACTGCTAGAGGAAAAAGTAGGGGAAACCCTTCAACATATTGGTGTTGGCAAAGACTTTCTGAATACAACCCCAATTGCTCAGGCAATAAAACCACTGATTAACCACTGGGACCTCATGAAATTACAAAGACTTTGCACTGCAAAGGACATGGTGAATAAAGCAAAGAGGCAATCTACAGAATGGGAAAAAATCTTCGCCAGCTATATATCTGATAGAGGATTAATATCTAGGGTATACAAAGAACTCAAGAAGTTAAATAATAAGGAATCAAACAAGCCCATCAAAAAATGGGCTATGGAGCTAAATAGAGAATTCTCAAAGGAAGAAATACGAATGGCATATAAGCATCTAAGAAAATGTTGTACGTCACTAGTCATCAGGGAAATGCAGATTAAAACTACATTGAGATTCCATCTCACTCCTGTCAGATTGGCTACCATCATGAAAACAAATGATCATAAATGTTGGTGGGGATGTAGAAAAAGAGGAACCCTTCTACACTGTTGGTGGGAATGCAATCTGGTCCAGCCATTGTGGAAATCAGTGTGGAGGTTCCTAAAACAGCTAAAGATTGATCTACCACATGACCCAGCTATAGCACTCCTAGGCATATATCCTAAGGACTCATCTCATTTCCTTAGAAGTACGTGCTCATCCATGTTTATTGCTGCTCAATTTATAATAGCTGGGAAATGGAACCAGCCTAGATGTCCCTCAACTGATGAGTGGACAATGAAGATATGGCACATTTATACAATGGAGTTCTACTCAGCAGTAAAGAAAAATGAAGTTATGAAATTTGCAGAAAAGTGGACGGATCTGGAAAGGATTATACTAAGTGAGGTAACCCAGGCCCAGAAAGCCAAGCGCCACATGTTCTCCCTCATATGTGGATCTTAGCTACAGATGATTGGGCTTCTGTGGAGAAGGAAAAAACTCAGTAGCAGAGGCCAGTAAGTTAAAAAGGAGATAGAAAGGGAAGAGTAAGGAAGGGAGGAGAGTATTTATTAGGTTGGTATTGTATACATGTAAGTAGAAAGATTGAGATGGGGAGGGGATACGATGGAGAATAGAATTTCAAAGGGAAAAGTAGGGGGGGTCAGGAGGGTACTACCATGGGATATTTTTTATAATCATGGAAAATGTTAATAAAAATTGAGAAAAATAAAATAAAAGAAAAAGGAAAAGAAAGTACCATGGGGTTTGGTGCAAAAAGTCTAATGTTGGGGAAATTAGATTCAGCGAAATGCTCCTCAAATTAAAACTTCAGTGCAAAGTACAACCAACAGACCTCAACGAATTAAAACATTTTCAGACATATGACAATTGTTCATGTTCATTCTCTTAGGCACTGAGCCAGGGGCTGGTGACCCAAGGTGAATTGAATACAAGCCTGCCCTCACCAAGGTTTTGCAATGTTGCGAGCAGCACTGCAGCCAATCAGCTTCCACTTCTCCCATCCAACTTCTGCCCTTTGAAGTCCTGTCAGGCACGCCTGGAACCTTTCTGAGGGCATAACTACAACACTACCCAAATGCCATCATGGAAGGAAGACAGAATATTCTGGAAGCACTTGGCCCAGCAAGCCCAGTGTTGCAAGAAAAGAGGTAAGTCAGCTTGGGAAGGGCTGCCCACAGGAAATATAGCTTCCCTGTGCACTTGACCTTGGTGGAAGCAGATTAAGAAGTGCAGGTTTAGCTGGGTGTGGTGGCGCACGCCTTTAATCCCAGCACTCGGGAGGCAGAGGTAGGAGGATCGCCATGAGTTCGAGGCCATCCTGAAACTACAGAGTGAATTCCAGGTCAGCCTGAGCTAGAGTGAGACCCTACCTGGGGGTCAGCGGGGGTGGGGGATGCAGGCTTGCAAAGAAGCACCTTTAGCACTGAGCCATCCCTGCAGCCCGCATGTTGGTTTTGAACCTCTCCTCTCTCCCAGCAGCGGGGGATGGCAGGAAGCTTGTTTTTTTTTTTTCCTCCTGTCAGCCTGTGGCAGGTATCAGATGTGCATTCTGAATGCATGCAGCGCTGAGGAGCCACATAGAGTGGGGATGACACACAGGTCTCCCTGACAGCCACACAGAGAAAAAATGAGAGGGGAATAAGACATAAGGGAGAAAAAAATGAACCATAGGGCCATAACAAGGGGGCAGGGGCGTACCTGGGAGAACCAAAGGTCTAGCAGTAGGGCTGGGGAGCAGACAAGGACTGGGGAGCGATTTGGGCTGTTAGAATGGGCTGCACTTTGGTGGGCCATAGCCTAGAGCGGATAGTGCTTCCAGAGCAGGCCAACTGCAGCATGCCACCAACCAACCAGAGCAGGGTGTTCCTTCACCTTTTATTTATTTATTTTTCAACATTTATTTATTTGAAAAGGGGGAGAAAGAGAGAGAATGGGCACGCCAGGGCCCCTAGCCACTGCAAACAAACTCCAGATGCATGTGCTACTTTATGCATCTGGATCTACATGGCACTGAGGAACCAGACGCAGGACCATCAAGCTTTGAAAGCAAGCGCCTTTAACCGCTGAGCCATCTCTCTGGCCCATCCTTAGCCTTTTTAAAGAAATATTTTATTTATTTGAGAGAGAAAGAGAAAAAGAGAGGAGAGAATGGACATGCCAGGGTCTCCAACCACTACAAACAAACTCCAGATGCATGCACCACCTTGTGCATCTGGCTTTAAGTGGGTACTGGGGAACTGAATCTGGGTCTCTAGGCTTTGCAGAGAAGCACCTTAACTGCTGAGCCATCTCTCCAGCCCAATCTTAGCATTTTAAATATTTTATTTTTTAATTAATTAATTAATTAATGAGAGAGAGAGAAAATGGGCACACCAGGGTCTCTAGCCACTGCAAACAAACTCCAGATGCATGCACTACTATGTGCATCTGGCTTACGTGAGTCCTGGGAAATTGAATCTGGGTCCTTGCCTTTGCAGGCAAGTGCCTTAACCACTAAGCCATCTCTCCAGCCCAGATCCCAACATTTTAAAATGTACAGTTTGGTAGCATTAAGTCCATTCATCTTGTTGTATATTCTTCACCCATCCCATCTCTCTCTGGACTTTTTTCACCTTCTCTGTTAAATAATCTCCCATTTTTTCCTTCCCCTACCCCTCTACTATGTGTCTTTGTAAATTTGACTACTCTAGTCCTTAGTCCATTTTGTGTTGCAATAACCAAACACCTGCTGATGGGTACCTTATAAAGAAAAAAACTGGGGGCTGAAGAGATGGCTCAACAGTTAAGGCACTTGCCTGCATAGCCCAACAACCTGGGTTTGATTCCCCAGTACCCACGTAAAGCCAGATGCACAAAGTGGCACATGTGTCTGGAGTTCATTTGTAGTGGCAGGAGCCCTTGGCATGCCTGTTTTCTCTCTCTCTCTCTCTCTCTCTCTCTCTCTCTCTCTCAATCTCTCTCTCTCTCTCTCTCTCAATCTCTCTCTCTCTCTCTCTCTCTCTCTCTCTCTCTGTGTGTGTGTGTGTGCTTACAAATAAATAACAATAAAATATCACTTAAGGGGCTGGAGTGATGGCTTAATGGTTAAAGGTGCTTGTTTGCAAAGCCTGACTGCCTAGGTTCGATTCTCCAGTACCCACAGAAAGCCAGATGCACAACATGGTGCATGCATCTGGAGTTCATCTGCAGTGGCAGGAGGCCCTGGTGCGCCCACACTCACTATCTCTGTGTCTATCTCTTTCTCTCTGTCTCAAGTAAATAAAATAATAATAACAAAATAAAATATCATTTGGCAGTAGGAAGGAATTGCTGGAAGCTAAACATGGGGTATGAGAGAGGCAGGTCAGGCTGCAAAGTTTGAAGCCGGAGCACTGGGGAGGGTGGAGTAGTCATCTTTGTAGATGGGGATTTGCGGAGGAAATGATCTGCTTGGATCTTTTAGGGTTAGGGGGCGAGTTAGATACTCATGGGTAGGATGCAAAGTGCCAGTTGTAGACTACATGGAGGCAGTCAGAGCTGGAAACTTAAATGTGGTGAGAAAAAGAGAGAGAGAGAGGGAGGGAGAGAGAGAGAGAGCGCACGCCATAGGCCACTTCAATATCAATATCAATATCAATGGCAAGAAGTCTGGGTCGCGAGCAGCACAGCCTTAGCACCATGGGAGGAGTAGGGAAAGCTGGTCCCCTGAAAGCCACCTGTCCCAAGGGAGGACAGGATGTCAAATGCTGTGACAGGGAATTAATTATTGTAGGGTGGAGTAGCCATAGTTCCTCTTTTGAAGCTCCTTAAATGAGTCATGCATAATTAAATTAAAACCAAGAACCAATTTTCCCAGGAGGAGATCTTTCATGCACAGGGATTAGAGGACGAGGATGTCATCACACTCAGAGAAGTCGGTGGGGGAGAGCAGAAGTGTAGAGGTCAGGAAGCCTGGACTGAAGGACCAAGCCATGGGCCTCTGACCAGCCGGCCCACTGAGTGGCAGAATTCTCTTCTATAAAAGTGCACTCTGCTACTCTCTCTCGCTCTTTCAAATAAATAAAAAATTATTTTTAGAAATAAAATAAAATTAATAAAATAAGTGGAAAAAAGAAATGACACCATTGGAATTTTGATGATAATAGTAATCTTGGCATACACTGCATTAAAACATATTTGGCAAAAAATAAATAAATAAAATTGGCAGGGCTGAAGAGATTGCTGAGTGGTTAAGGCGCTTGTCTGCAAAGCTCAAAGACAGGAGTTTGATTCCCCAGTACCTAGGTAAAGCCAGATGCACAAGGTGGCACATGTGTCTGGATTTTGTTTGCAGTGGCTAGAGGCCCTCGTGCGCCCATTCTCTCTTTATCTGCCTCTTTCACTCTTTCTCAAATAAATACATAAAATAAAATAAAAAATCTCTGTTCGTGGTGGTGCACTGAGGAGGCAGAGGTAGGAGGATTGAGTTCAAGGCCACTCTGAGGCTACATAGTGAATTTCAAGGCAGCCTGGGCTAGAGTGAAAGCCTACCTCAAAAAAAAAAAAAAAAAAGAGCTAGAGAGATGGCTTAGTGGTTAAGTCACTTGCCTGCAAAGCCTAAGGACCCAGGTTCAATTCTCCAGGTCCCACGTTAGCCAGATGCACATCATGGCACATGTGTCTGGAGTTCGTTTGCAGTAGCTAGAGGCCCTGGCGTGCCCATTCTCTCTCTCTCTCTCCCTCTGTATCTAATAAATAAATAAAATGGCAAATCCAATTTAAACAAAAGAAAAAAAGATTCTGAAGCAGTCTTTCTAGTGGAACACAGGGGACACAGACTGGCTCACGGAGCAGGGGGGAGCTCTTGCCTTGCGGGGCCCTGGCTCCTCGCCCCTCACTGTTCACCGTGGCCCAGCACCTCAGCGGGTGAAGTGCTTACTAAGCTCTGCTGGGGACTTGTGCGCTGGCTGTTTTTAGGAAGCTTAGTTCTGCGGTTACTTATTTTCTGTATTTGAGAAAAAACATCCGGTGCTTCTCAAGAGCGTCGTGACTCCCAGGCACTCTGGGGAAAAGCAGGAGTGTAGACCCAGTGGAACACAGGACCCATTCCTGTGCCACACATCCAGCAGCCACACACTCGCGCTTCATCTCAGCTGGGTGGGAGGCTCCTTAAAAGGGGGGCGCTTGTGTTAGGCGTCTGGGAGCCGTCAGGCAAGGCGAGGCCTGGCGAATGCAGACGGTGGGTGAGCTAACTACAGATGGGACAGTGTGGTTCTGGGGTTAAAAAAAAATAACAAACGCCCTTGGGGCTGGGATGATGGCTTTGCCATGCAAGCATGAGTACCTCAATTTGGGCACACACTTTTTTTTCGGGGGGGGGGGTAGGGTCACACTCTAGCTCAGGCTGACCTGGAATTCATTATGTAGTCTCAGGGTGGCCTCGAACTCATGGCGATCCAACTACCTCTGCCTCCCGAGTGCTGGGATTAAAGGCATGTGCCACCATGCCTGGCTTGAGTACTCCAGTTTGGATCTCGAGTCTACCTAAAAAAAACTGGACACTGAAATAAATAAATATAAATAAATAAATAGATAGATAGATAGATAGATAAAATATTTTTAAAATGAGTTGGAGAGATGGCTCAACGGTTAAGGCACTTGCCTGCAAAGCTTAAGAACCTGAGTTATTCCCCAGCACCCACATAAAGCTAGATGGACAAAGAGGTGTATGCATCTGAAATTTGATTGCCGTGGCTAGAGGCCCTGGTGCACCCATTCTCTCTTTCTCTCTCTCTTGTAAATAAATAAAGTAAAATAAAACCTGGACACTGTAAGGATAGTCTGTAATCCCAACATTCCTACTGCAGGAAGAGGGCACAGTCAGGAGACCCTCCAGGGCCCAGCCTGGCGAATGCAGCAGTGAACAAGAGATCAACAAGGTGGAAGGCAAAGTCAGACATCTGAGGTTGTCCTCTGGCCTCCAAACGTCTGTGATGTGTACAGACCCACACTCACTACTGTCCTACACAAATAAATAAAAAGATTAAATGCAAAAAAAAAAAGGCTGGAGAGATGGCTTAGCAGTAAAGGCACTTGCCTCTGAAGCCTGAGGACTCAGGTTTGATTCTCCAGTACCCATGTAAGTCAGATGCACATTGTGGAGCATGCATCTGGAGTTTGTTTGCAGTGGCTGGAGGCCCTGGTGCCCATTCTCTCTCTATTTACCTCTTTCTCTCAAATGAATAAATAAAATTTAAAAAAAAAACATTTTAGATATATTTTATTTATTTATTTATTCATTTGAGGGAAAGACATTGAGAGAGAGAGAGAAAGAGGGAGAGAGAAGGCGCGCCAGGGCAACCAGCCACTGCAAACGAACTCCAGATGCATGTGCTCCCTTGTGCAGCTGGTTTATGTGGGTCCTGGAGAATTGAACCGGGGTCCTTTGGCTTTGCAGGCAAACGCCTTAACCACTAAGCCATCTCTCCAGCCCAAAATTTAAAAATTTAAAAACATTTTTAATGTAAAAATATTTGAAAAGGGACTGGAGATGGCTCGGCAGTTAAAGTGCTTGTTTGTAAAGACTGATGGCCTGGGTTCGATTTCCCCAGTACCCACATAAATCCAGATGCACAAAGTGAAGCATGCATCTGGAATTCATTTGCAGAGCTACAGGCTCTGGGGCACCCATTTTCTGTCTGTTTGTCTGCCTCTATCTCTTAATTAAATAATTTTTTTCCCCAAGGTATGGTCTCACTCTAGCTCAGGCTGACCTGGAATTCACTATGTAGTCTCAGGGTGGCCTCGAACTCATGGTGATCCTCCTACCTCTGCCTACCGAGTGCGGGGATTAAAGATGTGCGCCACCATGCCCAGCTAAATAAATAATTTTTTAAAAAGACAACCAAAGTCAAAACTGAGACCCCAAACCCAGCAACATGTTTAACAATGAAACAAATGATCCTAGAATAGAAGCACTGTTGTGTGGGCCATCATACTATAATCATTAAAAATAGTGTTTCTTCCTTTATTTCCTTCAACATCAAATTCTTGTTCTAGGGTATTTGGATTGCATCAAAGAAAAAACTGCAAGGATGCTATTTTGGTCAGTTGACATTCCCAGAGAAAGGCATGGAAGCAGAGGTCTGAGGATACAGGGTAAATTAGAATGTTCTCAGTTGCTGGAACCCACACAAACACACAGCTCTCATCTCAAAGAAAAGTTTATTCTGAGCCAAGTAAGAGTGACTATGACCCGAGGCTATTGATTCAGGTTGACCCAACTACAAAATTCCAATGTGGAAGAGGTCACATGAACTTTTACAGTTTCAGAAGAAAAGAAAGTGGTAAATCAAAATTGAACATATTGGTGGGCAGCTTCCAGCAAAGCAGAGAAATGCTGGTACAGGTCTCAGAAGCTATCTGATGACATTCTTAGCTTTTGGGTTGGTAGAGGGTAGGGGTCTAACAATACATGCCACAGGTTTTACCTGGAAGTCACTGGATGTTAAAGCAGATGGAGGTGGGCAATAAATGGAGAAGACCCCAGATAATTTGGCTCTGTATTTGCAACATTCCAACTTTCCATTCAATCAGCGTTGTGCAGTCTTTACACAGCTATAGCTTTCTCATGGGAACTTCAGCAGAGTATTTCCTAAAAGAAAGTCAAGGTAAGATAAAGGGGTGGGGAGGGTATTACCATGGGATATTTTTTTATCATCATGGAAGTTGTTAATAAAAATTTGAAAAAAAAAAAAGATAAAGGGGTGAAGGCCAAGTGTGGTGGCTCACGCCTTTAATCCCAGTGCTTGAACTCATGGCAATCCTCCTTGCCAAGCTCCTCCCTGATTTATGGGATCCTCCTGGCACCATAAAATTTATTTTAAAAAAGTAGAATGGAGGCTGGGTGTTGTGGCTCACACCTTTAATCCCAGCACTTGGGAGGCAGAGGTAGGAGGATTGCTGTGAGTTCAAGTCCACCCTGAGACTACATAGTGAATTCCAGGTCAACCTGGGATAGAGCGAGACCCTACTTTGAAAAAAAAAAAAAGAATGGAGACAGCTGGAGAGATGGCTTAGTGGTTAAAGCACTTAACTGCAAAGCCTAACAGCCCAAGTTTAACTCCCCTGTGCCCATGTAAAGCCAGATGTACAAAGTGGCACATGCATCTAGAGTCTGTTTGCAATGGCTGGATGCCCTAATGTGTCCATTCTCTCTGTCCCTCTTCTATCTCTCTCTGCTTGAAAATAAACAAATAAATAAAATAATTTTAAAAATATGATGGAAGGCTGGAGAGATGGCTTAGCAGTTAAGGCATTTGCCTGCAAAGCCAAAGGACCCTAGTTCAATTCCCCAGGACCCATGTAAGCCAGCTGCACAAGGAAGCGCATGCGTACGGAGTTCATTTGCAGTGCCTGAAGGTCCTGACATGTCCATCTCTCTCTTTCACTATCAAATAAATAAATTAAAAAATATATTTTTAGGCTGGGTGTGGTGGCGCACACCTTTAATCCCAGCACTCGGGAGGCAGAAGTAGGAGGATCACCGTGAGTTTGAGCCCACCCTGAGACTACATAGTGTATTCCAGGTCAGCCTGAGCTAGAGTGAGACCCTACTTTGAAAACCCAAAAAGAAAAAAGAAAAAAGAAAAAAAATATATATATATATATATATATATATTAAAATGATGGAGAGCCTAGGATCATTGTGAGTTCAAGGCTAAGGCTAGCCTGGACTACAAAGTGAGTTCCAGGTCAGCCTGGGCTAGACACTCTACCTTGAAAAAAAAAATTGTAGATGTAGATGATGGCTATACAAAGAAAGCTGAGATAGGAGGATCCACATGAGTTGCCCTAGGTAAGACCTTGCCTTTGAAAAAAAAATAATAAATAGGGCTGGAGAGATGGCTTAGCGGTTAAGGCACTTGCCTGTAAAGTCAAAGGAGTCAGGTTGGATTCCCCAGTACCCACAAAAAGCCAGATGCATAAGGTGGCGCATGCATCTGGAGTTCATTTACAGTGCCCGGAGGCCCTGGCGCACCTATTCTATCTGTCCTTTTCTCTCAATCTCTCTTTCAAATAAATAAATAAATGAATAGAAGGGCCAATGAATATTTCACTTATTTTGGGGTGACAGTGGAAGCTATGTGGCTAACCATGGCTTCTGAGTTTATGAAATAGCAGCTCCTCCGCCCCTGCGCCCGCCCCTCCCCGCCCACTGTCCCCTCGTGGCCGGTAGGGGGCGCGCGTGCCCCGCCCGCCGCCCGTGCGCCCGCCCCGCCCACCGCGCTGTCCCCTCATGGCCGGTAGGGGGCGCGTGTCTCCCCCCCCCACCCCACCCCCCAAGTCGCATGCGCTGTGATCAGGCGTCCAGGGACATGGGCGGCGGGAAGAGCAAGGAAACGCGGACGGTGAACCGGCCCCAGCGGGTCGCCGAGGGCCGGAACGCCGCGGGCGGCGGCCTGGCAGGTACGACCGAAGGTGTAGTCCAGCTCCCCGGAGAAAGCTGCCCCGGCTGGCCACCGTCGACGTGGCGGTCCCGGCGCGCTCCGCTCGGCTCCGCGGGAGACGCCCCCCGACGCCGCTGCCGGCGGCCGAGGGGAGGAGGACGGGACCCTCCCGGCCGCTGGGGGGCGCCCGCGCCACCGCCGCCAGCTCCGTTGCCGCCAACCCCGAGTGGTCACCAAGCGCTGGCGGCGTGGGGGCTGGTTTTGAGCAGGCCCGGCGACCATCTTCTTTCAAGGCTTCCATCTGTGACAGTTTTAGTGTCACCCGTTTTACAGATAAGAAACTGAGGCCCCACCCCCACCCCAGAGCTGATGACACGGGTCCGAAGTGACACAGCCAGAGATCCCCGCAGAGACAGTTTGACCTCAAAGCTCTGGTGATAAACCAGGCGTGGAGACACACACCTTTAATCCCAGCACTTGGGGGGGGGGTGGGGGGGTGGATCGAGGTAGGAGGATCGCCATGAGTTCGAGGCCAGCCTCAGACTACATAGTGAAGTCCAGGTCAGCCTGGGTCTGGAGTTAGAGTGAGACCCGACCTCATAAAAAACAAAAAGCTCACACACGTTGTTTCATAGATTCAAAGAGTGAAATTCAAAGAAAGTGCCTCGATGCTGTAAGGGTAGCACTTTCAGGGGTTCAAGGTTACCCTGGCTTATAGGAAGGAAAAAAGAAAACTTAGTGTATTAACATTGGAGGTGTGGTGGTTCAGGAGTGTTAGGTACATTTGCGTTGTGGTGAAACAGAGCTGGGGAATTTCCAGCAAACCTGAAACTCTTGCTAGTGAGAGGTCTTCCTTTTTCCTACTTCCTTCTGGTAACCACAGTTCTAGTTTGTTCCATGAGTCTGACCACTAGAAACCATATAGAAGCAGAATCATACAGTATATATCTTTTCATGACCAGCTTAGTTCACTTAACGTGTCTTCAAGTTTCATCTGTGTTGAGTGTGTGACAAAATTTCCAGGTTTTTTTTAAACTCTAAATAATATTTCATTGTGTGTCTAAACCACATTTTGTTTATCACTCAATACATTCAGTTTTTTGTTGTTGTTTTGAGGCTCTCTCTAGGCCAAGCTGAACTGGAACTCATTCTGTAGCCTAGGCTGGCCTCAAACTCATGGTGTTCCTCCTATCTCAGCCTTTCCAGGGTTGGGATTATAGGTACACACCTATACTGGTTTATAGTCTTTATTTATTTATTTACTTATTGTTGTTGTTTTGTTTTTGTTTCTCAAGGTAGGGTCTCAATGTGACCCACACTGACCTGGAATTCACTATGGTAATCTCAGGCTGGCCTCAAAACTCTAGGCAGTCAATCCTTCTACCTCAGCCTCTCCAGGACTGGAATTATAGGCATGCAGCACTACACCAATTTACATTCACTTTTAAAAGTGATTCTTAGGGGGCTGGAGAAATGGCTTAGCCAGTTAAGCACTTGCCTGTGAAGCCTAAGAACCCTGGTTCGAGGCTCGATTCTCCAGGACCCACGTTAGCCAGATGCACAAGGGGGCACATGCATCTGGAGTTCGTTTGCAGTGGCTAGAAGCCCTGGTGCGCTCATTCTCTCTCTTCCCCCGCCCTCTCTCTCTCTGTTGCTCTCAAATAAATAAATAAAAATAAACAATTTTTTTTTATATTAAAAGTGATTCTTAGGGATGTAGAGATGGCTTAGCTGTTAAGGTGTTTTCCTGCAAAGCCAAAGAACCCTGATTCAATTCCCCAGGACCCACATAAGCCAGATGCATAAGGGGGTGCATGCATCCGGAGTTCATTTGCTGGAGGTCCTGGCGCACCCATTCTCTCTCTCTCAAATAAGTAAGTAAAAATAAAACAAGAGGGAAAAAAAAATTAAATGCTTTAAAAGTGATTCTTTAAAAAAAAAAAAAACTCATTTATTTAAGAGAGAAAGTATGGGTGTACCAGACCTTTTGCCCCTGCGAAGGACCTCCAGACACGTATGGCTTTACATGAATACTGGGGAATTGAACCCAGGCTGTTAGGCTTTGTAAGCAAGCACCTTTAATCACTGAGCCATCTCCCTAGCCCTAAAGTGTTTTTTAAAAAAACTATTTGTGGCCGGGCAGTGATGGCGCACTCCTTTAATCCCAGCACTTGGGTGACAGAGGTAGGAGGACCACTGGGAGTTTGAGGCCACCCTGAGACTACATAGTGAATTCCTGGTTAGCCTGAGCTAGAGTGAGACCCTACCTCAAAAAACAAAGCAAAACAAATATATATATGCTGGCCATGGTGGTGCATGCCTTTGATTTCAGCACTTGGGAGGCAGAGGTAGGAGGATCACTGTGAATTCAAGGTCATCCCAGGACTACTTCGGAAAAACAAAACAAAACAAAGTATGTTTATTTGAGGGAGAGAGTGTGTGTGGCTGCTGCAAACTCCAGAGGCATGTGCCACTTTGTACATCTGGCTTTACATGGGCATTGGGGAGTGGAACCCAGGCCACAGGCTTTGCAAACAAATGCCTTTAATTGCTGAGCCATCTCCCCAGCCCTTAAAGTGTTTTTGTTTTTTGTTTTTGCAAGGTAGGATTTCACTCTAGCCCATGCTGGTCAGGAACTCACAGTGATCCTCCTGCTTCTGCCTCCTGAGTGCTAGGATTAAAGACATGTGCCACCATGAGTGGCCCTAAAGTGTTTTTATTTTATTTTATTACATTTCTAGTTATTTATTTTATTAGAGACAGAATGGGCACTCCAGGGCCTTTAGCCATTGCAAACAAACTCTAGATGCACATGCCCCCATGTACATCTGGTTTATGTGTGTACTGAAAAACTGAACTTGGGTCCTTAGGTTTCACAGGCAAGTGCCTTAACTGCTAAGCCATCTCTCCAGCCCCTAAAGTGCCCCCCCCCCCCCCCGAGGTAGGGTCTTGCTGTAACCAAGGCTGACCTGGAATCCACTATGCAGTCTCAGGGTGGCCTTTAACTCATGGCAATCCACCTACCTCTGCCTCCCAAGTGCTGGGATTAAAGGTGTGCGCCACCACATCTGGCTTCCTAAGGTGGTTTTTAATTGAGATATGTTTCATAAAGAGAAGTGTATTTATAATATAACTTGCTAAATTGTGCACAATGAATATACTATGCAGCTAGCAGACATCTCAGGAAACAGATACTACCCCTGAAAGTCTCTTTCTTCTACACCAAGGGCAACTACTACTTTTTGTGTGTGTGTACGTGCATGTGTGTCTATGTGTGTGGAATTAATGACCAGATTTTTGTTGTTTTTTTATTTGAGAGAGAGAGAAAGGCAGATAGAGAGGGAATGGGCGTGGCAGGGCCTCTAGCCACTGAAAACAAACTCTAGACGTTTGTGCCACCTTTTGCATCTGGCTAACATGGGTGCTGGGGAATTGAACCTGGGTCCTTGGGCTTTGCAGGCCAACACCTTAACCACTAAAGTGTTTTTTTTTCTTTTTAATTTTTTTACTTATTTATTTGAGAGGGGGGGGAGAGAATGGGTGCACTTAGGCCTTTAGCCACTGCAAACGAACTCTAACTCTACACACATGCACCACCTTGTATATCTGGCTTATGTGAGTCCTGGGGAATTGAACCTGGGTCCTTTGGCTTTGCAGGAAAGCACGTTAACCACTAAGCCATCCCTCCAGCCCCCTAAAGTAGTAGGGTCTCACTCTAGCTCAAGCTGACTTGGAATTCACTATGTAGTCTCAGGGTGGCCTTGAACTCACAATAACCCTCATACCTCTGCTCCTGAGTGCTGGGATTAAAGGCATGTGCCACCACTCCTGGCTCTAAAGTGGTGTTTTTTTTAAAAAAAAATTTTAATTATTTATTTATTTATTTGAGAGCGACAGACAGGGAGAAAAAGAGGCAGATAGATAGAGAATGGGTGTGCCAGGGCCTCCAGCCACTGCAAGTGAACTCCAGATGCATGCACCACCTTGTGCATCTGCCTTATGTGGGTCCTGGGAAATCGAGCCTTGAACTGGGGTCCTTAGGCTTCACAGGCAAGGGCTTAAATGCTAAGCCATCTCTCCAGCCCCTGAAGTGGTTTTTAATTGAGGTATGTTTCACATAGAGAAGTGTACTTATAATGTAGTTTGCTAAATTGTACCCAGTGAATATAGTATGCAGCTAGTAGCCATCTCAGGAAACGAACACTGCCCCTGAAAGTCTCTTTCTCCTACACCAAGTGCAACTGCTACTTGCTTTTTTAAGAAAATTATTTATTTATTTATTATTTGAGAGAGAGAGAGTATGGGTATACCAGGGTTTTCTGCAAACAAACTCCAGATGCATGCACTACTTTGTGCATCAGGCTTTTTTTTTTTTTTTAAGAGAGAGTGAGAACAATCGAGCAGAAGAGAGAGAGAGACAGAGGGAGAATTGGCACACCAGGGCCTCAGCCACTGCAGTCGAACTCCAGACGCTGGGTCATCTATTGTGCATGTGCCACCTTGCGCTTGCATCATCTTTGTGTCTGGCTTACATAGGACCTGGAGAGAGATCAAACATGGGTCCTTAGACTTTACAGGCATGTGCTTTAACCACTAAGCCATCTCCCCAGCCCCATCAGGCTTTTTTGTGCAACTTTTTTTGAGGTAGGGGTCTCACTCTAGCTCAGGCTGACCTGGAATTCACTCTTTAGTCTCAGGGTGCCCTTGAACTCATGGCAATCCTCCTACCTCTGCCTCCCAAGTGCTAGGATTACAGGTGTGTGCCACCACACCTGGATTTGTGCAGTTTATTTATTTTTTTTAATGAGAAAGAGATTGAGGGAGAGAGAAAGAGAACTGGCACACTAGGGCCTCTAGCCACTGCAGTGGGACTCCAGATGTATGTACCACCTTGTGTGCATGTGCAACCTTGCACGCTTGCGTCACCTTGTACATCTGGCTTACATGGGATCTGGAGAGTCGAACGTGGGTCTTTAGGCTTCTCAGACAAGTGCCTTAACCACTGAGCCATCTCTCCAGCCCACATCTGGCTTTTATGTAAGCAATAGAGAATCCAACCTGGACCCTCAGGCTCTGCAAGCAAGTGCCTTTAACCACTGAGCCTTTCTCCAAGCCTGTTTTTTGTTTTGTTTTGTTTTGTTTTTAGTTTTTCAAGGTAGGGTTTTGAGATTTATTATTTTTTTGTAATTATTCTTGTAGTGCTAGGGATTGAATACCACTGAGCTATATCCACAGCCCACTACTATTCTGACTTCTAGCAACTTAGTAGTTTTACTTTTATTTTTTATTTTATTTTTGATTTTTTGACGTAGAGTCTCACTCTAGTCTAGGCTGACCTGGAATTCACTATGTGGTCTCAGGGTGGCCTTGAACTGACAGAAATCCTCCTAGCTTTACTTTTGAAACTTAAATGTGAGCTTGCTGTTGCATATTTTAACTGATGGAAGCATTGTTTTGTTCTATACATTTCTCTGTGCACCTCTGTACACATAGATAGAATAACTGTGGGCATCAGACATGATCTTTCGTATATTGCTCATAAAGTACTCAAGAAGCTGGAGTAGGGGGATGGTTCAGTCAGTAAAGTGCTTGGAAGCATGAGGACCTGAGTTTGATCCCCAGAACCCACAGTTAAAAACAAACAAACAAACAGGTGTGATGGTGCATACTTATAGTCTCAGCCCTGAGGAGGCAGACAGGCTGATCCATGGGGCTCACTGACCAGCCAGTACCAGGCCAATGAACAGACCTTGTCTCAAAAAAGTGAACAGGGGGGCTAGAGAGATTGCTCAGTGGTTAAAGTGCTTGCCTGCAAAGCCTAACGACCTAGGTTCAATTCTTCAGGACCCACATAAAGCCAGATGCACAAAGTGGCGCATGAATCTGGAGTTAGTTTGCAGTGGCTAGAGGCCCTGGTGTGCCCATTTTCTCTCTCTGTCTCTCTCTCTCTGTCTCTCTCTCTCTCTTTTTCTCTGCTTACAAGTAAATAAAATATTTTTTTAAAAAAATGAACAGGTACTGGGCATAGTGATGCATACCTTTAATCCCAGGACTCATGGGAAGCAGAAGTAAGAGGATCACTGTGAGTTTGAGGCCACCCTGAGACTACATAGTGAATTCCTGGTTAGCCTGAGCTAGAGTGAGACCCTACCTCAAAAAACAAAGCAAAACAAATATATATATGCTGGCCATGGTGGTGCATGCCTTTGATTTCAGCACTTGGGAGGCAGAGGTAGGAGGATCACTGTGAATTCAAGGTCATCCCAGGACTACTCGGAAAAACAAAACAAAACAAAGTATGTTTATTTGAGGGAGAGAGTGTGTGTGGCTGCTGCAAACTCCAGAGGCATGTGCCACTTTGTACATCTGGCTTTACATGGGCATTGGGGAGTGGAACCCAGGCCACAGGCTTTGCAAACAAATGCCTTTAATTGCTGAGCCATCTCCCCAGCCCTTAAAGTGTTTTTGTTTTTTGTTTTTGCAAGGTAGGATTTCACTCTAGCCCATGCTGGTCAGGAACTCACAGTGATCCTCCTGCTTCTGCCTCCTGAGTGCTAGGATTAAAGACATGTGCCACCATGAGTGGCCCTAAAGTGTTTTTATTTTATTTTATTACATTTCTAGTTATTTATTTTATTAGAGACAGAATGGGCACTCCAGGGCCTTTAGCCATTGCAAACAAACTCTAGATGCACATGCCCCCATGTACATCTGGTTTATGTGTGTACTGAAAAACTGAACTTGGGTCCTTAGGTTTCACAGGCAAGTGCCTTAACTGCTAAGCCATCTCTCCAGCCCCTAAAGTGCCCCCCCCCCCCCCGAGGTAGGGTCTTGCTGTAACCAAGGCTGACCTGGAATCCACTATGCAGTCTCAGGGTGGCCTTTAACTCATGGCAATCCACCTACCTCTGCCTCCCAAGTGCTGGGATTAAAGGTGTGCGCCACCACATCTGGCTTCCTAAGGTGGTTTTTAATTGAGATATGTTTCATAAAGAGAAGTGTATTTATAATATAACTTGCTAAATTGTGCACAATGAATATACTATGCAGCTAGCAGACATCTCAGGAAACAGATACTACCCCTGAAAGTCTCTTTCTTCTACACCAAGGGCAACTACTACTTTTTGTGTGTGTGTACGTGCATGTGTGTCTATGTGTGTGGAATTAATGACCAGATTTTTGTTGTTTTTTTATTTGAGAGAGAGAGAAAGGCAGATAGAGAGGGAATGGGCGTGGCAGGGCCTCTAGCCACTGAAAACAAACTCTAGACGTTTGTGCCACCTTTTGCATCTGGCTAACATGGGTGCTGGGGAATTGAACCTGGGTCCTTGGGCTTTGCAGGCCAACACCTTAACCACTAAAGTGTTTTTTTTCTTTTTAATTTTTTTACTTATTTATTTGAGAGAGGGGGGGAGAGAATGGGTGCACTTAGGCCTTTAGCCACTGCAAACGAACTCTCTCTCTACACACATGCACCACCTTGTATATCTGGCTTATGTGAGTCCTGGGGAATTGAACCTGGGTCCTTTGGCTTTGCAGGAAAGCACGTTAACCACTAAGCCATCCCTCCAGCCCCCTAAAGTAGTAGGGTCTCACTCTAGCTCAAGCTGACTTGGAATTCACTATGTAGTCTCAGGGTGGCCTTGAACTCACAATAACCCTCATACCTCTGCTCCTGAGTGCTGGGATTAAAGGCATGTGCCACCACTCCTGGCTCTAAAGTGGTGTTTTTTTTAAAAAAAAATTTTAATTATTTATTTATTTATTTGAGAGCGACAGACAGGGAGAAAAAGAGGCAGATAGATAGAGAATGGGTGTGCCAGGGCCTCCAGCCACTGCAAGTGAACTCCAGATGCATGCACCACCTTGTGCATCTGCCTTATGTGGGTCCTGGGAAATCGAGCCTTGAACTGGGGTCCTTAGGCTTCACAGGCAAGGGCTTAAATGCTAAGCCATCTCTCCAGCCCCTGAAGTGGTTTTTAATTGAGGTATGTTTCACATAGAGAAGTGTACTTATAATGTAGTTTGCTAAATTGTACCCAGTGAATATAGTATGCAGCTAGTAGCCATCTCAGGAAACGAACACTGCCCCTGAAAGTCTCTTTCTCCTACACCAAGTGCAACTGCTACTTGCTTTTTTAAGAAAATTATTTATTTATTTATTATTTGAGAGAGAGAGAGTATGGGTATACCAGGGTTTTCTGCAAACAAACTCCAGATGCATGCACTACTTTGTGCATCAGGCTTTTTTTTTTTTTTTAAGAGAGAGTGAGAACAATCGAGCAGAAGAGAGAGAGAGACAGAGGGAGAATTGGCACACCAGGGCCTCAGCCACTGCAGTCGAACTCCAGACGCTGGGTCATCTATTGTGCATGTGCCACCTTGCGCTTGCATCATCTTTGTGTCTGGCTTACATAGGACCTGGAGAGAGATCAAACATGGGTCCTTAGACTTTACAGGCATGTGCTTTAACCACTAAGCCATCTCCCCAGCCCCATCAGGCTTTTTTGTGCAACTTTTTTTGAGGTAGGGGTCTCACTCTAGCTCAGGCTGACCTGGAATTCACTCTTTAGTCTCAGGGTGCCCTTGAACTCATGGCAATCCTCCTACCTCTGCCTCCCAAGTGCTAGGATTACAGGTGTGTGCCACCACACCTGGATTTGTGCAGTTTATTTATTTTTTTTAATGAGAAAGAGATTGAGGGAGAGAGAAAGAGAACTGGCACACTAGGGCCTCTAGCCACTGCAGTGGGACTCCAGATGTATGTACCACCTTGTGTGCATGTGCAACCTTGCACGCTTGCGTCACCTTGTACATCTGGCTTACATGGGATCTGGAGAGTCGAACGTGGGTCTTTAGGCTTCTCAGACAAGTGCCTTAACCACTGAGCCATCTCTCCAGCCCACATCTGGCTTTTATGTAAGCAATAGAGAATCCAACCTGGACCCTCAGGCTCTGCAAGCAAGTGCCTTTAACCACTGAGCCTTTCTCCAAGCCTGTTTTTTGTTTTGTTTTGTTTTGTTTTTAGTTTTTCAAGGTAGGGTTTTGAGATTTATTATTTTTTTGTAATTATTCTTGTAGTGCTAGGGATTGAATACCACTGAGCTATATCCACAGCCCACTACTATTCTGACTTCTAGCAACTTAGTAGTTTTACTTTTATTTTTTATTTTATTTTTGATTTTTTGACGTAGAGTCTCACTCTAGTCTAGGCTGACCTGGAATTCACTATGTGGTCTCAGGGTGGCCTTGAACTGACAGAAATCCTCCTAGCTTTACTTTTGAAACTTAAATGTGAGCTTGCTGTTGCATATTTTAACTGATGGAAGCATTGTTTTGTTCTATACATTTCTCTGTGCACCTCTGTACACATAGATAGAATAACTGTGGGCATCAGACATGATCTTTCGTATATTGCTCATAAAGTACTCAAGAAGCTGGAGTAGGGGGATGGTTCAGTCAGTAAAGTGCTTGGAAGCATGAGGACCTGAGTTTGATCCCCAGAACCCACAGTTAAAAACAAACAAACAAACAGGTGTGATGGTGCATACTTATAGTCTCAGCCCTGAGGAGGCAGACAGGCTGATCCATGGGGCTCACTGACCAGCCAGTACCAGGCCAATGAACAGACCTTGTCTCAAAAAAGTGAACAGGGGGGCTAGAGAGATTGCTCAGTGGTTAAAGTGCTTGCCTGCAAAGCCTAACGACCTAGGTTCAATTCTTCAGGACCCACATAAAGCCAGATGCACAAAGTGGCGCATGAATCTGGAGTTAGTTTGCAGTGGCTAGAGGCCCTGGTGTGCCCATTTTCTCTCTCTGTCTCTCTCTCTCTGTCTCTCTCTCTCTCTTTTTCTCTGCTTACAAGTAAATAAAATATTTTTTTAAAAAAATGAACAGGTACTGGGCATAGTGATGCATACCTTTAATCCCAGGACTCATGGGAAGCAGAAGTAAGAGGATCACTGTGAGTTCGAGGCCACCCTGAGACTACATAGTGAATTCCAGGTCAGCCTGGGCTAGAATGAGACCCTACCATGAAAAAAAAAAGGTGAACAGAATTTGAGGAACATTATTGAGATTGTCCTCTGGCCTCTGTGCATACGTATGTGCACGCCTACACACAAACATACGCACACATTCTAGAAGCCACCTTCCTTGAATGCCACCAATAATGAGTATACTAACTTTAGTAAAAGTCCAGACCATGTGACCTTTCCCAACTTAAAATTTGGCTACATTTCAAGAAGCTGATTTTTAAGTGAGCACCCGGAATCCAATGCGAAGCTTCTCACACTCTGGTCCAAGTGTGTGATGGTGACATGTATCTTGACTGAATGACTCTGACACCAAGCATCTATTGTTTATCAGGTCTTGGGAACTCAGATAATCAAAGCATGACCTCAGCCCTCGCACACACAGTGGAGTGGAGAAAATGCAGCGTCATGATGTGTAATCATGAAGGTGGAGGGGCACCGGGTTCTTCAGAAGGACAGAGGAAGTTAATTTTGGTGTTTAGCAGTTAGTAATGTTTCTGCAACACAACACGTCCCATTCTGCCTTAATTAGCTTATACACATTTTTCCTACTGGAGTGTGGAGTTTCAGAAATGTGTCTTGTTCATTACTGTATCTCCCACAATTCTTGGCACACGGTCTGACAGATCAGTCAGTGGGTCCATCTGGTCCATCTGACAAAGGGCACCTTTTTTCTTCTTTTTTTTTAAAATGTTTTTTAAACTTTATTTTTATTTATTTATTTGAGAGAGAGAGAGAGAGAGGGAGAGAGAGAATGGGCATGCCAGCGTCTCCAGCCACTGCAAAAGAATTCCAGATGCGTGTGTCCCCTTGTGCATCTGGCTTATGTGGGACCTGGGGAATTGAACCGGGATCCTTTGGCTTTGCAGGCAAGCGCCTTAACCATCTCTCCAGCCCTATTTTACTATGTAGTCTCAGGGGGCCCTCAAATTCATGGAGATCCTCCTACCTCTGCCTCCTGAGTGCTGGGATTAAAGGCGTGCGCAACCACGCCGGGCTTTTTTCTTCTTGTTTTAATAAGTGAAGAACCTTCCAAAAGCTGATGTCATTAACACTGACTAATTTCTCCAGGAGGGTGGATAACAGTGTTTCTCAAAGCCTGTCCAAAGATTAATTAATTGCTTGTAGGCTGCAGCTGTGTAAGTTAAAATCTCACTTTCCTCAACTACACTCCAGACGTGCTAAATCAGTCTCTCAGGGGTTAGTGCAGGAAATGCAATTTGGGTGGTTCTGTCCCATTCAAGGTCTATGGAGGTGAGGTGTGTGGCAGAATCAACCCGTCGTCTGGTCAGGGGTGCCTGTCCTCAGCAGTAGGGACTGGCTGGGGTCAGTGCAGAACCCTGAGTAGAAAAAGGAAGTGGAGGCTGGAGTGGAACCAGACACCCTCCTGATGGTTGCGCAGGAATCTGTAATCAGAAGTCAGTAGTGCAGGACTTACAAAGTAATTGTAGAAATAACTTGCTTTTTGCCCATTTTAAAAAATATTTATTTATTTATTTGGAAGGGAGAAAGAGGGAGAGAGAGAGAGAATGAATTGGTGCACCAGGGCCTCTAGCCACTGCAAAAGAACTTCAGATACATGCTCCACCCTGTGCATCTGGCTTTTGTGGGTCCTGGGCATTGAACCTGGGTCCTTTGGCTTAGCAGGCAAGTGCCTTAACCGCCAATTGCTATGCCTTCTCTCCAGCCCTTTTTGCCCATTGTAATGATGCAGTTTAAACAGCTAATTGACTTTATAAATGACACAGGAATACAGTTAGGTGTTTTATTTATTTATTTTTAGGCTGGGGGTGGAGAGAGAGAGAATGAGAATGGGCACACCAGGGCTTATTGCCACTGCAAATGAACTCCAGACACATGTGGCATTTGTGCATCTGACTTTACGTGGGTACTAGGGAATTGAACCTAGATCATTAGGTTTTGCAGGCAAGCGCCTTAACCACTGAGCTATCTCTCCAGCCTGTAATGGTGCAATTTAAATAAATCTTGGCTATTATTTGAATCTTCACACTTGAAGACTTCTTTGTATTAATGTCTACTGACTAGTTAAAGTGTTTAAATGATGTAATTTTTAAATGATATTTTAGATTTACAGTTGGATTAGATAATTGAAAGAAGGAAGTGGTAATGGGGGTGTGTGTGTGCATGTCTGTATGTGTGTGGATTCGTGTAGACGTGTGTGCATATGCATGTGCCCATTTTGAGTGTCTTCCTCAATCCCTCTCCACTGTATGCCTTGAGACAGGCTCTCCCACTGAACCCCAACTCCGGGTTCAGCGAGATTAGCTAGCCAGCAATCCCCAGGGGTCCTCAGCACCGGAATTCCAGGTGTGTGATGTCATGCCCGTCGTTTACGAGGGTACTGGGGATCCGACTCAGGTCCTCATGCTGGCACAGCAGACACTGCCACTGCACCATCTCCCACTCCTCTGTGCCTTTTCTTTACCCTCGTAGACCCTCAGTGGGTATTAAGTGAGCATTCCTCATTGGCAGCTTCTAGTTCCAAGTTTTGCTGGTAGAAACTAGTTTACTTGTTAATCATTAATGCAATTTGATTGTTTTTTCTTAAAATATTTTATTTTTATTTATTTATCTACTAGGAGAGAGAGAGAGAATGGGCACACCAGGGCCTCCAGCCACTGTAAACGAACTCCAGACACATGCACCATCATGTGCCATCTGGCTTACGTGGATTTTGGGGAATTGAACTTGGGTCCTTAGGCTTCTCAGGCAAGCACCTTAACTGCCAAGCCACCTATCTCTCCAGCCTTTTTTTTTTTTTTTTTTTGAGGTAGGGTCTCTCTCTATCCCAGGCAGACCTGGAACTCACTCTGTCTGTAGTCCCAGGCTGGCCTCAAACTCACAGGGATCTTCCTACCTCTGCCTTCTGAGTGCTGAGATAAAAGTATATGCTGCTACACCTGGTCTTTTGTTGTTGTTTAAAATGTATTTGATGTTTACTTTTTGTTTTGTTTTGTTTTTTTCAAGGCAGGGTCTCATTCACTCTGGCCCAGGCTGACCCCTGGAACTCACTCTGTAGTCCCAAACTGGCATTGAACTCACAGCAATCCTCCCACCTCTGCCTCCCAAGTGCTGGGATTAAAGGCCATACACCACCATACCAGGCTTTTAAAGTTTTTAACTTAGCATGCAAGATCATGGATTTCACTGTGGCATTTTCATACATATGTCACTATACTTTTATTCATTCATTCCTCCCCCAGATTCTTTTGAAGGAACATAATTCATTTATTTAAATTTAAAACAGTGAGACTTTGGCATCCACCCAGTCAGGGTCTGCATCACACATCTCCATGTGCAAATCTCACACTCGGTGATTACGCCACAGTCAGAAGCTTATAATAACAGATTTTCTCCCTTTCTTTCTTTTTTTTTAAGTTTATTTATTTATTTATTTTTTTATTTTTTTATTTTTATTTTTTTTGGTTTTTCAAGGTAGGGTCTCACTTTAGCCCAGGCTGACCTGGAATTGAACGCACGATGATCCTCCTACTCTGCCTCCCAGTTCTGGGATTAAAGGCGTGGTTCCACCATGCCCGGCTTATTTATTTATTTTCAGAGAGAGAGAGAGAGAGAGACAGAAAGAATGGGCACACCGGGGTCCTTCAGCCACTGCAAACAAACTTCAGAAGCATCTGCCACCTTGTGCATCTGGCTTACGTGGGTTCTGGGGAATCAAACCTGGGTCCTTAAGTTTAACAGGCTAGTGCCTTAACCACTAAGTCATTTCTCCAGGCCTCTCTTTTTTAAAAGTATTTTATGTATTTATTAGAGAGGAGGAGGCAGGTAGAGAGAGAGAATGGGTATGTCATGGTCTCTAGCCACTGCAAACTAGCTCCAGACATATGTGACACCTTGTGCTTACATGGGTCCTGGGGAATCAACCTGGGGGTTAGGTTTCACAGGCAAGTGCCTTAATTGCTAAGCCATCTCTCCAGCACCCACCCATCCTTCCTCCCTCCCTTCCTTCCTCCTTCCTTCCTTCTACCTTTCTTTGCAAGCAGAGAGAGAAAAAGAAGACAGAGAAAGAGAGAATGGGCACACCAGGGCCTCTAGCCACTGAAAACAAACTCCAGATGCATGTACCACTTGTACATCTGGCTTACATGGGTTCTGGGAAATCAAACCTGGGTCTTTAGGCTTTGCAAGCAAGCACCTTAACCACTGAGGCTTCTCTCCAGTCCAATAACAGAATTTCTTGTTGTGGCTGTATGACAAGTTCTGTTCACACCTTGAATTTGGGCCACATGATAATCTTTTTTTGTTGTTGTTTTTTGTTTTTTCAAGGTAGGGTCTCACTCTAGCTCAGGCTGACCTGGAATTCAGTATATAGTCTCAGGGTGGCCTCAAACTCACAGTGATCCTCCTACCTCTGCCTCCTGAGTGCTGGGATTAAAGGTATGCGCCACCACGCCTGGCTTCCACATGATAATCTTCATTAAAACAAAAAGCAAGACAGGGCTGGGGAGATGGCTCAGTGGGTAAGTGCACTTGCCACTTAGACATGTGGACCTGAGATCAGCCTCGCTTGACTCCCCAGCACCCACATGAAAGTCTGGGCATGATCATGCATGTGTGGACCCCAGGTCGCAGGGGATGGAGACTGGAGAATCACTGGAGCTCCAAAAAAAAAAACAACAGCTGGGCTGGAGAAGATGGCTTAGCAGATAAGGCATTTGCCTGCAAAGCCAAAGGACCCTGGTTTCATTTCCCCAGGACCCATGTAAGCTGGGTGCACAAGGGGGCGTGTGCATCTGGAGTTTGTTTGCCGTGGCTGGAGGCCCTGGTGTGCCCATTCTCTCCTTCTCTCTCTCTCTCTCTCTCTCTCTCTCTCTCTCTCTCTCTTTCTATCTCAAATAAATAAAATATATTTAAGAATAAGACAGCTCTGCCTTCAGAGAGAGACTCCATGTGTCTTCCACCTGAGGAGCCAGTGTACTACAGGAAAGGCGGCTTCTCCCTTTGCCAGACCTGACTTTTCCAGATAAACCAAATCCACGCTCACTTATTGCTATTACGTCTTCCAGTTTGGAAATGTAATAACTCAAGAAATCTTTGGAGCTAGGGAGATAGCTCAGTCAGTATAAGTGCTTGCCTTGCAAACAAGGAACGGAGTTCAATTCCCACAGCCCATGTTTAAAAAAACAACCCTCTGTGGTTGTGTGGCTGTGTGGTAGTGCATGAATCCCAGTGCTGGGGAGGCCGAGACAGGAGGATTCCTGGGAATCGATGGCTAGCCAATCTGGCCTATTTGGTGAGTACCAGGCTGACAATGAGAGACCTCTGTCTTCCACATGTCCATGCATACACGTGTGTGCACACCCACAGCACTCACATGTGTGCCCACGCATACACACATATCACACGCACACATACCATACACAAACAAGGATGGTGCCTTTTGTATGTGCAGGGGGAAGGGCCAAAAGAGCAGTGTTTTCCTTGGGTAGGAGCATAGTGAACAATGTAAGGGCAGCTGGTATGGCTTTCAGACGGTCAAAATGGACATGTGTAAATATTCATTCCTGGGCTGGAGAGATGGCTTAGCGGTTAAGACAGTTGTCTGCAAAGCCAAAGGGCCCAGGTTCAATTCCCCAGGACCCATGTGAGCCAGATGCACACAGTGGCGCATGCGTCTGGAGTTTGTTTACAGTGGCTGGAGGCCCTGGTGTACCATTCTCTGCAACCCCCCACCTCTTTCTCTCTCAAATAAATATAAATAAAATATTTTTTTTAATTCATTCATTTATTTAATTCTTCTATAAAATGGAGTAGGTAATGAGGGAGAAAGCCCAATTTACAGGAGAATTGAAGGGCTAGAGACTTGGATAATCAAAGTTTGCTGAACTGATTTCACTGGTAGTTACAAAGCTGATTAAGGTCCTACAGAGCAATAAAACCTTAACCTCTGGGATTATTGGACAGAAATATGCAAACAAAGGTGGCCTGGATCTGGCGATAAAAGTTGCACCCAGCAAAGTTAAGCAAAGCATGGGTGCTTAGAGAGGTGATCTTGAGATAGCTTGGTCCCTCAGCATGGCATTGAAGGGAATGTCAGTCAGTGTCTTCTTTTATTTTCTTTAATTTTTTTGGTAAAATTTATTTTTATTTATTTATTTGAGAGAGGAAAAGGCAGATAGAAAATGAGGGGATGGGCACACCATGGCCTCCAACCACTGCAAATGAACTCCAGACACATGCACCACCCTGTGCATCTGGTTTATGTGGGTCTTGGGCAATTGAACCTGGGTCCTTTGGCTTTTCAAGCAAGCACTTTAACTGCTATGCCATCTCTCCAGCCTCTTTATTTGTTTTCTAAGGATTGGGTGTGTTTTTCTCCATTTGAGAATAATACATCATTAGTGATAATGAAGTTGGAAACCTGCATGCTTTTGTGATTTTTGTTTTTATTTTAGCGCTTTTTCTTTTCAAGGTAGGGTCTCGCTGTAGCTCAAGCTGACCAGGAATTCACTATGTAGTCTCAGTCTGGACTTAAACTCACAGCGATCCTTCTACCTCTGCCTCCCAAATGTTGGGATTAAAGGCGTGCGCCACCATACCTGGCTGTGTTTTGTTCTTTAGAACAGTGTCATGTCGCTCAGGTTGGCCTCATACTTACTACATAGTGAAGGCTGGCTTTAAACTCCTGACCCTTGCTTCTCCACTTTTCAAGTGCTGGGATCATAGGCATGCATCACCATGCCCGGTTCATGTAGTTTTA
The DNA here is from genome assembly GCA_036346955.1 of Dipus sagitta. NCBI lineage: Eukaryota > Metazoa > Chordata > Mammalia > Rodentia > Dipodidae > Dipus > Dipus sagitta. Next base: position 20,432,173 of record CM070777.1, on the reverse strand, counting down.
TATATATATTTGGTTTTTCAAAGTAGGGTTTTGCTCTAGCCCAGGCTAACCTGGAATTTGCTACGTAGTTTCAGGGTAGCCTCAAACTCATGGCGGTCCTCCTACCTCTACCTCCCGAGTCCGGGATTAAAGGCTGCGCCACCACGCCCGGCCATGTAGTCATATTTTAAGCTGCTTAATTTCCTCAAATGTGTTGCCAGAAGTCTACCTTTTCAAGTTTGTCAGAAGCTGCCCAGGAGGCCTAGAACTCTGGATGGGTTTAGGATTCCCCAAATGCTCACCTCACCTACTGGGACAAGGGCTAGATTTTATTGGGCTGTGTACAGAGAGATCAAGTTCAGAAGGGGAGAAGAGAAGGAACTAGGAAGTTAGTAAGCAGCTCCCACACCCAAGACGGTCTTCGTAGGGAGAGGAGGCAGCTTGGTCTCATTCCTTCAGCAGGGCTCTCTGTTGGCGGGACAGTCCTCAGCATGTGGCCAGGCTCATCTGGGCAGGAGAGGGGTCCATCCAGGGGAGTGGAAAGAAAGGAAGGCTGAGCAGGAACTTGGCCCTCAGTCAAGCCTAGGGACTAAGTGGTAAAAGCCCCCCAGTGGCTAAGAGGCAGATTCAAGCAGGGACCTGTGAGGAAGGGAATGCAGACCCAGCCTGCCTGCCTTCCTTTCCTTCCCTTCCTTCCTTCCCTCTCTCCCTCCTTCCCTCCCTTTCTTTTTCTTTTGTTTTGCTGAGATAGGGCCTCATTCTAGCCCAGGCTGACCTGGCACTCACTCTGTAGTTCCAGGCTGATCTCGAACTCACAGTGATCCTCTTACCTCTGCTTCCCAAGTGCTGGGACGAAAGGCCCAATGGTAGGCACTTTATAACAGTGGGTTCTTTGTTGTTGGTGGTGGCAGTGGCACTATTTTGTGGCTTTTTGAGACAGGGTCTGGGTCCGTAGCATTGGCTGGCCTGGGGCTTACCACGTGGGCAGGGTGGGTCTCTACCTGACAGCAATCCTATTTGCATGCTGGGTGCCAGGATTACAAGTGTGTGCTGCCACGCCCGGCCTAATAGTGTTTATTAAACAACAAGATCAAAGGCAAATCAATTTTTCTGGCCCTGGGTGTGTGCAGAGTGGTGTGGGGGAGGAGGAAGAGACTTTTTAAAGGGAGTTGTGTGTGAGATCTATTTCTTTTGGCATCAGCACTGATTAATCATCCTCACTAGATTAAAGAAACCAGTGAACTTTCCTCCAAGAACAAAAAAGTGCCCACACATTTACTTCTCCCTTTAATCTGCCTTTCCTGCATCTGTCCTCCGATCCCCAGCTTGGCTAGCTTTCCTTGCTCATAGTTTATTTTATTATTATCTTATTATCTTATTTATTTTTGGTTTTTTGGAGGTAGGGTCCCACTCTAGCCCAGGCTGACGTGGAACTCACTTTGTAGTCCCAGGATGGCCTTGAACTCACAGTGATCCTCCTACCCTTGCCTCCCAAGAGCTGAGATTAAAGGTGTATGCCACCTTGCCTGGCTATTATTTATTTATTTATTTTATTATTTAATTTGGCTATTAGAAAGAAAGTCTCACTCCAGTCCAGGCTGTAGCCCATGCTGGCTTTGAACTCATGTGATAGCTAGTATCTGATCTCAGCCTCCTGAGTGCTGGGATTATGAGTGTGAGCTACCATGCCCAGCTGTTCATATTTGTAAATGTTGGGCCCCTTCTGCTTTATTCTCTCTTTTGCTGGATAAACTTGCCTGCATGTAATAAACACATAGCCCAAATGACAGTTTTGTGATTCCTCAAGTAGCAGCAGTTTTCCCTTTTCTGAATCCCTAACGCAGCCTACAGCATATCCCGCTAGGCTGGGCTCGCTACGGCAAGGGTGGCTCAGAGCTGGGTTTTCTTCTGGGACGTGTGCGGGGGTCATAGAAGACACCTGGCGATGGTTTGAACACAGTCAGTCAGGCTGTTCCCTCCAGTCGGAGTTTCTTCCAGTTGTGATCAATCCAGGCATCTCTTTTTTTCTCCTTAGAACCTTTTATCTGCCCCTCTTGCCTCCATCCCTTTAGAATTCTACAAATGGGCTAGGTCACACAGATAAAAATCGCCCTTGTTTTGAAGGTAAGAGAATGAAGACTTTTCATAGGGTGTTTCCATCGTCCTCCATGTGATAGATTCCCAGTAATAAGAGGTTTTAGACAGAAGATCAGTGCCAGGGTAGCCTTGTTGCTTTTGCTATACCTGGCACATACAGCTATCTTCCTCATGGCAGACGTTGAAGATGCTGGGGACAGATGAGTAAGTGCCTTCATGGAGTTATGTACAACTTGGGGGACTTTTATGAAAAGTAATGATCTTTGCTGAATGTTTATCATAATCCAGTCACTTGTGCTGTGTGTTTTCATGTTAATTCATTTTATCACTGCAAGGGAATAAGGCCTAGAAAGCACTGTATTCCTGTGGAAGCAACGGTACAATTACAATGAAATTCTTTTCTTTTAACCTGTAAAAAAATAAAAAAGGAGCCAGGTGTGGTGGCGAACGCCTTTAATCCCAGCACTTGGGAGGCAGAGGTAGGAGGATTGCCATGAGTTCAAGGCCACCCTGAGACTACATAGTGAATTCCAGGTCAGCCTGAGGTAGAGCGAGACCCTACCTGGAAAAAAAACAAAAAAATAAAAAATAAAAAAGGGATAGAAAGATGGCTCAGTGGTAAAGGTGCTTGCCTGTAGACCCTAATGACCTGAGTTCAATTCCCTAGTACCCACGTAAAGCCAGATGCACAAAGTGGCATATGGATCTGGAGTCCATTTGCAGCAGCTGGAGGCCCTGGCATGCCCATTCTCTTTGTCTTCTATCTCTGTCTCTGCTAGCAAACAAACAAACAAATTTAAAAATGAAAAGAAAATTGAGAACAGTTTAGCCTGATGTTTGGGAACAGGTTGATAAAAATTACTCATAGAAATATTAAGACAGCCCAGTGTGGTGGCGCATGCCTTTAATCCCAGCACTTAGGAGGCAGAGGTAGAAGGATCGCTGTGAGTTTGAGGCCAACCTGGAACTACAGAGTGAGTGCCAGATCATCCTGGGCTACAGTGAGACCTACCTTAATAAACAACTAAGTGAATGAATAAGAAATGTTAAGACAGCCAAAGGTGTCATACTGAATCCTAGCTATGGACTCATGTGACATAACCTGTGAAGGTTATAGGGTCCCTCTCTCATTTCATGTCTACAAGTTTGGCTGTGTCCCTGGAACATAGGCTTTAGCCAGAAGAACCTGATAGAAAATGCCATAGCTTGTGAGATGGTCCCTAACATGGGACCATCTTTTCAGAGAGCTTCTGTTTAATTCAAAGGCTGCTCACTTAGATCATGGCTCCACAAGGCACTTGGTGGGGTGCAGGGAGAGAGGCAGAGGTCCCAGGTAGAGAGCGTGCTAGTTCCTGATACAACATGGGATGGCTGTGTGACCTTGCACAAGTTCAAAGCAACCCAGGGCCTGAATTTCCTCATTAACCCAGTGAAGTGAATGGGTAAGCATTATGCCCTTTCATACTCTCAAATTCTCTCTTACGGAAAAGCACCAAGTCCCTAAGTTTAGGCACAAAAGAAATAGTCATTCCAAATAAAAAAGGTAGCATTTTAGAAATGACACAGTATGCAGAGTTGTTTCACTTGTGTTATCTAAGCTTTTCTCAGGTCTGGGCTGCTGACGTAGGCCTGATACCTTCTGAGGGTTTCTCTCATTCCTCATTTCATGTGGGACAGCAGGAAGAGCTGGCCTTATAGCAACAGAATCTTTAACATACAAAATGCTCTCCCTTGTGTTTGAAAAAGGTTTGGATGGAATAATATGCATAAATTCAACTTGCATATCTGGAACCACTTTCTAAAGGAGTGTCCTTTAAATTTATGTTCTTTATTTATGACAAGATCTTTATGGCCCCCTGGGTATGGTGCCCACCTGTTATGTAGCTAGCTACTCAGGAGGCTGAGCCAGGAGGACCATGAGGTGAGACCAGCCTGAGCTATAAAGCAAGGCCCTGTTACAAAACAAAACAAAACAAAAAAGACCCAACTCTCGTAGTCTGTCTCTCTTTTTTAAAAAAGATTTTCTAGCTAGGTGTGGTGGCGCACACCTTTAATCCCAGCACTGAGGAGGCAGAGGTAGGAGGATCCTTGTGAGTTCCAGGCCACCCTGAGGATACAGAGTGAATTCCAGATCAGCCTAGGCTAGAGTGACACCCTACCTCGGGGGAAAAAAAAAAAAAGATTTTCTAGCAACTCCTCCATAAATAAGTATGTTGATTGGGTATTTTTAATTTTTTTTATTTTTGTTTTGTTTTTTGTTTTGTTTTTTTCGAGGTAGGGTTTCACTCTAGCCCAGGCTGACCTGGAATTCACTATGGAGTCTCAGGGTGGCCTTGAACTCACGGCGATCCTCCTACCTCTGCCTCCCGAGTGCTGGGATTAAAGGCGTGCGCCACCACGCCCAGCTTTAATTTTTTTTAAATTAGGGCTGGAGGGAAGGCTTAGCAGTTAAGGCGCTTGTCTGCAAAGCCAAAGGACCCAGGTTTGATTCCCCAGGACCCACATAAGCCAGATGCACAAAGTGGTGCATGCATCTGGAGTTTGTTTGCAGTGGCTGGAGGCCCTGATGTGCCCATTCTCTCTCTCTCTCTCTGCCTCTTTCTCTTTCTGTCTGTCACTCTCAAATAAATAAATAAATAAATAAATGAAAATAAAACAAAACTTATTTAAGAAAAGACCAAAAACTCCTTAGTGCCCGTAGCCTCCTCGAAGTCTCAATCTTGGACTCTCATCTGTTCTCCATCAGTGTGGTTTGACGTTCTTCAGGAGTGTCCTCTAGGCAGAACCACACAATATGTAATATTTTTATCTATTTATTTAGATTTTTAAATTTTTGTTTGTTTATTTATTTATTTATTTATTTATTTATTTATTTATTTGAGAGCAACAGACAGAGAAAGAGGCAGATAGAGAGAGAATGAGCACTCCAGGGCCTCCAGCCACTGCAAACGAACTCCAAATGCATGTGTTCCCTTATGCATCTGGGTAATGTGGGTCCTGGGGAATTGAGCCTCTAACCGGGGTCCTTAGGCTTCACAGACAAGTGCTTATCCACTAAGCAATCTCTCCAGCCCTAGTTTTGATTTTTTGAGGTAGGGTCTCACTCTAGCCCAGGCTGACCTGGAATTCATTATGTAGTCTCAAGATAGCCTCGAACTCATGGTCACCCTCCTACTTCTGCCTCCTTAGTGCTAGGATTAAAGGTGTGTGTCACCATGCCTGGCTCCTTTTTTAAAAATATTTTTATTTATTTGCATGTGTGTGGGCAGTATGGGCATGCCAGAGCCACCATGCCCAGTTGAAAAAGTTTCCTTCTAATCCTAGTTTGTTAAATATTTTCATTATGAAATGGTGTTAGATTTGCTGTTTTATCTGCTCTGCATGGACACACTGGGGCCTCTTGTCACTGCAGACCAGTGCCTGTGTGGGTTTGCCCTTTGTTCCATGAATATGGGGTATTGTACTGACTGATTTTCCTTCTTTTTTTTTTAATTCTATTGGTTTATTTGAGAGAGACAGAGAAGAAGAGAAAGTTATGGCTATGCCAGGGCCTCTGGTCACTGCAAACAAACCAGATACATGTGCCACACTATACATTTGGCTTTAGGTGGGTACTGGGGAATTGAATCCTGGCTAGCAGGCTTTGCAAACAAGTTTCTTTAACCACTGAGCCGTCTCCCCAGCCCATGATTTTCCTATGTTTAATTCAAGCTGCATTTTGGTAAAAATGAATTCCCTGGATGTGTTAGTGTACACCTTTAATTCCAGCACTTGGGAGGCAGAGGTAGGAGGCCAGCCTGGAACTACAGAATGAGTTCTAGGTGAGCCTAGGCTAAAATGAGACCCTACTTCAAAGAAAAAAGAATTCTGCTTGGTCATGAGATGTAATAATATTTTTTGCTATTGTTGTTTTGTTTGTTTAAAACAGAGTCAGTTTGTAGCCCAGGCTGTCCTCTGCCTTCAAGTGCTGGGATTACAAACATGAACCGTCACACCTGGCTTCTGTGTCATTTCTTTTTTTCTTTCTTTTTTTTTTTTTTTTTTCAAGGTAGGGTCTCACTGTAGCTCAGGCTGACCTGGAATTCACTATGTAGTCTCGGGGTGGCCTTTGGGATCCTCCTACCTCTGCCTCCGCAATGCTGGGATGGGATTAAAGGCGTGAGCCACCACGCCCCCCCCCTTTTTTTTTTTGACAGTTTCCATAATTGTAAACAACATCCCAAGGTAATTCCCTCCCTCCCCCCACTTCCCCCTTTGAAATTCCACTGTTCATCATATGCTCTCCCCTTCTCAGTCTTTTTTGTTTTTTTGAGGTAGGGTTTTGCTCAAGCCTAGGCTGACCTATGTAGTCTCAGGTATTTTTGCTTTTTTAAAAAAAATATTTTTATTTTTATATATTTACTTGAGAGAGAGAAAGAGGGAGCGAGCGAGAGAGAATGGATGCACCAGGGCTTCCAGCCACTGCAAATGAACTCCAGATGCGTGTGCCCCCTTGTGCATCTGATTTATGTGGGTCCTGGGGAATCGAACCTGGGACCTTTGGCTTTGCAGGCAGGCGCCTTAACTGCTAAACCATCTCTCCAGCCCTCTATTTTTGCTTTCCTGTGTGTACATATGTACATGCACATGTGTACACGTGGTATGGTGTGTGTCGTATGTGTACATGTATGTGCCCTTGCAGTGCCCACACCCCTGTGGCAGGGGTCTCTGGCCTGTAGTGGTGGGAGTGGAAGAGCTCTTCTGCCTGGTCTTGTTTTGGATCTCCTGTTACTGATTTTCCTATCTCTGATCCCCTGCAGGACTGGGGTTACAGGTGCACGTAGCCATGCCCAGCTGTTGTATGTGGGATCTGGGGATTTGAATTTGGCCGTCTCAGGCCCCTTCAGGGCCTCATGCTTGCACAGGAAGCACACTTAACCACTGAGCCATCTCTGCAGCCCTTATTTCTTTGTTTGTTTGTTTGTTTATTTATTTTTCAAAGTAGTTTCTATAGCCCAGGGTGACTTAGAAATCACTCTGTAGTCCCAATCTGGCCTTGAACTCACAGTGATCCTCCTACCTCTGCTGGGATTAAAGGTATGTTCCACCATGCCCAGCTATTTATTTAGCCTTGAGACACGTTCTTGGTATGTAGCGCTAGGTGGTCTAGAACTTGCTATGTAGAACAGGCTGGCCTTGAATTTGCAGTAATCTTCCCATTTCTGACTTCCAAGTACTGGGTTTGAAGGCATGACCTCCCACAAAAAATTCTATAATCATTTTTTGTACATTGCTAAATTTGCTTTTTATTTTATTTTATTTTATTCATTTATTTATTGAGGGAGAAGTAGATAGAATTAGCACACCAGGGCCTCTAGCCGCTGCAAACGAACTCCAGACGCATATGCCACATTGTGCATTTGGCTTACATGGGTACTGGGGAATAGAACCTGGGTCTTTTGGCTTTGCAGGCAGGTACCTCAACCACTGAACCATCTCTCCAGCCCTAAATTTGTTTTGATAATTTTTTTTTTTTTTTTTTTTTTTTTTTTTTTGATTTTCAAGGTAGGGCCTTACTCTGGCCCAGGCTGACCTGGGATTCACTATGTAATCTCAGGGTGGCCTCGAACTCAGCGATCCTCCTACTTCTGCTTCCCCAGTGCTGGGATTAAAGGTGTTCACCACCATGCCCAGTTCTGGTTTGATAATTTTTTGAAGACTTTTTGCGCCTGTGTTTAAAAGGAATATTGGTCTGGAGTCTTTTCTTTCTTTCCTTCTTTTTTATTGACAACTTCCATGATTGTAAACAATATCCCTCCCCCCACCAGCTGGTGGCAGTTTGGGGCCTTAGGAGGCGGAGCTGTGCTGGAGGAGGTGGGGGGGGGGGCTCAGGCTATCATAACCCAGCTCCAAGCCAGTACTCACACTGCTACCGTCCTGCTGCCGTGGACATGTGACCCACGCTTTCTGTTCAGGCCTGTGAAGCTTTCTCCTCCATGGCAAAACTTCCCCTCAAAACTGTAAGCTGAAAAAAAAAAAAAAAAACCAAACAACAAACAAACAAAACACCTTAACTCCCATAAACTTGTGGCCAGCTGTTTTGGCAACAAGAAGGTAACTGTTCTAACCTCCAGTGAGACTCTTCTGTAAGAGGTCCAAACACCAGTGCTATCACGAAGGTAGGGGCCTCATAGTAGCTTGCTCAGAACATAATCAGTACTTCACATGTTGAGTTCTTTGTAAGGACAAACAACTGATTTAAGACAAAAAAAAAAAAAAAAAAAAAAAAAAAAAAAAAAAAAAACTAGGAGGAGGGTTGTTTGTTCTTTTTGAAGCAGGGGCTCACTCTAGCCCAGGCTGACATGGAATTCACTATGTAGTCTCAGGCTGGCCATAAACTCACAGTGATCCATCGACCTCTGCTTCCCAAGGGCTGGGACTAAAGGCGTGCGCCACCACGCCTGGCAGCAACTAGGGTTTTTGCAAACCTAACAAGTAAATCATACTAAAGACTAAGATTTGTTTATAGTTTAAGCATCAGGAATTCACCCCTGTGGCCATTTGGTCCTTTCCTCATGTTGCCACAAATGTCTCTGCTTTATTTTTCCAACATGTCTCATCCCCTGAAGACTTTAAAATAGACATATAATTATCTGTGTCTTCACTTTACACATGTCATCTTGCTCATCCATTTTAGCTTCCCACTCTTAGGTCTTCTGTGGAATAACTTCATGGTTGATAGTTGATGGAGTCATGTCAGACCAAAGTGTAATAATACTCTGTGTGTCTTGTGGGCTGCATAAAATATTGCTAATAATTATCACTTTGTTAAAAGCAATCTTTGTTGAACACAGCGATGTGTTTTCCAAACTCTCTGCCTTGAGCTGAATATTAAGTTCTGTCAAGAGGAGATGGGACTCCCAGAAATCCTTGATTTCTCCTGACTTCTTGCAGTCTGGGACCCGTGTGTGTGTGTGTTTGTGGTAGATTTTTTAAAAATATACTTTATTATTTATTTATTTATTTGACAGAGAAAGAGGGAAAGGGAGAGAGAGTGGGAGAGAGAGAATGGGCGCGCCTGGGCCTCCAGCCACTGCAAACGAACTCCAGAGGCGTGCGTCCCCTTGTGCATCTGGCTAATGTGGATCCTGGGGAAATCAAACCTGGGTCCTTTGTCTTTGCAGGCAAACACCTTAAATGATAAGCCATCCCTCCAGCCCTTGTGGTAGATTTTTAGGACTGGCTAAAAGTGAGTGGCAGGAATATGATTGTTCTCATTCCCGTGCAATGCTCACTCCAATGCAATTAAAAAAAAAAAAAAAAAAAAAAAACTTCTTAGTTGGGCATGGTGGCACACATCTTTAATCCCAGCACTCAGGAGGCAACAATAGGAGGATCACTGTGAGTTTGAGGCCAGCCTGGGACAACAGAGTGAGTTCTTGGCTAGAGTGAGACCCTACCTTGAAAAAAAAAAAAAAAAAAAAAAACACAAAACAAAAAGCTTATCAACACCCTCCAGTTATTTTTGCTTGTGTGTATGTATGTGTGTGGTGTGGCATGTGCATGTGTGTTGTACGCACATGTCTGTGTTTTTGCAGTGCCTGCTGTATGTGCCTGCAGTGGGGTGCCCTCACCTGTGGGGACTAGAGTGGAAAGTCGGACGTCTCACTTTGTTGCTCTTCCACCTGTTCTTGTTTGAGCCAGTCTGTTGCTGACCCCAGAGCTTGCTGCTTTTTCTCGAGCTCTGGCAGTTCTCAGGTCTCTGCTCCCCCAGGACTGGGGTAACAAACATGTATGGCCAGGCCCAGATATTTATGGGGGTTCTGGAGATGCAAACTTATACAGTATCAGGCCCTCATCCTTGCACAAGCAGTACACGTAGCCACTGAGCCAGCTCTCCAGGCCTCCTAACTTTTTATTTGGAAATAATTTTAGATGCACAACAGTTTGTAAAATGGTACAGAGAGGACCAAGTACCCTCCACTCAATTCTATTTTTCTGTATTTCTGTTTTGTTGAGGTAGGGTCTCACTGTAGCCCCAGGCTGACCTGGAATTCACTATGTAGTCTCATGACGGCCTCAAACTTGTGACGATCCTCCTAAGTGCTGGGGATTAAAGGCGTGTGCCACCACGCCCTGCTAGAATTTAATTTAATTTAATTTGTTAAATTAGCATACATAGATTTAGGTACCATTCATTCTGATATTTTCAAATACTATTTTCCCCCTTCTGTCCCTAGCACCCTCTCCCCCCATTTTCACTCTTCCCTCTAGTATCTCCCCCTTCTGTTATATGTTACATGTGTTCTTTCACCCTCACTTCTCTCTGTCCCTCTCTCTCTCCTGTTTTTTTTGTTTTTTTTTTGAGGTAGTGTCTTGCTCTAATCCAGGCTCACCTAGAATGCACTGTGTAGTCTTAGGGTGGCCTCAAACTCACAGCAATCCTTCTACCTCTGCCTCCTGAATGCTGGGATTAAAGGCGTGCGCCATAACTCCTGAGGCCAGTTTTCTTCTTATTAAATATTTTTATTTATAGGTTTATTAGTAAACAGAGATAGAGAGTGGGTACACCAGGGTCTCTTACTTCTGCAAGTGAACTCCAGACACACGTGCCACATTGTGCATCTGGCTTTATGTGGGTACTGGGTATGGAACCCAGGCTGTCAGAGCTGCAAGCTGCCAGAGCCTTCCATGGCTGAGCCATCTCCTAAGCCCTTGTCAGTTTTCATGATGATAGTCATTCTGATGCCTTTAACCATAGGCAACAGTCAACACCTGCACGTGACAGACCTACAAACCAGAAAGCCATGAGAACAGAGTGAAGGGCTGTAAAAACTTTATGCCATTCTTGACGTGATTGTGGTCCCTGCTAATGGCCCTCACTAAAGTCCTAACAAGAGGCAGCTTTGCCCCTGCTGTTGTGGGCTCCTCCATTTCCTGCTCCTGACCTTGAAGTTGGTAAGTCTCTTCTCTCATCCTTTGAGAGGCATAAGCTCTTGACCTTGACGTCTCCTCTGAAATTAGTCACCGCTATGAATGATGGTCTGCTGGGTTTTTTTTCTTAGTTCCCACAACCACAGAACAAAACCCAACCCTTTTCGTCCTCATCTAATAGACAAGGATCAAGAAAGGGGGTTGCTGATGAATCTGTTTCTTAGTAGGAGTCAGGCTGCATCATCTTTTTTTTTTTTTCCTTCTCCGTTTTGTTCTGAGAGGTCTGTAACGGGAACCCAATACTGAAAGTCTTTCTTTGTCTTTTAGGAAAGTCAGACTCAAGGACTGCTCCTAACAGTTGGTTTTTGGAGCCTTGGGAGAGAGGTGCTCATTTCACTTAGTTCCAACAGAAGACTTTTAAATATTAAACAGATTTTGGTTCTTATTGAAACCCACATATTCCTTTTGTTTTTCAAGGAAGGGTTTCAGTCTAGCTCAGGCTGACCTGAAATTCACTATGTAGCCTTAGGGTGGTCTCAAACTCTCAGTGATCCTCCTACCTCTGCCTCCTGAGTGCTAGGATTAAAGGTGTATGCCACCATGCCTGGCTCTTTTTTAAAAAATATATTCTTTTTTAAAAGATGTGTGTTTAGACTTCTTTCTTCTTTTTAAAAAATATTTATTTTATTTATGTTGGAGAGAGAGAGAGACAAAGAGGCAGATAGAGAGAGAATGGGCATGCCAGGGCCTCTGGTTGCTGCAAACAAACTCCAGTTGTATGCACCACCTTGTGTATCTGGCTTAGGTGGGTCCTAGGGAATCAAACCTGGGTCCTTAGGTTTCTCAGGTAAGCTCCTTAACCCCTAAGCCATTTCTCCAACCCTAATATGTTCTTTTTTAAAAATATTTTACACTCTGGCTTCTCTTCAGATCATATAAATCTTTCACCTAAAATATATTTTATTTATTTACTTGCAAGGAGGGAGGGAGGGAGGGAGGGAGGGAGAGAGAGAGAGAGAGAGAGAGAGAGAGAGAGAGAACAAGCATAGGCACACCAAGGTAATATCTTTCAAGCTTGTGGTCTTGGGATCCCTTTACTCTTAGACATTATTAAGAAACCCCACAGTGAAAAGGTTGATCACATGTTAAGGGCCAGTGGTCCAGGAAGCTATTGTCAGAGATGCTTGTGTGGTGTCACAGAAGTCTCTGGAATTTGGCCTACACACAGAAAATCCAGAGGCTACTTATTAGCTGCCACTAATAAGGGATGGAATGAAGGTGGACGAGCCGGACGCTCCCACGGATCTGAACAGGAGTGCACTATCCAGGGTTCCAAGGAGCATTCAAGCCAGTCCTAGTCAGCAAGTCTGGTGTTCTCAGAAAAGCTGAAACACAAGAGTCACCCCATTCCTTCACCAGGACTCAGGCATTCCTGGATTTGCTTCATTTCCCTTTTTCCCCTCTCTCTCAACACTCGTATAGACACAGACGCACATACACGCCTTTCTTCCTAAACCATTTGAAATAAAGTTCAGACAGCATGACTTTCCCTCCAGAATATCTCAGCAGTGAACAATGATATTCTTGTTCATTATCCTATGGACTTTAATGTTGCTCTGATCACACCGATAATCCACATAAAAATTTATTCACTTGCACCCCTTTACTCCCATTATTTTTGGCTCTAAGATCTAATAAGGGCCATATGCTACAGTTTGTAGCCAATCACTATATTTTGCAGGATTACATAGTAAGATCCTGTGAAAGGTGATGACAGGGCTGGAGAGATGGCTCAGCAGTTAAGGCGCTTGCCTGCAGAACTTAATGACTTCAATTCAGTTCCCCAGGACCCAAGTAAAGCTAGATGCACAAAGTGGCGCACACATCTGGAGTCCCCCTGCAGCAGCTGGAGGCCCTGGTATGCCCATTCTATCTGTCTATCTCTCTCTGCGTGCAAATAAGTAAAAATATTTTTTGAAAAGATGATCAGTTCAAAGGAGGCCCCATCCTGTTTGGATTCCTCCTGTGGGACCAGGTGCTTTCACCCATAGGTGAAATACTGACATACTGAAATTTCCTATACAATGTATGTTTTGGCAGGACTCCTCCCACTTTTCTGTGAAACATCTCTTGGGGATAATTCAAGACGAGAGTGGTTTTATTTCCATGTGTCCTGCCATCTTTCTGCTTTCTGTTTTCCTCCCCGTTACTTTGGACAGTTTATATCCGTGGGAGCCTCTTACCACAGCTACAGAGGGAAGACGCGATACATTATACAGCTCGGTACTCAGTGTGCAGACCTAGAGCTGTTCCGAGGGTGATGTCTGGCCCTTGGATGCTTTCATGAGTGGTCACGTTACGTCTCATGGTTATGTTAGTAACAGCATACAGGAAGACAGTGCGCCACCATGCCTGGCTTGAGTCCAGATTCCTAATTTCCTCATTTTTCTGATGCTTCAGTTGTATACAGCAATTAAAATTACCATGAAGGAAGAGAGCAACTATAATTTAGCTATTCCCCTAATGTCTGACATTTGTTGTTTCTAGTTTTGTGTAATGACCCGTGCTGCTGTAATGAAGCTTATTGTAAGAAGGAAATGAAAGGAAGGGCTTGAGGTCTGCACATAGAGGAGAGTGAGGTCAGCTGGAAAGCAAGCCAAAAGCTTCCTGCTGCTTAGCCTGAGAGGGAGAAAGATGGCAGAGGCAGTGTAACTCTGCGCCTATATCCAGGACAGCGATGGAACTGCTAGGGAGTCAGGGAGTTAAAAAAGATGGCAGCTCAGTGGGTTTCCATATGCACTGTCGAAGTATTCTTCAAAAAATAAGGGCTAGGGGTGGGGCGGGCTGGAGAGATGGCTTGGCGGTTAAGGCACTTGCCTGGCAACCCAGGTTGGATTCCCCAGTACCCACGTAGGGCTGGATTCACAGAGTGGCGCGTGCATCTGGAGTTTGTTTGCAGTGCATGAGGCCCTGGCGTGCCCATTCTCTCTGTCTCTCTTCTCTCTCTATCTCTCTCTCTCTGCTTGAAAATAAATAAGTTAAATAGTTTTTGAAAATAAAGGGGGCTGGAGAGATGGCTTAGCAGTTAAGGCGCTTGCCTGCAAAGACTGAGGACCCAGGATAGATTCCTCAGTACCCACATAAAACCAGATGCACAAGGTGGCACATGTGCCTGAAGCTCATTTGCAGTGGCTAGAGGTCCTGGTGCACCCATTCTCTCTTTCTTGCAAATAAATAAATAAATAAATTTTAAAAATAAGGGCTGGGAGATGGCTCGGGGAGTAAGAGCACTTGCCGCATGAGCATGGGGCCTGCGGTGGCCTGCTTTGCCCTGAGCTTGGTCCCAGTGCCCACACACGCAGCTGGCTGTGGCCACACATGCCCAGAGCCCAGCCCTGGGGGAGGCAGGAGGGTCACTGCAGCTTATTGCTCAGCCAGTGTGAGCCTGACAGCTTGAGGTCCAGCGAGGGAGAGAATCCACCGTAAGGAAACATGCCAATGAGTGATGGAAGAGGACACCTGCTGTTCTCCTCTGCATGTCCATGCACAGGGTGCCCACGTCTGCACACACATGTGTATATGCTGTGCACTCATCACACCACATATGCACATGCCCAAAACAGTATTAGCTTATATTACCACCCTGCTATGCCACATTTGTCAGCACTCTGGAAGGTTTTGTTTTGAGTGTTCAATTTTAATTTTGAATCTGCATTTCTAATTAGGAAATAATTTTAAAAACCCAAATATATCATTTATTCTAGTTTTGCCATTTTCTTTCTAATCAGTTGTCTGTCCTTTTTCTTTATCCATTTTACAATGTGTGGCCCACTGTTTTCTTGAGTTCTTGTTGTTTCATTCTTTTCTTCATAAATATTTTTCCTAAATTTCTCTTTGCTAGGCATGGTGGCACATGCCTTTAATCCCAGCACTTGGGAGGCAGAGGTAGGAGGATTGCCATGAGTTTGAGGCCACCCTGAGACTACATAGTGAATTCCAAGTTAGCCTGGGCCAGAGTGAGACCCTACCTCAAAAAAAAATAAAATTATATATATATAATTATGAGCCAGTGTGGTGGCAGACACCTTTAATCCCAGCACTTGGAAGGCAGTGGTAGGAGGATCACCATGAGTTCAAGGCCAGAGTGAGTGGCAAATCAGCCTGGGCTACAGTGAGACCTTACCTCAAAAAAGAAAATTAAAATGCATCAGGGAAGCCAGGCATGGTGGCACATGCCTTTAATTCCAGCACTTGGGAGGCAGAGGTAGGAGTATCACCATGAGTTCGAGGTCACCTTGACACTAATTCTAGAATTCTAGGTCAGCCTGAGCTAAAAGTGAGACCCTACCTAAAAAAAGAAAAGGAGCTGGGAGTGGTGGTGCACACCTTTATCCCCAGCACTGAGGAGGCAGAGGTAGGAGGATTGCTGTGAGTTTGAAGCTTGCCTAGAACTACAGAATGAGTGCTAGGTCAAGCTGGCTAGAGTGTATCCATCATCTTCTTTTATTTTAATTCTGCTGGCTAATCTCTCTTTAGTAAGACTGTCTGCAGCTTTTCTTGGTCAGGAAATACATTCCTTGCTGTACTCTTGAGTGTTGACAAATATCTGAGCTAGATGGTTGGGTGGTGCCCTTGGCATGGATGTTATGTAAGGGATTGTCACCTTCTTTTAGAGTCGGTCATCGAGTGAAGGAGTCAGTCAGGCATAATGGAATTAGGAGCTCATGTGACAGCTCTGACTCTGACATCAATGAATCACCTGTCTTGATCTTGGATTCTCCATCAGTAGGAGTGCTTGACCTACTGACTCCAAAGTCTCTTCAGGGGGACATCTGTAACTGTCTTTCATGAGATGCCACCACTTGTAAGCCTTATGCCTCTAGTGCCTTCTAACATACTAAAAATGGGCATCCCCGCCCCCACTGAGATGGACTGGTACATTCATGACTCCACAGTGAATCCTGAAGACCCAATGAGGAGGACCCTTGCTGGGAGGGAGCAGGGGAGAGGAAACATAAGAGTATACCCAACAGGAGTATAACCAACTTGTAATATGATCATATAATGAAGTTCTCAATAATTTTTTAAAATCCTGCTACCCAGAGAGAGATAACAGTGAGGGAAAGGTTCAGGAGGTGACGTGGTGAGAAGCACCAGCACGAACCAGAGACGAGAGCACCCACTGATTGACCTGGAGTGACTGGCGACCTTTGTTTCCCTCTGTATATCATCTGCTGGTTGAGGCAAGCAGGAAGGCAGATCTCTAGGGTGGTACTCCTGTCGTTGCAGACTGTCAGCTCTCTGAATAAAACACAATTTAAACATTAAAAAAAAGAAGAAGTTCAGGGTCTTTCTCAGCTACATATTACATATATATAGTCTGTGGCTATATGAGACCCTGTTTCTAAAACAAACAAGTGAAACAAATTAAAAAAGAAAAAAAATGGAAAACAGAAAGTGCATGCCTACTTATGAGTTAAAAGCACAAACTTCAGGGCTAAAGAGATGGCTTGGCAGTTAAGGCACTTTCCTGAAAAGCCAAAGGACCCAGGTTTGATTCCCCAGGTCCCACGTAAGCCAGATGAACAAGGTGGCGCATGTGTCTGGAGTTTGTTTGCAGCAGCTGTCAGGCCCTGTTCTGTCTCTCTCTCTCTGCCTCTTTCTCTCACACACACTCTCTCTCTCAAATAAATAAATAAAAATTAAAACAATAAAAAATTAAATAAAAAAACACAAACTTCAAAAAAGTCCTTAATGTAAGATGGAAGTTCATGTGTTTGTTTGAAGGATTACCTGATTTTGTTTAAATATCAGTCTAAATGAAGTTACAGTATACATACTGATTTGCAATGTCGGCTCTACCCTTACATGTTTGATCAATGTCTTCTCAACAAGGATGGCAGAACATCAGTAGAGAAAGAATAGTTTGTTCAGCAAGTGGTGCAAATGAAACTAGAACTCCAAATGCAAAAGGATGAATCTTGATCCTTCTTCACACCAAATAAACACTCACCCAAGCTGGATCATTGACCTCAACATAAGGACTTAAGCTGTGAAGTTCAGAGGTGAAAACAGTAGGAAATCTTCATGACCTTGGTGCCCAGCACTTTCACGGAAATGACACCAAAAAGAAAAGCAAAAAAAAAAAAAAAAAGTAGATGAACTTGATTTTATCAAAATCAGTTTTTTCTGTTTTTCTTTTTGGTTTTTGAGGTAGAGTCTCACTCTAACCCAGGCTGACCTGGAATTCACTATGTAGTTTCAGGGTGTCCTTGAACTCATACCCCAGCCTCCCGAGTGCTGGGATTAAAGGTATGCGCCACCACACCCAGCCAAAATCAAATTTTTTTATGTGCTTCAAATAAAATGAAAAATCCTACAGAAAATATAATTTGCAAATTATATATCTGATAAGGGATTTATGTCTAGAATATATAAAGAACTCAGGCTGGAGAGATGGCTTAACAGTTAAGGCAGTTGCCTGCAAAGCCTAAGAACCCAGGTTTGATTCCCCAGAACCCACATAAGCCAGATGCATATCGTGGTGCATGCATCTGGAGTTCATTTACAAAGGCTAGAGGCTCTGGCGTGCCCATTATTTCTCTCTTTCTCTTTTTCCCCCCAGTAAACAAATAAATAATTTAGGGCTGGTGAGATGGCTCAGCAGTCAAAGGCACTTGCTTGCAAAGCCTGATGGTCCTGGTTCTGATTCTCAGTACTCACATAAAGCTAGATGCACAAAGTGATGCATGTGCCTGGAGTTCATTTGCAGTGGCACCAGACCCTGGCACACCCATTCTCATTCTGTCTCTTTGGTCCTCCCTCTCTGCTCTCAGCGATCCTCCTACCTCTGCTTCCCCAGTGCTAGGATTAAAGGCGTGCGCCACCATGCCTGGTTTAAATAAAATATTTTTTAAAAGCAGAACTCTTGTAACCCAAGAATAAAAAGACAAATGGTCCCATTATAAAATGGGAGAAGGGAAGCCGGGCATGGTGGCGCATGCCTTTAATCCTAGCTGTGGGGAAGCAGAGGTAGGAGGATCGCTGAGAGTTTGAGGCCACCCTGTGACTACATTGTGAATTCCAGGTCAGCCTGAGCTAGAGTGAGACCCTACCCTGAAAAACAAACAAACAAACCAAAAAAAAAAAAAAAATGGGAGAAGGGTTTGAGCAGGCCTCTCTCTAAAGAGGCCGTGCAAACCGTAAGCATGTGAGAAGTCGCTCAGCACTTCAGCCATCAGGAAAATGCAAGTCAGAACCACAGTGAGCCGGGCGTGGTGGTGCATGCCATAGGCCCCAGCACTGGGAAAAGAATCAGGAGCTTGGGTTCATCCTCAGCTATGTAGTGAGTTTGAGGGGAGCCTGGGCTACCTGAGACCCTGATTCACCAAAGATACCACTTGGAACCCAATAGGAGAGGTGGCATGCCTTTAATCTCAGCACTTTAGAAGCTGTGGTGGGAGTATTGGCATGAGATGAGGCCAGCTTGAACTGCATGGTGAGTTTCTGGCAGGCTGGGCTAGACTGAGACCCTGCTTCAGAATAAACCAAAATAGGGCTGGGGATATGGCTCAGCAGTTAAAGGCACCTGCTTGCAAAGCCTGATAGCTGGAGTTCGATTCTCCAAGCACCTACACAAAACCAGATGCACAAAGTTGAACACCATATATATATATATATAACATATATATACAAACATATATATGTATGTATGTATGTACACACACACACACACACACAC
Organism: Dipus sagitta; assembly: GCA_036346955.1. Classification (NCBI taxonomy): domain Eukaryota; kingdom Metazoa; phylum Chordata; class Mammalia; order Rodentia; family Dipodidae; genus Dipus; species Dipus sagitta. The sequence continues at coordinate 20,413,443 of CM070777.1, read as the reverse complement.
TCTCTCCTTGCAGATAAATAAAAATATATTTTAAAAACAAAAATATGCCAGGCATGGTGGCACACGCCTTTAATCCCAGCACTTGGGAGGCAGAGGTAGGCAGATTGCCATGAGTTCGAGGCCACCCTGAGACTCCAAGTGAATTCCAGGTCACCCTGGGTTAGAGTGAGACCCTACCTTGAAAAACAAAACAAAACGAAACGAAAATAGCCAGGCTTGGCGGTGCATGACTTTAATCCCAGAATTTGGGAGGTAGAGGTAGGAGGATTGTCCATGAGTTTGAGGCCAGCCTGAGATGACCGAGTGAATTCCAGGTCAGCCTCTGCTAAAGTGAGATCCTACCTTGAAAAGCCACACACGCACACACACACACACCAACCCAGGAGTAGTGGGACATATCTTTATCCCAGCATTTGGGAGGCTGAGGTAAGAGGATGGTGAAGACTTCAAGGCCAGCTTGAGCTATAGAGTGAGTTCCAGGTCAGAGATGCCTCAGTGGTTAAAGGCACTTGCTTGTACAAAGCCTTTCAGCTCGTGTTGTGTTCCTTGGTACCCAGACTCGTCAAGTGACAAAGTAGAGTGTGGAGTTTGTTTGCAACAGCAAGAAGCCCGTGTGTGCCCATTCCCATTCTCTCTCTCAAATAACTAAAAATACTTTAAAATCAAACAAACAAAAATACAGATAACAGGTTGGCAAGGACGTGGAGAAGTTGGGCCTTTCATGTACTGCTTGCACACATGGAAAGTGCTGTAGATGCTTTGCAAATCAGTTGGGCAGTTTCCTGAAAATGTACCAAAGTTACCATGTGGCCCAATAATCCTACTCCCAGCTGTTTACACAAAAGAACTGACAATTCATACAGACCCGTGTGCATGAAGGTTTATAGCAGTAATATTCACAAGAGCCAAGAAGCAAAGACAGGCCAAACATGCAATAACTGATGACTGACTAAAACGTGGAACAGCATACAGTGGACTATGATTTGCTAGTGAACAGTGAAGCACCCTTGCATGTTACAGCACGGATGAGCCTCGAACACAACGCTGTCTGAAGGAATCCAGTCGCGAAAAACCACAGATTGTAATTCCACAAAGTAGACCTGAAGGAAGCAGCAAGGGCAATAAATCTCTTGACTGAGGGAAAAGGTTCTCTCAGGAATTCAGATAACTCCTGGGCCCAAGGAGTCTGTCCAGAGATCATAAAACTGCCTTGTTACCTCAAAAGAAAGTAGCCTCTTGACCTATGACCCCCGCCAGCAGGACACCTGCCCACTATCTCCAAAGAAAGCAGCCTGCTTCCATTGCTCCCTCCTCCCCCCCTCCCCTCTTTCTGCTAGCACGACCCTACCTTCAGATAAAAGCCCCCTGCAAAAAGCTGCGGCGGCTCTTCACATTTGAAATTAGTGAGTTCTCTGGTATGTGTATTATGCCAAAACTTAAATTTTTTTGCGAGTACGTATGTGTGTAGAGTATGTGTGGTGTGTTATGTGTGGTGTATGTACATGTGTATGCAGATGTGTGCACCATGCACATGCATGTGATGGCCAGGGGGGGAACTTCAGGTGCCCTTCTCTCTCCTCAATTACACAACCCCTTATTTTCTTGAGAAGGGGTCTCTCCTTCAACCCAGAGCTGCTGTTTTCAACCCAGTGAGCCTCAGGGATTCTCCAGTCTCCTCACACCCCCACATTGAGGTTACAGGCATGCATAACCACACCCAGAACTTACCTGGGTTCTGGGGGATTCAAACTTGAACAGTCTTGGGCCCTCCCAGGTCCTCATGTTTAAGCATCAAGTCGTCAACCTCTGAGCCATCTTCCCAACCCAAACTGTTTTTTTTTTTTTTTTGGTTGTTGTAAATTTTAAATATTGCTAATATTTTATTTATTTGAGAGACAGAAAGATGCAGAGAGAGAGAGAGGGAGGGAGGGAGAGAGAGAATGGGTATGCTGGGGTCTCTAGCCACTGCAAATGAATTCCAGACACATACACCACTTTGTGCATCTGGCTTACATGGGTACCAGGGAATCGAACCTGGGTCCTTAGGCTTCACAAGCAAACACCTTAACCACTAAGCTATCTCTTCAGCTCACATTTTTTAAAAAATAATTTTGGGGCTGCTGGAGAGTTGGCTTAGCAGTTAAGGCACTTGCCTACAAAGCCAAAGGACCTAGGTTTGATTCCCCAGGACCCATGTAAGCCAGATGCATAAGGTGGCACATGCATCTGGAGTTAGTGTGTAGTGGCTGGAGGCCCTGGCAAACCCATTTCCGCACCCCTACCTTTTGTTTCTCTTTTTCTCTCTCTCTTTTCTTGTTTTGTTCTATTGTGGTTTTTCAAGGTAGGGTCTCACTCTAGCCCAGGAATTCACTATGTAGCCTCAGGGTGGCCTCAAACTCCTGGTGACCCACCTACCTCTGCCTCCCAAGTGCTGGGATTAAAGGCATGTGCCACCATGCCCGGCTTCTCTCTCTCTCAAATAAATAAATAAAAATAAAATATTTTTAAAAATTTTAAAAACATTTTATTGTGAGAAAAGAGAGAGAGAATGGGCACACCAGGGTCTCCTGCCACTGCAAAGAAACTCCAGACACTTGTACCACCCTGTGCATCTGGTTTATGTGGGTACTGGGGAATCAAACCTAGGCTGTCAAGCTTTGCAAGCAAGTGCCTTTAACTGCTGAACCTTCTCTCAAGCCCTGTTTTGTTTTTGAGGTAGGGTCTCACTCTAGCCCAGGCTGATCTGGAATTCACTATGTATTCTCAAGGTGGTCTCAAACTCACAGCTATCCTCCTACCTCAGCCTCCTGAGTACTGGGATTAAAGGTGTGTGCCATCATGCCTAGCCTTTTTGTTGTTTTTGTTTTTGGTTTTGTTTTTCAAAGTAGGGTCTCACTTCACTCTATCTAGCTCAGGCTGACCTGGAATTCACTCTGTAGTCTCAGGGTGGCCTCGAACTCACAGTGATCCTCCTACCTCTGCCTCCCGAGTGCTGAGATTAAAGGCGTGCACCACCATGCCTGGCTTGTATGGTCTTTTGTATTGGTCATGACCTGTACTGTACAGTCTTGTATTGATCGTGTCCTGTACTGTACAGTCTTTTGTATTGATCGTGTCCTGTACTGTACAGTCTTTTGTATTGATCGTGTCCTGTACTGTACAGTCTTGTATTGATCATATCCTGTACTGTACAGTCTTGTATTGATCATGTCCTGTACTGTACAGTCTTGTATTGATCGTGTCCTGTACTGTACAGTCTTTTGTATTGATCATGTCCTGTACTGTACAGTCTTGTATTGATCGTGTCCTGTACTGTACAGTCTTGTATTGATCATGTCCTGTACTGTACAGTCTTTTGTATTGATCATGTCCTGTACTGTACAGTCTTGTATTGATCGTGTCCTGTACTGTACAGTCTTGTATTGATCATGTCCTGTACTGTACAGTCTTGTATTGATCGTGTCCTGTACTGTACAGTCTTTTGTATTGATCGTGTCCTGTACTGTACAGTCTTTTGTATTGATCGTGTCCTGTACTGTACAGTCTTGTATTGATCATGTCCTGTACTGTACAGTCTTGTATTGATCATGTCCTGTACTGTACAGTCTTGTATTGATCATGTCCTGTACTGTACAGTCTTGTATTGATCGTGTCCTGTACTGTACAGTCTTTTGTATTGATCATGTCCTGTACTGTACAGTCTTGTATTGATCGTGTCCTGTACTGTACAGTCTTGTATTGATCATGTCCTGTACTGTACAGTCTTTTGTATTGATCATGTCCTGTACTGTACAGTCTTGTATTGATCGTGTCCTGTACTGTACAGTCTTGTATTGATCATGTCCTGTACTGTACAGTCTTGTATTGATCGTGTCCTGTACTGTACAGTCTTTTGTATTGATCGTGTCCTGTACTGTACAGTCTTTTGTGCTGCTTATGTCCAACACTGCAGTTTTTTGTTTCAAGGCCATGATCTGTACTGCTGCTCCTATCCTGTACTGTAAATCATCTTGTTTCTTTGTATCTCCACAGCACAGCTGCAGGCATCTGTCTGCTAACTAACCAGTTTCCTGTGTCTGTAAAACGTACCTATCTCATATTCAAGGTCTCTGGCACTAGACTTGGGCTCTGGGCTCTGAGACCTAACAATGTCCAAGATCAGGTATATAAACTCTGAACCACCAAGAATTAGGGTCCAGGCTTTGGAAGAGATTCCCCTGGACCCACGCTGGCATGAAAGTAAACTGAAGTGATTTTCCACACAGTCTCTGGTGCCGGTTCTGTGAGCCTTAGTAACAGCTGCGCATGCCTTTAATCCCAGCACTGGGAGGCAGAGGTAAGAGAATCACCTTGAGTTTGAGGCCACTCTGAAACTAAATAGAGAATTCCAGGTCAGCCTGGGCCAGAGTGAGACCCTGCTTTAAAAACAAACAAACAGGACTGGAGAGATGGTTTAGCCGTTAAGTGCTTGCCTGTGAAGCCTAAGGACCCCAATTTGAGGCTGGATTCCCCAGGACCCACGTTAGCCAGGTACACAAGGGGGCACATGCATCTACAGTTCATTTGCCCTGGTGTACCCATTCTCTCTCTCTCTCTCTCTCTCTCTCTCACTCTCTCTCTGCCTCTTTCTCTCTCTGTCACTGTCAAATAAATAAATCAAAATTAAAAAATTTATAAAAAGAAGATTGTGTTATTACAATATCTATAATGTTAGCTGATCCTGAGCGGGACATAGGCTCTGATTTAGGGTTATAGCCAAAAGTATGATGGTGGCTCATGCATGCTGTGGCTGTAGCCCTAGAAAAACAAACAGACAAACAAACAAACAAAAAATTACATGGAGAGAATGGGAAGATGATTCAGTGGTTAAAGACACTTACTTGCAACCCCTGCCCACCCAGGTTCAATTTCTAAGCCACCTACCCACATAAACTGGATAGAAAGTGGCTCAAGCATCTGGTATTTGTTTTTAGTGGCAAGAGGCCGCACACAAATAATCAAAATTTAAAAAAAGAATTAAAATATTGCTGGCCATTTGTCTAAGTCTGGCAGTAGACAGTTTACTCACTTTATTTCCCCTCACCCTATGTCTTCTTTGTCTTCCAGACCTCAGGGAGGACAAAGTCAGACACTTTTTATTCTGGAAGCCTTAACACAGGGATAGGCTTGCTCTCATTCTCTCTCTGTTTTTTTTTTTTTTTTTTTTTTTTTTTTTGCCAAGGAAGGAGAAAGAGCAGGTAGGAAATATCAAAAAAAAAAAAAAAAAAAAAAAAAAAAACCACGAGGAGCCTTCCATCTCCGTCTCTCTCCTGAACAAAACATGCATTGCAACACTGTAGGCTTCATCCTCCCCAACGTGCCTGGGGTGCTTCCACATGGAACAACACCATGGAAGTGGGGGCTTAGAAAGAGGTAGAAGTCACAAGTCCCTAAGGAGCTTTAGTCAAATGGAGAAGGCAGACCATAGGTTTAAAAGGAAAGTGCGTAGGATAACACGTGCTGAACGCTGAACGAGGGGTCAGGTAGTACAGACTGATGAACTCCATGAGGTTTGGGATTAGAATCTGCTGAGTCACTATTGGTCTGAGGAGATTTAATTATCAAGCTCTGGGAACCTTGTCTTGCTTTGCCCTCTGCCCCCTCTTGGTTTAATCTTCAATGTTGTGGGTCTGACTAATTGATTATTGGTTTCTTTTAACTCTATGATTCTATGGCTTTCTAATATTTAAAAAAATATTTTTTCATTTGAGAAATAATTTCATATAATATTTGAGAGAGAGAGAGAAATGAGCACACCAGAACCTCTTGCCACTGCAAATGAATTCCAGATGCATCTGCCACTTGTGCACCTGGCTTTATGCGGAAACGGAGGAATTGAACCTTGGGCCTGCAAGCTTTGCAAGCAAGTGCCTTTAACCTCTGAGCCATCTTCCCAGCCCTCTAATCTTTTTAGTTATTAAATAATAGTTAAGAGCTTGGACTCCAAACTCTACTGGCTCTTATCCTCTGACTTATTGTTATCCACATGACCATGGTTAAGTTATTTACCTTGTATGCCTCAGTTTCCTCATCTTTAAAATGTATATAATAATAGTGGTTATATCATGAGTTTGTTGTGAGGTTTAAATTAGTTAATATTTATAAAAGCCATACAGTAAATACTGTATAAGTATTTGTTAAAACAGAACAATTTGCTTTTCCTGTTTTCTGATCAGGACTTAAAATCTTCAATGGTGGCTTAATTCCATAAGTGACTTAATTCCAAATACAATTAATTCCAAGTACAGTTAACCTAAACAGGGGTTACTAGTAACCATTTGAGTTTTTACCATATGTTGTGCATTACAGTTTTAAACATCATAAAAGAATTAGAGAGCTGGGTATGGTGATACACGCCTTTAATCCCAGCACTCGGGAAGGCAGAGGTAGGATGATCACTGTGAGTTCAAGGCCAGTCTGGGACTACAGACAGAGATCCATGTCAGCTAGAGTGAGACCCTACCTCAAAAAAATAAATAAATAAAGTGAAAAACCAACAAACCAACCAACCTACCAACCAAATAACAACAACAAAAAAGAACTGGAGAATGCCAGCTTTGACACAGCTCTGGTTCTGCCCAGAGGGCTGATGGTCAGGATGGTAGCATGGTAGGTTCTCGACAAGTTGCTCCAAGCCCCAGATCAAAGTCAAAGACCGGCAATTGCTGGTGTCCTCACTAGTTCTTATCCCTGAATTCTATGAAGGCATCATTTCCTAGCTCTCCTTCCTACTCAAGACTTGCTCTTTTCTTTGCCAATTTCACTTATGTTATGGAAATGAAGAGCATCTCCTGTAAAACCTACTAGTTACATGTGTTCTTACAAGTGTTTGGTGGTTTTCTGTAACTTTGCTTAATGTCACTATCAGAATAATTCCTGGGTATGGTGGGTCTTTTGGACAAATGACCTCTGGGTTACCATGACAGATACCAGTTCCCTAGCTGTTCTGAATGAGCAAGTGATTTTTTTTTTCTTCTTTCTATTTTATTCAGACAGGATCTCACATGTAACCAGGCTGGCCTCGTATTTGGTGCAGTTCTCCTGCCTCAACCTCAGGTGTATACCATCATGCCTGGCTCTGTATATAAGCTATTTTCAAATTGGTGCCAATTAATATGAAAATTAATATTCACTATCTGACCATGAAAGACATCAAGCATTTCTTTTGATAAAAATAGTGGATTTCTCCTGTAGGGCATAGTTTATAAACTTAGCTGTTCATGTTCATGGTTTTTTTTGTTTGTTTGCTTGCTTTTTTGGTATGTGTTTGTTTTGTTTTGATTTTTTTTTTTTTTTTTTTTTTTGAGCTCTGATCTTACTATGTAGCCTAAACTGGCCTTGAACTCACAAGCCTCTAGTTTCTGCCTACTGAGTAAGTCTTGAGACTACAGGCATGTACTACCATGCCCAGCTTAAATTATTGTTTAATTACCTTCAAATAGAATTCCCCCAGGTTACTTCCTTCTTTGATTTTATCATTTCATTTAACAACTGTGATTTGAGTAAGTTAGAAAGGAGAAACTTCTCAGTGAGATGAGTAAGGTAATTTGCATTAGTTCAAGTTGGGAAACGCCCATAAGGAAATTAACTTGTACATAAAATTGATTCCCCAGTTGTTACATAACACGTGTTTTTCAAATGCGCCATACTGTGAAGAATGGGATTAAAGTGCAATGGTAAAGACTATCTTTTCAGAACATGTGGCATTTGCTTCTTTTACTTGGTGGCAAGGGAGTCCACAGTTGGAATTTCCAGGCAGTGACTCATTACAACCTATCAATTGCTTGGTCTACCCACTGCCATTGCTCAATTACTTTCTGCTACATTTCCCACCAAGAACCTTCTAGAGAAATGACACTTGTTTTATTCAATGTAGATCTTTAACCGTATACTGTTGGACTATGCTAAAATTCATTTAAAATAAAATAACCAGGCTGGGGGTGGTGTCACACACCTTTAATCTCAGCACTCTGGGAGGTAGGAGGATTTCTGTGAGTTCAAGGCCAACCTGAGATGTAGTGAATTCCAGGTCAGCCTGGGCTAGAACAAGACCTACTTTGAAAAACCTAAATAAGTAAATAAAGTTATAAAAAAATAAAATAACCTACCAAAAAAAATCAATTTCTTGAGGTGGGATTATACTCTGGAATCTAAAGAGTGTATTTTTCTACATTTCATATGCATTTTTAAAATTTTTTTTTAAAAATTTATTTATTTGAGAGAAAGAGAGAGAGAAAGGCAGACAGAGAATGAGAATGGGTGTGCCAGGACCTCCAGTCACCACAAATGAACTCCAGACACATGCATCTCCTTGTGCATCTAGTTTAGTGTGGGTACTAGAGAATTAAACCTCTGTCTGTCGGCTCCGCTAGCAAGAGCCCTAACTACTGAGCCATCTCTCCAGCTCCCACATAACTTTTTTTTTTTTTTTTTTTTTTTTTTTTTTGGTTTTTCAAGGTAGAGTCTCACTAGCTCAGGCTGACCTGGACTTCACTATGTAGTCCCAGGGTGGCCTCAATCCTCCTAACTCTGTCTCCCAAGTGCCAGAATTAAAGGCATATGCCACCACACCCAGCCCACATGCCAAATTTTATACTGACTTCTTGGAGCTGTTTTTAGGATTTCTTCATTAAATCTGGGAAACTTTGTTTCATGGAAGTTGTTAATAAAAATTTGAAGAAAAAAAAGAGTTTGAGGCCAGGGTTGGAGAGATGGCTTGGTGGTTAAGGCACTTGCCTGAAAAGCTGAAGGACTCAGGTTCAATTCCCCAGGACCCATGTAAGCCAGTTGCACAAGGTGGTACATGTGTCTGGAGTTCATTTGCAGTGGCTAGAGGCCCTGGTGTGCCCATTCTCTTTCTGTGTCTCTTCCTCTCTCTCTCTTGAATAAATAAATAATTAAAAAAAAAAAAACAGAGTTTGAGGCCAGCCTCAGCTATGTAAGACTGTCGAGAGAGAATGAGAGAGACAGAGAAGGGTAATACCCTCCCTCCCCCGACTTTCCCCTTTGAAACTCCATTCTCCATCATATCCCCTCCCCATCTCAATCAGTCTCTCTTTTATTTTGATGTCATGATCTTTTCCTCCTCTTATGATGGTCTTGTGTAGGTAGTGTCAGGCACTGTGAGGTTATGGATATCCAGGCCATTTCTGTCTGGAGGATCACGTTGTAGGGGTTCCTACCCTCCCTTTGGCTCTTACAGTCTTCTGCATTAGACCCTGAGCCCTTGAAAGGTGTGATAGAGATATTACAGTACTGAGCACTCCTGTCACTTCTTTCTAGCACCATGATACCTTCTGAGTTGTCCCAAGGTCACTGCCATCTGAAAAGAGAAGATTCTCTACCAAAAGTGAGAGTAGCATTAATATAAGGGTATGGATATTAAGAGAAGTGCTTACTGGGCAGTTTGATAAGCATAGTATATACATTTATCCAGACAGTGGCAGATGTTACACCCCTAGGGCTCATGACTACCCCTGTTTTAGGTTTTCAGTATCAGGGATGTATTCCCTCCCATGGAGCGGGCCTCCAGTCCAATTAGAGGGCAGTTGGTTTCCACCATGATAGATGTGCCACTATTGCATCCGTTGGCTCATTTGGCCTGGCTGGCCAAATATAAGGCTTGCAGTGTTCACTGTTGAGTATCTTCACTGATGATTTCTCTTTCTCCCATTGAGCTGCATGCAGAATGGCTTCTTCCAGCTTTCTGTCAGCTGGTCTACATGGAGGAGGTTCTCAGCTCAGTTCCAGCAGGATGTCTCAGTTGGCCTCAAACTCTTGATCCTCCCACCTCCATCTCCACAGTATTGGCATTATAGATATATGCTACCATGCTGAGTTTGGACACTTAAGTCTTAGAAGCTGAGCACTGGAGTAAAGTCCTGGTATCTTCCCAGTTGTAGCTGCCTGTGCCCTTTTTAAGTGTCCCACATTCCCTGGTCATTCTTCAGGAATTTTTTTTTTGTTTTTTGTTTTGTTTTGTTTTTCAAGGTAGGGTCTCGCTTTAGCCAAGGCTGACCTGGAATTCACTATGTAGTCTTAGACTGGCCTTGAACTCATAGTGATCCTCCTACCTCTGCCTCCCGAGTGCTAGGATTATTATTCTTCAGAATTTTTATCTCTTTAAGTGTGTGTTGCTTGGGAGCTGAACGCAACCAGGGACTCAGGTGCCCTCTAAGGGCATAAGAAGGTTACCTCCAAGGTTACGTGGCTCAGCCCACTCTTCCATCTTCATCACCCAATCCCGAGAAGCACTGCAGTGTGCTTCTGTACCACAAACAGTCTGCTGTCAGTGGTTTAAATTAAAATGGGGCAAGAATAATGGGGTGTGGTGGTGCACACCTTTAATCCCAGCACTTGGGAAACAGAGGCAGGAGGATGGCCATAAGTTCAAGGCCAGCCTGGGACTATAGAATGAGTTCCAGGTCAGCCTGGACTAGAGTAACACCCTACCTTGAAGAAAACCCAAATAATAATAATAAGAAGAAGACAAGAATGATCTCTCATTGATGACTGCTGTGAGCTGCAGTCCACTCAGGCCTTTCCTACTTCATTATGTGATCGGGGGCATGTGGTTCTAAAGTTTCCTAAATTATGAATGACAGACTATTTGTGAATTGTATGTAAATGTTTGTGTGTAAAGCCCCTTTTATCAATAATTCAAATGGTATTTAGCAAGTGACTTAAGTAAATCTTTGATTTTTACTAGTATAATTTGTATATTAAGCGTTTATGTCTTCTTTGAAAATATAGTTTAAGAGAGAGAAAGAGTCAGATAAAGAGAAAATGGGCATGCCAAGGCCTCTAGCCACTACAACAAATGAACTCTCGATGCATGTGCCACCTTGTGCATCTGGCTTTACATGGGTACTGGGAAATCAAACCAGAGTCCTTAGGATTTGCAGCAAGTGCCTTAACCACTGAGCCGTCTCTCCAGCCCTATATATGGTTTTTGTTTATTCATTTTATTTTTGTTGATTTGTCTGAGACAGGATCTTGCTAAATATCCCAGATTAATTTGGAGCCCATGATGTAGCTCCGACTTGCCTGAACTCATAGCAGTCCTTCTGCCTCAGCCTCCTTAGCCCTGGATTTATAGACATGTACCCCATACCCAACTTGAACATAAAGGTGTTGGCTCATTTGGCCTGGCTGGCCAAATATAAGGCTTGCAGTGTTCACTGTTGAGTATCTTCACTGATGATTTCTCTTTCTCCCATTGAGCTGCATGCAGAATGGCTTCTTCCAGCTTTCTGTCAGCTGGTTACAGGAGGAGGTTCTCAGCTCAGTTCCAGCAGGATGTCTCAGTTGGCCTCAAACTCTTGATCCTCCCACCTCCATCTCCACAGTATTGGCATTATAGATATATGCTACCATGCTGAGTTGGACACTTAAGTCTTAGAAGCTGAGCACTGGAGTAAAGTCCTGGTATCTTCCCAGTTGTACTGCTGTGCCCTTTTTAAGTGTCCCACATTCCCTGGTCATTCTTCAGGAATTTTTTTTTTGTTTTTTTTTTTTTTTGAGCTCTGATCTTACTATGTAGCCTAAACTGGCCTTGAACTCATAGTGATCCTCCTACCTCTGCCTCCCGAGTGCTAGGATTATTATTCTTCAGAATTTTTTTTTTGTTTTTGTGTGTTGCTTGGGAGCTGAACGCAACCAGGGACTCAGGTGCCCTCTAAGGGCATAAGAAGGTTACCTCCAAGGTTACGTGGCTCAGCCCACTCTTCCATCTTCATCACCCAATCCCGAGAAGCACTGCAGTGTGCTTCTGTACCACAAACAGTCTGCTGTCAGTGGTTTAAATTAAAATGGGGTGTGGTGGTGCACACCTTTAATCCCAGCACTTGGGAAACAGAGGCAGGAGGATGGCCATAAGTTCAAGGCCAGCCTGGGACTATAGAATGAGTTCCAGGTCAGCCTGGACTAGAGTAACACCCTACCTTGAAGAAAACCCAAATAATAATAATAAGAAGAAGACAAGAATGATCTCTCATTGATGACTGCTGTGAGCTGCAGTCCACTCAGGCCTTTCCTACTTCATTATGTGATCGGGGGCATGTGGTTCTAAAGTTTCCTAAATTATGAATGACAGACTATTTGTGAATTGTATGTAAATGTTTGTGTGTAAAGCCCCTTTTATCAATAATTCAAATGGTATTTAGCAAGTGACTTAAGTAAATCTTTGATTTTTACTAGTATAATTTGTATATTAAGCATTTATGTCTTCTTTGAAAATATAGTTTAAGAGAGAGAAAGAGTCAGATAAAGAGAAAATGGGCATGCCAAGGCCTCTAGCCACTACAACAAATGAACTCTCGATGCATGTGCACCACTGCCATTGCTCAATTACTTTCTGCTACATTTCCCACCAAGAACCTTCTAGAGAAATGACACTTGTTTTATTCAATGTAGATCTTTAACCGTATACTGTTGGACTATGCTAAAATTCATTTAAAATAAAATAACCAGGCTGGGGGTGGTGTCACACACCTTTAATCTCAGCACTCTGGAGGTAGGAGGATTTCTGTGAGTTCAAGGCCAACCTGAGATGTAGTGAATTCCAGGTCAGCCTGGGCTAGAACAAGACCTACTTTGAAAAACCTAAATAAGTAAATAAAGTTATAAAAAAATAAAATAACCAGGCTGGGGGTGGTGTCACACACCTTTAATCTCAGCACTCTGGGAGGTAGGAGGATTTCTGTGAGTTCAAGGCCAGTCTGGGACTACAGACAGAGATCCATGTCAGCTAGAGTGAGACCCTACCTCAAAAAAATAAATAAATAATTAAAAAAAAAAAAACAGAGTTTGAGGCCAGGGTTGGAGAGATGGCCATTTCATGGTGTTGTAGACTGAGTCATCAAATATGTCAAATGTAGTTTATGAATCAGTGACAACAGAGTAGATCAACATACTTCAGATGCGTTTTAAAGATGGCCACTCAGCAAGAGAATCTTGTGGATTATACAAAATGCACTGGCAAGTTTTCAGAGAAGGCTGGTTGAGGAAAACAAGAAAGCCAGATTAGAGACTTCTGCTAGCATAACCTGTTTTTTTTTTTTTTTTCACTCTTCCCTTTGTTTTTAACTTCTTCCAGGTAAAGAAGTTCTTTAAAACTATGTGTGTCCCTTGTTTTTTGCTCGAATTTGATCAGCCAGGTAAGATTCTATTCAGTGTATAAACTAATCGCTAACTATACACTTTATTTCACCTGTCCTGACTGGCTGGTGCATTTCCCCTAAGGTTTGTTGAGTAAGGCTTCCTGACTGGCTGGTTCTTCGGTGACTGCTGAGAGAGAGCATTCCCCGGGAACAAATTCTGTTCCTCCTTAGCCGTTACCTAGTTTATAGCCAAAAAGTTTCCTGTTATTGCAAGTATGCTTCCTGTTTCTCCTGAGTCTAGTTATATACACAGTATTTGCTGCTTTTATATTAAGTTTATTGCTCATTCAAAATCTTTCTCCTTTCTAGCAAGTAATTCAAAAAGGTGTTGACTCTAAGTATGAATGGTGATACATTCAGAAGTTGTGTCCCAGATATATAAGACCAGTAAAACCAAATGTCAGAGAAAGAATCATGGGAAACTGCTGCACAAAGCTGACATTCCAGCCAACAGACAGGAAGATAATGGGCATCAGGACAAAGAAGGATTTGGGACCTGAAGTTCACTTACAGGGTCAGAAAGAAGGAAGTAGGTGTCTGGCACAAAACTCTTACTTCCCTAACACAATGTCAGACAATACCATCTATTGAGTGCCTACTGCTTTCTAGAGGCTATGATGGGCTCATTTTTTAAAAAATACATTTTATTTATTTATTTATTTATTTGAGAGAGAGAGAGAAAAAAAAATGGGCATGCCAGGGCCTCCAGCCATTGCAAACAAACTCCAGATACATGTGCCCCCTTGTGCTTCTGGCTTACATGGGTCCTGGAGAATTGAATAGGGATCCTCTGGCTTTGCAGGCAAACACCTTAACTGCTAAGCCATCTCTCCAGCCCATGGGTTCATTTTTTATTTTGGGGGGAAAGGGTTAATATAGGGTCTCACCACATATAGCCCAGGCTGACCTGTATTTCACTATGTAATTCCAGGCTGGCCTTGAACTCACACTAATCCTCTTATCTCAGTCTTCCCAGTGCTGGCCTTAAAGGTGTACACCATGACATCTGGCTATGCTTGGTGTAGTGAAAAGTCACATTTGGCAGGGGAAGAAACAACCCCAGAGAAGTTAAGTAACTTCTTGAAAGTTACCTAAGTGTAAAGCTATAATTCTAGCACAAGTCTGCCTTATTCTTTATTTTATTTTTGGTGTGTATGTGTGTTTAACAAATATGTGTGCTTAGATGCACATGCCCATGCACACGTGTGTAGAGGCAGGAGGAGGACATGAGGTTTTCTCTTGATGCAGGAGTTGGGCTCCAGGGAGGGATTAAATTCCATAAAGATGCAGAAGATCCCAGACCCATGGAACCCAACTTTCCTAGTTATCAAAAACTTGAAAACATGGACTCTGAGAAGGGTAAATGATAAATTATGCAGTTTATTTTAGGAGAGTTGGGATCCAGAGGGAAGACCAGCAGGGAACCCAAAGCCAAAAGGAGATTCCTCCTTTTCCCAACCAGGCTGAGAAGGAGGAGGGGAGACAGAGAAGATCTTCACATCTTGGGAGAAGCCTCTGGAGAAGGCACCCACACATGTGCCAGACCAAGGCACATGGTTCCCTCACGTGAGGTCAGAGAGGGTTAGGAGACAGCACAGGGCTCGGGGCTCAGAGAGAGATCGTATATGTAACAAATCAAGAAAGCATCCAAAACAAGGCAGGAAAGTGCCTGGGCAAGAAGAAATCTTCCCCATTCCCAGCCTGGCTGGGGACAAGAGCTTGCCAATGGGGCCCAGGAAGCAAAGACCAGGAGAATGAAGAGAGCCAAGAGATTTACACACACATGCCAGGCCTATTTATGGATTAAACATCATCATCAGACTCAAGTGTGTAAGGGAGAGAGCTGACTGGTTTGCGGACTCCAGAGGATGACCCAGAAGAGGCAGCCCACCGGTGTGCTGAGCTTGAAGCAGCAGAGAGCTGCTGCCGGGCAGTGTTGCTTGCAGCCATCTTGGGTGAGACAGGGTCAGATGTGGGTTCTAGTCCTAGCAGGGCAGGTAAGGTGACATCTCTTTGGGCCTCTGACCCTGGCTGACTGCCTTGACCAACGCTGTCTTGCTCTTCCTCTTCCTCTTTCACTGGTCCATCTTATTTCCTTGAGACGAGGTCTCTCACTGAATCTGAAGCTTGTCATTTTTCTGGCTAGACTGGCTAGTGAGTCCCAGTGATCCTCCTGCCTCCATCCCCACCCTTAGGTGTTCTGGGGATTGAATTCAGGTCTTCCTGCTTGCCTAGTAACTGCTCTTACCCATGGAACCAAGTGTCCAGTCTCTGAGCGTGTCTGATTCTCAGCCTTCATTCTAATGCCATGTTGTCTGTCTCCATTACTATGAACTTTTATTCCTCCATCAAAGTGGGCTGTTATCCCTACATAGAACATAGAATTTGGAAGGAAATCCCAGTAATTATAATTTTATCTGGATCAAAGTGTAGCATTTTAAAACTGTTTTCCTGGCTGAACTTAAGTCACTTTCAACTTGATGTAGATTAAGGGGAAAAAGCCAAGCAAGCTAATTAACAGAAAATAAAGCAAATGAGCCTGTCCTGCAAGGGTGGGAAAGTAGAGGAGTGACATTGGGAAGGGATGGGCAGTGCTAAGGGCTTTTGGGGCGTGAGTTGGAGGGGAGGAGGCTGACATGGTGCCCAAAGGCGGAAGGCAGTTGCTCTAAGTGCAGTTCCTCTGCAATCTGAATGCTGGCAGCACCAGGGAGACGAACTGCCTTCCCTCCTTGTGTGTGGACCTGGCTACGGGGTTGTTGATCACAGCCGGGTGCTCTCCTTCACGCTCCACTTGAGTCCTGCTGAAGAAAACCTGGTAAGGACCAGGCCAAGTGGCTTACACTTGCAATGTCATCACTTGAGAGGCTGACACAGGGGGATTGCTGAGAGTTCAAGGTCATGTGGACTAGATAATGAGTTCCTGGCAAGATCTGGCTTAAGAGTGAGATGTTGTCACCACAAGAAAGAAAGAAAGGAAGAAAGAGAGAGAGAGAAAAAGAAAGAAAGAAAGAAAGAAGGGCAGTTAAGGGCACTTGCTTGCAAGACCTGTTAGTCTGGATTTGATTCCCCAGTAACCACTTTAAGCTAAATACAGAGGCCTTGGCATGCCCATTCTCTCTTTCTCTCCCCCATTTCTCTCCATATATTTTGGCATCTTTCTCTACTTGCAAATAAATAAAAATTAAAACAGAAAGGATGTAAAAAATAAGAGAAGCCAGCCAGGTGTGGTGGTGCACGCCTTTAATCCCAGCACTCGGGAGGCAGAGGTAGGAGGATCGCCATGAGTTCAAGGGCCCACTGAGATAATGAATTCCAGGTCAGCCTGGACTAGAGTGAAACCCTACCTCGAAAAACAAACAACAAAAAAGAGAGAGAGAGAGAAGCCAGGTGTGATGGTGCACACCTTTAATCCCAGCACTCAGGAGGCAGAGGTAGGAGGATTGCCAGGAGTTCAAGGCCACCCTGAGAATATATAGTGAATTCCAGGTCAGCCTGGGCTACAGTGTGACCCTACCTCAAAAAACCAAGATAAGAGAAAACTTGTCACTTGAGCTAGAATAGATTTGAGCAGAACCTGCTTGGGAAATAGAAAGAACATTTGGTTACATGGGAATCCAGTGACCCTGTGTCCTTGCTGGGATTTTCCTCACACATGGACAGCTGTCTTCCGTCCCATGCTCTCTTCCAGTCTGAACATGCACAGCTTGCAGGAACAGGGCAGGTGGTGTAGAGTGAGGTGGCAGTTCTCAGAATGTGATCCGCAGGCCCCTGAGAGTGTGTATGACCTTTTAGAGATCTTCAGACTCAAAACTTTTCATAGTATTGCGTTATTATTCACTAGCTTTACTGTCCTGCCTTTGGCCTGGATCATGGAAAAGCAATGGTGGGGAAAGTGCTGGTGGTTTAGCAGGGGCAGTCATGGTACTCTTCACCAGCAGAGGTGGTAGAAAAAAATGTCTTGGGCTGGAGAGATGGCTTAGCAGTTAAGGCACATGCCTGCAAAGTCTAAGTACCCAGTTCATTTCTCCAGGTCCTACATAAGCCAGGTGCACATGGTGGTGCACACGTCTGGAGTTTGTATGCAGTGGCTAGAGGCCCTGGCGTGCCCATTCTCTCTCTCCCCCTCTTTTTTTTTTTGATTTCTTTTTTTCTTCTTTCCCCCTCTTTCTATCTCTAGTAAATAAATAAGTAAAAATAATTTTTTTAAAAAACGAAGAAAATATCTTCATGAGGTAGGAAACTTACCTTTAACAGTTCACTGCTCTCAGCACATACCATTTATTTTTATTTTATTTTTTTGGTTTTTCAAGGTAGGGTCTCACTCTGGCCCAGGCTGACCTGGAATTCACTATGTAGTCTCAGGGTAGCCTCGAACTCTTGGCGATCCTCCTACCTCTGCCTCCCGAGTGCTGGGATTAAAGGCGTGTGTCACCACGCCAGGTTTAGCACATACCATTTTAATAGTGGGATGAGGAAAGTATGCATACAGCGTTGGGCTGCAGGAGATACCATGGTTCCTAAAGGAAAAGCACTTAGCAATTAATAGCTTGAACTGCAAACAGAAGAGTCTGCTTTTTGGGGAGAGAGGAGGTACAACACCATGCATGCTTGAAAGAATGACTGACAGGCAGGTGATGATTTTTCAGGTGTGCATATTTGACAGACATTTCCCCAGAGGAACAAAGTGAGTGTCACCCCAAGAAAAGGAACTGAGAGTATTAGCTGCATGGATAAAATGTGAGGTACCAAATGAAAGCTGGAATGTTGGAAGATACATAGCAGCTCAGTGTCTCTCTGATGAGAGTGATAATGTTTAGTGTGATTTTTTGTTGTTTATTTTTATTTATTTGAGTGTGACAGAGAGAGAAAGGGGCCGAGAGAAAGAGAGAGAACGGATGTGCCAGGGCTTCCAGCCACTGCAAATGAACTCCAGACTCGTGCGCCCCCTTGTGCATCTGGCTAACGTGGGTCCTGGGGAATTGAGCCTCGAATCAGGGTCCTTAGGCTTCACAGGCGAGCACTTAACCGATAAGTCATCTCTCCAGCCCCAATGTGATTTTTTTATGGCTACAACAGACATTGTTCTTTTTTATTATTATTATTTATTTGCAAACAGACAGACATAGAGAGAAGAAAGACAGAGAGAGAATGGGCACACCAGGGCCTCTAGCCACTGCATATGAACTCCAGACACGTGTGCCTGTTGTGTATCTGGCTTATGTGGGTCCTGGAGAATTGAACCAGGGTCGTTTGGCTTCGCAGGCAAATGCCTTAACCACTAAGCAATCTCTCCAGCCTCTTTTTTGTTTTTTTGAGGTAGAGTCTCCCTCTGGCCTAGGCTGACATGGAATTCACTATGTAGTCTCAGGGTGGCCTCAAACTTACAGCAGTCCTGCTACCTCAGCCTCCTGGCCACAACAGATACTTGTGGTTCAGGCTTAACCAACTTCATGAAAATACAGGTGCATCCACAAACCTCAATTACAAGATTACTTCTTTGCCCATTCTCCTCTCTCTCTCTCTCTTTTTCTTCCCCCGAGTAACCTCTTTCAGATATGGTTCAAAGTAAAATTTCTCCTCCTCATACTTTGTCTACTACTCCTGAGGCAAAATCTTATGCCTCGAGAGATGCCTGGAGAGATGGCTTGGTGGTTAAAGCACTTGCCTGCAAAGCCTAAGGACTCATGTTTGACTCTCCAGGTCCCACGTGAACCAGCTGCACAGTGATGCAAGGTTGCACATGTGCACAAGGGGGCGCATGCCTCTGGAGTTCAATTGCAGTGGCACCAATTCTCTCCCTCTCTTTCTTACATTAAAAAAAAAAAAAAAAAGGCAGTCTGTTGGGCTTGCCTCAAAAAAAAAAAAAAAAAAAAAAAAACCACTTATGCCTCAAGGTCAGGTCCAGTGCTGTCTTAATGCAAAGCATCCTGTCCTTATACAGGTTCTCCAGAAGCCTTCTTATGGCTTCATGCTCACATAGCATATCATCTCTCATTTGCCCCCGTTTATTGAATCCTGCAGCATTGGAGTACCATTTTCAAGTGCCATCCAGCCACCAGCCTGATGCTGAAACAACAGACTTGCCCACCATTTTGAGCTGTGAATGTGATTTGTTGTTGTTGTTGTTTTTGCTTTTTTAAGGTAGGGTCTCACTCTGGACCAGGCTGACCTGGAATTAGCTATGTAGTCTCAGGGTGGCCTTGAACTCATGGCAATCCTCCTACCTCTGCCTCCTGAGTGCCACCACGCCCAGCCTAATGTGATTTTTTGATATTGCAAGTTGAAATATGTCTGCGTGAGTTCGTGAATGACTAGTTTCAAAGGATCAAGGTTTGGTTTTACAAATAGCCATTTAAAGAACAGCATAGACCAGAATGAGAAACTCATGAATACAGTTGTAGGTTCCACTTTCCAGCAGAGAGAGAGAGATGGGCACACAAAGGCCTCCAGCCACTGCAAACGAACTCCAGACGCATGTGCCACCTTGTGCATCTGGCTCATGTGGGTCCTGGGAATCAAACCTGGATCCTTTGGCTTTGCAGGCAAGTGCCTTAACCACTAAGCCATCTTTCCAGCCCTTAGGTGAATTAATATTTTAAATGTGTTAGGTTTTTTTTGGTTTTTTTGTTTTGTTTTGTTTTTTGAGGTAGGGTCTCACTCTAGCTCAGGCTGACCTGGAATTCACTATGTAGTCTCAGGGTGGCCTTGGACTCATGGCAATCCTCCTACCTCTGCCACCTAAGTGATGGGATTAAAAGCATGCACCACCATGCCTGGCTTAATTTTGTTTAATTTTTTAATTTTTTTATTAACAACTTCCATGATTATAAAAAATACCCCATGGTAATACCCTCCCTCCCCCCATTTACCCTTTGAAACTCCACTCTCCATCATACACCCTCCCCATCTCAATCAGTCTCTCTTTTACTTTTGATGTCTTGATCTTTTCCTCCTCTTATGATGGTCTTATGCAGGTAGTGTCAGGCACTGTGAAGTCATGGATATCCAGGCCATTTTGTGTCCGGAGGGAGCATGTTGTATGGAGTTCTGCCCTTCCTTTGGCTCTTACATTCTTTCTGCCACCTCTTCCGCATTAGACCCTGTGCCTCGGAAGGTGTGATACAGATATTGCAGTACTGAGCACTGGGGTCATTTCTTTCCATCACCATCATACCTTCTGAGTCATCCCAAGGTCACTGCCATCTGAAAAGAGAAGATTCTCAACCAAAAGTGAGAGTACCGGCTTAATTTTTAATATAGAAAATATAGTCATGACCCATATAAACACAAATTTTGGGGTCTTCAATAGAGGTACTAAGACCAAAAGTTGTGTGTGTGTATGTGTCTGTCTGTGTCTGATGCAGGGTCTTGATTTGTAGCCCAGGCTGGCCTTAAACTTGATAATAATCTTTTGTCTCAGCTGAGTGCTGGAATTACAGGTGTGCACCACCATGTGTGGCAGACACCTACTGTTTTCAGCCAGGTAGGAAGTGTATTAATCGATACATTTTTTACTTATCTTTTGGCACATGGTCTCATATGTAGCTCTGGCTGGTCAAGAACTTGCAGGGTAGCTGGAGATGGTCTTGAATTGATCCTCCTGCCTTAGGCCTCCAAGTGTTGGGATTACAGGTGTGAGCCACCATATCCAGAACTTTTATTTATTTATTTATTTTGGTTTTTTGAGGGAGGGTCTCGCTGTAGCCCAGGCAAACCTGGAATTCACTGTGTAGTCTCAGGGTGGCTTTGAACTCTCAGCGATCTTCCTACCTGTGCCTCCCAGGAGCTGGGATTCCCAGAGTGCTGCCTAACTGGATTGTTAAAGGAGTGGTTGTCCAGCGAGGTTTAATATGTGCAGTAGCATTATTTCTCAAAAGAGGCAACAAAGGAAGTTGTGGTGCCAGGGAGACTCCCTCACCATTTTGATCCTACCTGGTCTCCTCCTCTCACCTCCCAAGTTCTGGGGTTACAGGCATGTATGCCACCATGCCTAGCCTGGCCCAGTCTTTTTATTTATTTATTTTTGTTTTATTTTTCATTTCTTTTTTTCTCAATTTTTATTAATGTTTTCCATGATTATAAAAAATATCCCATGGAAATAACCTCCCCACCCCCTTTCCCCTTTGAAATTCCATTCTCCAACATATCCCCTCCCCATCTCAATCAGTCTGTCTTTTACTTTGGTGTCATGATCTTTTCCTCCTCTTATGATGGTCTTGTGTAGGTAGTATCAGGCACTGTGGGGTCATGGATATCCAGGCCATTTTGTGTCTGGAGGGAGCACGTTGTAAGGAGTCCTACCCTTCCTTTGGCTCTTACATTCTTTCTGCCACCTCTTCCACATTAGACCCTGAGCTTTGGAAGGTGTGATTGAGATGTTACTCAGTACTCCAGTCACTTCTTTCCAGCACTATGATACCTTCTGAGTCGTCCCAAGGTCACTGCCATCTGAAAAGAGAAGATTCTCTACCCAAAGTGAGAGTAGCATTAATAAAAGGGTATAAATATTAAGAGAAGTGCTTAGTGGGCAGTTTGATAAGCATAGTATATACATTTATCCAGACAGTGGCAGATGTTACACCCCTAGGTCTCATGACTACCCCTGTTTTAAGTTTTCAGTATCAGGAATGTATTCCCTCCCATGGAGCGGGCCTCCAGTCCAATTGGAGTGCAGTTGGTTTCCACCATGATAGACGTGCCACTATTGCACCCGTTGGCTCATTTGCCTTGGCTGACCAATTATAAGGCTTGCAGTGTCCACTGTTGAGTATCTTCACTGGTGGTATCTCTTTCTCCCATTGAACTGCATGTAGAATGGCTTCTTCCAGCTTTCTTTCGGCTGGTCTACATGGAGGAGGTTATCAGTTCAGTTCCAGCAGGGTTTCTCAGTGGCCTTGCAGCCTAAGTATGTGGAGTCTTCAGCAATAGGATCTTACCATCTCTTCCTGGCGGGAAACCAAGTGGCCCAGTCTTTTTAAATTAAGGCTACTATTTGAGAATAACCCCCAGGGTTAACTTGGGTCTACCAGGATTGGCTGTGGAGCGAGTACCTCAGAACCTGGAAGGCACTGGTAATTGTCATTAATGCTGCTTTCCTGTGCCAGAGATTTCCATGGGTTCTGTTGGTTAATACTTTAGTACTGCCAACCAGGTGAATGGTGATGTCACCATCTTATGAGGAAGCAAAACGTAGAGAAGTATTACTCCACAGAGTGGCTGGTTTTCTGGTGAACACATTGGTAATTTCTGGTCCCTCCCCCAACTTCCTCTGGCTGTCTTCCTCAGAGCCCTTCCTGACATGCGTCTTCTGCTTGTGCCTGACATTCATGGTATTGATACCATGATAAGCATTCCTGGAAGTCATGGTGACTTTTGCAACTGGAGGTTGTGTAATTGGTCTCCGTGGCAGCTACATCTTAACTAGCGCTGTGGCTGGCTGACATGGGAGCCTTGGGTCCTTGCCTGGGCAGTCTTCCTAGAGGCTTTGATCTAAGGAACAGACAATATCCTAAGTGGTAACTTAATTTTGTCTGGAAGTAACTGCCATTCTGTAGCTATTGATGTGGAAAACAGGTTTGCATTTGAAAGAACTTGTATGACAGTTTACCCAAAGCATCAGTCAAGATGTCACATGCCATGCCACTAGCCTGGGAGTTTCCAGGCAGATCAACGTGGCTACCTATGGAAAACAGCAAGAGATGGAGGAACTGACACCTGAGTTCCATTTCATCTCAGTATCTCACATCCCCACTGAGTCCCACAGCCTTATGTGCTGTTGGGTTT
The DNA here is from genome assembly GCA_036346955.1 of Dipus sagitta. Classification (NCBI taxonomy): domain Eukaryota; kingdom Metazoa; phylum Chordata; class Mammalia; order Rodentia; family Dipodidae; genus Dipus; species Dipus sagitta. The sequence goes on along the minus strand of CM070777.1, from coordinate 20,390,461 downwards.
AATTCTGTTTTATAAGGGAGGAAACAGGTTCTCAGTGCTTGAGGACCTTGCTTATGTTGCTGTGCCAAGCCTAGGCCTGTCTGCTCACCGGTGTCCTTTGCAGGGACAACTTTTTTGAACAAATAAACAACCCCTCCAGCCCCAAACATTGAGGTTTTATCTGTAAAATGTTCATTTAATAAAAAGGGCAGCTAGGCGTGGTGGCACATGCCTTTAATCCCAACACTCATCTGGCAGAGGTGGGAGGATCATATGAGTTCTGGGACTACAGAGTGAGACCCTACTACAGGTGAAAAGGGGGAGGTCAAGGCTGCGAGATGGTTCAGTGGTTAAAGGCACTTGAAAAGGCTGCCAGCCGGGGTTCAATTTCCCAGTACCTATGTAAAACCAGATGCACAATGTGGTTCATGTGTCTGGAGTTCATTTAAAAGAAAGAAAGAAATTATAGAGTTACAAAAGGGGGGGGGGACTGGGAAGATGGCTCAGTGATTAAAAGTGCTTGCTTGCAAAGCCTACAGGCCTGGGGTTCAATTCCTCAGTACCCACATAAGACTGGACGAAAAAGTAATGCATCAGGTTGGAGAGATGGCTCATCAGTCAAGGTGCTTGCCTACAAAATCTAACAACCGGAGTTTGATTCCCCAGTACCCATGTAAAGCCAGATGCACAAAGTGGTGCATATATCTGGAGTTCATTTGCAATGGCTGAAGGCCCTGGCACACCTATTCTCTCTCTGGCTCCCTCCCTCTCTCTCTCTCTCTCTCTGCTTGCAAATAAATAAATAAAAATATTTGTTTTTAAAAAAGTGATGCACACATCTGTGATCTCAGTATGCCTACAAAAATGGGAGGTAGGTAGAAGCAGGAAAATTTGGAGCTCCAGGACCAGCCAGTCTGATTTTTTTTTTCAATCTGGAAGTTTGTTTGCAGTGGTATAAGACCCTGCCTCAAAGAGGTGGAGCACAGACACCTTGAAGTTGTCCTCTGACCTCCATTCATGCAGTGTCATGCACACACACACAAACACACATACATATAAATTATTTTATTTTATTTTTTGAGGTAAGGTCTCACTTATTCCCAGGCTGACTTGGAACTCTCTCTGTAGTCTCAGGCTGGCCTTGAACTTATAGCAGTTCTCCTACCTCTGCCTTCCGAGTGCTGGAACCAAAGGTGTGTTCCATCACACCCAGAACAAAGGTAAGTTAATATACGTTTTTAGGCAAACCTAACAGACTGGTCTTTTTTTTTTTTTTTTTTATGTGTGTGTGTGTGTGTGAGAGAGAGAGAGAGACAGAGAGAGAAAATGGGCACACCAGGGCCTCTAGCTGCTACAAACGAACCCCAGACACATGCGCCACCTTGTGCATCTGGCTTGCTTGGGTCCTGGGGAATTGAACTGGGGTCCTTAGGCTTCACAGGCAAGAGCTTAACCACTAAGCCATCTCTCCAGCCCCTCAATTCTTAATAATTTTCCCAGTGGCTATAATATATTCTATGTATTTATTTAACCAGTCCACCACAATTGGCAAATAGACACATCTATTTTTTTTCGAGACCAAGTCTCATTATGTAAGTGCAAATTGGCTTAGAATTTGAAATCTTCTTGCCTCAGCCTCATAAGTGCTTGGATTGTGGATGTGAGCCACCATACCCACCTTATGCCAGTTTTTTAAATAAATGTTTCATTTATTTATTTATTTTAGAGAGAGAGAGAGGCAGGTGGAGAGAGAGAAAGAATGGGAACACCAGGGCCTCTAGCCACTCACTGTAAATGAACTCCAGATGCATGTGCCGCCTTGTGCATCTGGCTTATGTGGGCACTAGGGAATCAAACCTGGATCCTTTGGCTTTTTAGGCAAGTGCCTTAACCACTGAACAACCTCCCCAGCTCCTAAAATTATTTATTTATTCATTTATTTTGTTTTTCAAGGTAAGGTCTCAGTCTAGCCCAGGCTGACCTGGAATTCACTATGTAGTTTCAGGGTGCCAGTTTTGGAGTGACAGAATAGCAGGTTAGAGTGTGTGTGTGTGTGTGTGTGTGTGTGCATGTTCATATGTATGTGTATGCACATGTGTGTACATGTGCATGTGGAGACCACAGGTTGACACTGAGTGTTTTCCTCAATCACTGTCCACCTTATTTTTGAGATAGGATCTCTTGCTGAACCTGGAACTCACTGATTCTGCTACACTGGCTCACCAGTGAGCCTCAGGGGTGCTCCTGTCAAGTTAAGGCTCTTCCCCAGCTTATTTAGTTATGAAAAAGGTAGATTTAGATTTTTTTTTTATTTTCCTTTGGAGGGGTTGAGATGGGGTCTTGTTCTAGCCCAGGTTGACCTGGAATTCACTATGTAGTCTCAGGCTGGCCTTGAATTCACATCAGTTCTCTTATCTTGGCCTCCTGAGTGCTGGGATCAAAGGCCAAAGGCATGCACCACCACACCTAGGAGAGAGAGAGAGAGAGAGGCAGGGAGCATGTCAAGTCCTCCAGCTGCTGCAAATGAACTCCGGATGCATGATCCATTTTGTGCATCTGGCTTTACATAGGTACTGAGGAATTAAACTTGGCATTGCAGGCCAGTGCCTTAATTACTCCAGCCCTAGATTAAGGTCTTTATAATAGAAATCTTTATTGAATTGATATGCCAGTCAATTGTTGATCTTATATTCTTTCAACAAATAGTTGAGGGACTTCTCGTATATACGAGTGACATGAGTCTTGCCTCCCATGGGCTTATGATCTCTTGTGGGTCCTGAGTCACAGTCATCACAAGTTGAGGGATCTTTGAGCCTTTGCCTCCTCATCTGTAGCATGGAGAAGTAATGGGCTACATATAAATGCCTATGTAATTCCTGACACACAGTCAGCACTACAGTGGCTGTTAACTCGTGTAATATGATGCAGCCATTAAAGTGATTCACTGGAATTTACTAGCATGGGAAATTTTCTAGATTATGATTAATGAGAAAGAGCAAAATGTCTACAATAACCTTTTGTAAAATAATTACATCTTGCTTTCAAAAGCAATGGAAAAGGGCTGAAAACATACACAAAAGTATTAACATTTGCACACCTGCAGTGTGACAGGCACTGAAGATATACAGGCAAATCAGACTGACTGTCCCTTGGGAGGAAGTTTTAGTAGAGGATGTGACAATCACAGTCCAGTGTGGCCTTACATGGAGGGAGATGCCAAGGGTGCTGCTCAGATTTCTGTCATGAAGATGGCGGATGGTGGCATCGTTCACCCACAGAGGATACAACACGAGACCAGGACAAAGGATGACTTTAGTCTCGGATGTTGTGATTGTACAAGGTGTATGTAGGGTGGCAGGCGCACAGGTCTGGCTAAGCTGGAGGTACAGGCTTGGGAAAGCTTAATCTGTAGGTAAGGTTTCAAGCTTTGATAATGAATGAGAACTCTGGGAAAGTCTGTGGAGTGAAACAAGAGCTTCAGATCTTGACTGGATACAGATAGTGAGATCCTAAAATCTAAAAATCTCTCTCTTACAATGTGTCTGATGTAATTGCGTTTCCTATAATTTAATATGGTGTTGTAGTTACAATTCATTTGGCCACATATGACAGCAAACCTCAAATCAAAATGGCTTAAAAAGCAGGGTGTGGTGACGCATGCCTTTAATCCTTGCACTCGGGAGGCAGAGGTAGGAGGATTGCTGTGAGTTCGAGGCCACCCTGAGACTCCATAGTGAATTCCAGGTCAGCCTGGGCTACAGTGAGACCCTACCTCAAAAAACAAAAACAAAACAAACAAACAAACAAAAGCAACAAAAAAGCTTTTTTCCCAGGCGGCTGCCAAAGATGGCGGAGGGGCAGGTCCTGGTGCTGGATGGCTGAGGCCACCTCCTTGGCCGCTTGGCAGCCATTGTGGCCAAGCAGGTACTGCTGGGCCGGAAGATGGTGGTGGTGCGCTGTGAGGGCATTAACATTTCTGGCAATTTCTACGGAAACAAGTTAAAGTACCTGGCCTTCCTTCAAAAACGCATGAACACCAATCCTTCCCGTGGCCCCTACCATTTCTGGGCCCCTAGCTGCATCTTCTGGCGAACTGTGCGAGGCATGCTACCCCACAAGACCAAGCGAGGGCAGGCTGCTCTGGAACGCCTCAAGGTGTTTGATGGGATCCCCCACCCTATGACAAGAAAAAGCGGATAGTGGTCCCTGCCGCCCTCAAGGTTGTGCGGCTGAAGCCTACCAGAAAGTTTGCTTACCTTGGCTCGTGAGGTTGGCTGGAAGTACCAGGCAGTGACAGCCACCCTGGAGGAGAAGCGGGAGGAGAAAGCCAAGATCCATTACCGGAAGAAGAAGCAGCTCATGAGGCTAAGGAAACAGGCAGAAAAGAATGTGGAGAAGAAAACTAACAAGTTCACAGAGTTTCTGAAAACCCATGGACTCCTGGTGTGAGCCCAATAAAGACTGTTTATGCCTTATGCCTGCCTGGCCTGCCCTTCCTCCGCTGCCCCGGGATGTGGGGGTCATTGCTCCTGTTAGGAGGTCACTTTGCTCACTAGTGAGCTTTAAGTAAGGTGGTACCCACCAGTTCCTTGGCCTAAAAGTATTTCAGAAAAGTGAGCTGGATCCTTATAGGAGGGGCCTGCCCAGTCCAATGCCATACTCTGCAGCTGTGAGAATGGGGTCCCACACTGTTGGAAAATAGCCTAAAGTCGCAGGCCCAGTCTCTGGAGGCTCCTCCTCAACATTGTGTGATCAAAAACTTCGCTAAAGGTTCTCATGTACAAATAAATTATTTTTTTAAAAGAAAAAAAATGGCGTAAAGGGTTGAAGAGATGGCCCAGTGTTTAAAGGTGCTTGCTTGCAAAGCCTGATGGCTTAGGTTTGATTCCCTAGTACCCACATAAAGCCAGATGCACAAAATGTCATAGTCATCTGGAGTTTGCAGTGGCAAGAGGCCCTGGCATGCCCATTCTCTCTTCCCCTCCTCTCTCTCTCTTGCTCTGCTTGCAAATAATACATATATATATATATATATATATATATATATATAATATGTTATATATATTTATAAAATATAAATAGTATATGCAAAAATATATATTGGGGGGAAGGGTTTCAGTCTAGCCCAGACTGATCTGCAAGTCACTCTGTAGTCTCAGGGTGGCTTTGAACTTGAGGCAGTTCTCCTACCTCTGTCTCCTGAGTGCTGGGATTAAAGGCGTGTGCCACCATGCCCAGCAATAAAAATATTTTTTAAAAAGTGGCTTAAAGAGCTGGGCATGATAACACATGGCTTTAATCCCAGCACCTGGGAGGCAGGGGTAGATGAATTGCTGTGTGCTTGAGGCCAGCCTGAGACTACAGAGTGAATTCCAGGTCAGCCTGGGCTACAGCAAGAGCCTACCTAATAAAAGGGGGGGAGCTTAAAATAGTTGTAAGCCTATTTCTCTCTTCCCTCATATAAATCTAGATCATGGAGCCTAGCCAGGGCTTTTGCCCTGTGTTGGAACCAACATTCCGCAGTGTGGTCCAATTTGTCATCTCCTCCTCCTCCTTCTTCCCCTCCTCCTCCTTCTCTTTCTCCTCCCCCTTCTTTCCTTCTTCTTCTTCCTCATTGTGTGTAGATGTGTACACCCCCTGCGCCTGTGTACAGAGGCCAGATAATGTGATCTCCCCCGTCACTCTTCTGCCTTAGTTCCCTGTGACAGCCTGTCACAGAACCAGGAGTTCCCTGTTTTTTGGTTAGAGTGGCTGACATGGGAGTCTCAGTGATCCTCTTGTTTCCACCCTCCTCAGCCCTGGGATTATAGATGTGCATAGCCATTCCCAGCATGGATGCTGGGGATCAAACTCAGGTCCTCATGGTTGCGCAGCAAGTGCTCATCCCCACTCAGCTATCTCCCAACCCCTAACTTGTGTTCTAAGAGAGGTACCCCAAGAGTCTGTCACTCGTAAGAAGGGCTGAAGGAGAGCGCTCTCTCTCTTGCCATTTAAGAACGTTTCCTGGAAGTTGCAATAGCATTTCCTGTTAGTCAGATGTGGTCACTTATCCATCTATGTGCCAAAAAGAAACCAAGAAATTATTATTTTTTTAATTTCAGGAAGTCATATTCCTGAAGTCCAGTTAATGATGTTAGTAACATTTTGGTTTTACCTGTAAAACAGCTCAGATCAGCTCATCTGAAAGAATAATTTCCATATAGATCTGTCTCTAATTTGAATCATAAGTATAACGCAGGTGCAGTGGCTGGGCAGGAGAAGCCTTCCCATGGGACCAAGAGTTTGAGACCAGCCTAGTCAACACAGTGAGCCTCAATAACAGAAACAAAAGACGAATGAAGATTTCCCCAGAAGTATGAGGACTCTAGTTGGGTCTCTATTCAATAGCAGTGAGACCGGAAGTACTGAGCTTTTTTAGACAAGCTGAATGACCAAACACAGAACTAGAGAGCCAGCACATGTTTATATCTGAGAAAGGAGAGTTCTACTTAATGCTTAACCTTGAACCCCATCAAGAACAGTAGGCAGTAGGAGTTAGTCCAACTTCCTTCCAATACTACTTCAGGGACTTGCTGCGATTATTGAAAGATTAAATAACTGTTTTTACTTGTTTGTTTGGTTGTTTTTTGAGGTAGGGTCTCACTCTAGCCCAGGCTGATCTGGAATTCACTATGTAGTCTCAGAGTGGCCTCGAACTCAGGGTGATCCTCCTACTTCTGCCTCCCGAGTGCTAGGATTAAAGGCATGCGCCACCACGCCCAGTTAAATAATTATTTTTAAGTCTAGAAAAACAAATGTAAAACTGTTTGGTGTAAACTATAAGATTCTTATGTATTTAGTGGCAAAATTTTTTTTTAATCTCGATGCTGGGGATCGAACCCAGGGCATCTGCATGTAAGGCAAACACTCCATCACTGAGCTGTGCCCACAACCTGAAAAACTGATCTTAACGTATGCAAATGCAAACAGGTCACTCTAGGTCAAACTAGATTTTACAGTCTTGCAGGAATACCCAGGGCTCCTTCAGGCTCAGCTCAGGAGGTGACCATGGCCTTCCACTATACCTTGCAGGCATCAGCGCTGTACAGTTTAGGCTCTTGGAGAAATTGAAGGATATTTCTCTCACTATCAAGTGCCTAATCATGCTAAAGGATTTATCAGTTAATAATAATAAGCTGCATGACACTGCTTTGATCTACAGGATCTAACAGCTGTTTACCATAATTAATTAATATACAACTCCTTGGCTGGGGGTGAGGATGGCGGAGCTCCAGTTTTACAAGACTAGACAACTGAGAATTTATTGGAATGGAGCCTGTGCCCTTTAAGTCCCTCCTGGCCAATGGTTTCGTACATTTGAAACTTTTTCCCTCTGGCTGGGGGTGGTAGTGTACACCTGTAATTCAGCACGTAGGAGGCTGAGACAGGAGGAGTGTAAATTTGAGGGCAACCTGGGCTATGTAGAGAGGTCTTGCCTTAAGAAACCAAAACAAAACATGTTTCCCCTACCTCTAGAATCAAAACAGGACAATGAAAAATAGATAGTAAATACAGTGTGGGAGAGAATTTCTGCAGACTCCAGAATGTACACATTATGTTTATATATATGTTAATACAAAAGCCATGTATTAATTTGTAAAGAAGCTCCTCATATTGTTTCTACTTCTTTTAGCAACTTCTTTAAGTAATTTATGTTTTTTTTTTTTTTTTTTTGGCCAGGAAAAGACAGGCTCTGAGTAATGAAAGTATGTGCACTATAGAAAGTGACATGCACTGGGCAAGGTGGGGCAGGCTTTTAATCCCAGTGTGCGGGAGGCAGAGGTAAGAGGATCACTGTGAGTTTAAGGCCAGTCTGAGACTACATGGAGAATGCCAGGTCAGCCTGGGCTAGAGCAGACCTTACCTCAAAAAACCAAAATGAGGGGACTGGGGAAATGGCTTATTGCTTACGACATTTGCCTGAGGACCAGGGTTCGATTCCTCAGGACCCACATAAACCAGATGCAGAAGGGGGCACATGTGTCTGGAGTTCGTATGCAGTGGCTAGAGGCCCTGACATGGCCATTCTCTTTTTCTATCTGTCTCTTTCTCTCTCATAAATAAATAAATAAAATATGAAAAAAGAAAAAGAAAGATGAATGTTCCCTTTGTAATTAGGTTCTGAGAAGGATCTAGCCTAACACATTATTTACAGGTACTTGTGAATAATTATTGTAAAAAAGGGAAAACCTTTAGCTTTTTTTTGTTTTTTTTTTTTTTTTTTTTTTTTTTTTTTTTTTTGAAGTAGGGTCTCTCTCTAGCCCAGGCTGACCTGGAATTCATGATACAGATACAGTCTCAAGGTGGCCTTGAACTCACAGTGACCCTCCTACCTCTGCCTCCGAAGTGCTGGGATTAAAGGCATATGCCACCATGCCCAGCTTCAGTCATAAGTTTCTATGCCTGCTGCATCAGGTCTAGATACTGTACTTGTTTTTACTTTATAGATGAGTAAACTGAGGCACAGAGAGATAGCTGAATTTGCCCTAGGAAACCTGAGGGAGGCGCAACTGTTTGGGATTAGCCCAAAGATTTATACACGAGGAGATTGGGGCACATTGGGAAAAGGTAAGATAGCCTAAACAGTCCTGGATACAAGACAAGGATTGCTACTTAAGGGATTTGGGATTCCTGAGATCATTTAACGTTGAAACGGGTTGGGGGTACTACTGAAGGTGAACCTTGGCAGAGGCAGGACAGACAGTCCATGTCCTTGTCTTGTAAGGTTACAAAGAGGGCAAAGTACAGAGCTACTTGACGAGGACCCATGAAAGGGGAAGCAGCTGGTACACCAGGCCCTGGAGCTCTGGCGAGGCGGGGCAGCTGCTCCTCTCAACCGCTGAGAACCATTTTGGTAGTCTGGCAGCTTGAAAGGAGCGAATGGTGAAGTAGTAATACCGTAGACAGATGCTATAAACCAGGGCTGCTTTACTAACATCCACAACTGGCTTAGCAGAGCACATTAGGCAATCTCCACTTCTCACCTCACTAGCATCCCAAAGCCTGTTGAACTCCAAGTGCAGTTGAATTCACACCTGGAGTGTGTGTCTGCTGTGGGCAGGCACTGTGCCGAGTACCGGGGAACAAGGACCCGGCCTTTAAGTCAGTAATACGTGCTGGAGAGAGAAGTGCAGGTTGATGTGGTTCCTGTTTCCAGTATCCTAGCTTTCCTCTGAGTAGATCAAATTTATTTCTTCAGGGGAAGGAGGGAGGGAAGGAGTGTGTGTGTGTGTGTGTGTGTGTGTGTGTGTGTGTGATATGTATGGTGTGTGATGTAGATGTGCTTGTGGTGTATGCACAAGTATGGGCAGGTGTGTATGCCCTGTGTGCACGCAGAGGTCAAAGGAGAACTTCAGGTGTCCTCTGCTCGCTCGTACACCTGCTTTCTTGAGGTGAAGTCCTTCACTACCCAGGGTTGTCATTTTCACCATTTTGGTCTGTGAGCCCCAGCAATCCTCCATTCTCAGCCCCACACATCACTGGAATTACAAACATGCCCAGCTGTGTATGTGGGTGCTGGGGAATTGAACTCAGTGGTCGGTCTCAGGCCCTCTGAAGCACTCAGGCTTGCACTGTTAACCACTGAGCCATCTCCTCAGCCCCTAGATTGAATTGTTTTTTAAAATTTCATTTATTTATTTGAGAGTGAGAGAGAGAGGAGAGAGAGAAAGAAAGAGAGAAAATGGGCACACCAGGGCTTCCAGCCACTGCAAGCAAATTCTAGACACATGTACCACCTGGTGCATCTGGCTTCACATCGGTACAAACCTGGGTCCTTTGGCTTTGCCAGCAAGTACCTTAACCACTAAGCCATCTCTCCAACCTGAGATTAAATTCTTTTTCTTTTTCTTTTCCTTTCTTTCTTTCTTTCTTTCTTTCTTTCTTTCTTTCTTTCTTTCTTTCTTTCTTTTTTCAAAGGTAAGGTCTCACTCTAAGAGCCCAGGCTGACCTGGAATTCACTATGTAGTCTCAGGCTGGCCTCAAATTCACAGCGATCCTCCTATCTCTGCCTCCAGAGGCCTGGGATTAAAGGCATGTGCCATCACACCCAGCAAATCTACTTATTATTTATTTGTTTGTTTTTCTTTATTTCCTCCCAGAAAAAGATGTCATCTAGAAATTAGTTAGTAATCTCATTTCACAGATTTGATCTCTTGGCAAATAGTGATTGAGTATGTTCACAGTCAACTTATTAACTGAATATGCATACTGTGTCAAGGTCTGGGAACATAAATAATAATGTTGGGCACTGCTCACACATGACTGTTTACATCTAATTCAATTAAATAAAATAACTTCAGATCCATACTTAGAAAACCAACTTTTGTTTATTACTTTATTTTTTAAAAATATTTGTATTTATTTATTTGCAAGCAGGGGGGGTGTACATCAGGGCCTCTCACCTCTGCAAATGAACTCCAGATGCTTGTGTCACTTTGAGCATCTGGCTTCATGTGGGTACTGGGGAATCGAACTCTGGTCCTTAGGCTTTACAAGCAAGTACCTTAACAGCTAAGCCATCTCTCCAGAACCCTATCTTCTTCTTCTTCTTATGCAGGGCCTCACTGTAGCCCAGGCTTACCGGGAATTCACTATATTGTCTCAGGTTGACCTCAAACTCACAGCTCTGCCTCCTGAGTGCTGGGATTAAAGGCATATGCCACCACACCCAGCCCATCCTTTCTTTAAAAAATATATTTATGTAGTTATGAGGGGAGACATGCCCAGGACCTCCTGTCACTGCAAATGAATTACAAATGCATGTGCCACTATGTGCATCTGGTTTTAGGTGGGTACTAGGGAATCAAACCTGGGTTAGGCTTTGCAAGCAAGCTCCTTTAATCACTGAGCCATGGCTTCAGCCTTCAAACCATCTTTTAAAGTTTTGTTTATTTTTATTTATTTATTTGAGAGTGACAGAGAGAGAAAGAGGCAGATAGAGAGAGAGAATGGGTGTGCCAGGGCCTCCAGCCACTGCAAACAAGCTCCAGATGCATGTGCCCCCTTGTGCATCTGGCTAACGTGGGTCCTGGTGAATCGAGCCTCGAACAGGGGTCCTTAGGTTTCACAGGCAAGCGCTTAACTGCTAAGCCATCTCTCCAGCCCCAAACCATCTTTTAAATGCTCAGTATTCACACATAGCTGGTGACTATCAGGTGGGACAGTGCAGATAATCACCTCTGCCAGAGTGGCAAGTTCTGTTGACCTGCTGTGCTATTCCTGGAGGGAAAGGGCTGACGTTGATCAAATAATCATAAGTCGAAGTGTAATTGGAACTGTGATAAGTACTAAACAAAAAGACTCCGCAGTAATGTGGGACTATTTCAGAGGAGGACTTGGCTTCTTTGATGGCATCCTCAAGGAAGGCATGTTTGAACTGGATTCGTGGAGTGCTTGGATTAGCAAAGCAGTAATTAAAGGATGGAGAGAAGGCTAATGACTGGGGCGGAGGTGTTAAAGGGAGGTTTGGGTGAGGTGAGGAGGCAGGACCACGGAAGAGGAAGACCGTGTGGACAGGCGATAAAGAAGCGAGAGGCTGAGTAACTGGACTCTCTAGTCAGTGATAGAATCCCAGTTTGCTTTAGAGTGGGCTGCATACTACGTGCATGCTCAATGCAGTCCTGTGGGTCTCTTCCTCCTCCTTGGAACACGGTTCCCTTCCTGGAGTATTTCCTCAGTAGGGAAAAATGCTGTAATAATTTCCTTTTTAGTCCCCCTAAAATACACACTTTTTTTTTAAACAGTAAAACTTCTTGGGGCTGGAAAGATGGCTCAGTGGTTAAGGCACTTGCCTGCAAAGCAGCCTGGGTTCAATTCCCCAGTACCCACATAAAAAGCCAGATGCACAAAGAGGCTCATGCATCTGGAGTTCATCTGCAGCAGCCGGAGGCCCTGGCATGTCCATTCTCTGTGTTTGTCTTGCTTCTCTCTATGTCTTTCTGCTTCTAAATAAGTGAATAAAAGTGTTAAAACAAACAAACAAAACAAGACTTCTTGTAAGAATTGGCTGTACCTTACTACCTCCGTTTCCTTATTTTCTGTTTCATGATGAACTCTGACTAGAATATTAGAATTTCTTTCTCCTCATCATTTCATAAAAATCAGCAGTGACCTCCTCCAGCAGTGACCACCCGCGGATTTCTCGGCTGGCCGCACCTAGTGGGGTTGGACACCTTCTGAGATGCCACACTGGCTTCCCCCCACTTCTCTCCAGCTCCTTCTCCTTAGCTGGACTCTCCCTCTGCAGCTGAGTGTTCAGGGCTCTGTCCTGGGCTGTCTTCATTTACCTAAACACTAACTTCCTGAGTTGATTTCATCTACCACAGTGTGAGAACTAATTTTATGTGTCAACTTGGCCAGGCCACTTGTTTGCCTAAACACCACATGCCACAGTGGATGGTTTTGAGAAGTGTAATTAACGTTGAAATCAGTAGACTCCTAAGTAAAGCAGATTATTCTCTACAATGTGTGTGGGCTTCATCCAGCTACTTAAAGGTCCTAAGAAGAAAGGCTGAGGCCTCCTGAAGAGGAAGGGATGGGCCTCCAGACTGCTGCTAGAATTTCCAGCTGTGAGTCAGCCCTGTGTTGTGATTTGCCAGCCTTCACAGTCATGTAAGCCAGTTCCTTTCCCCTCTCCACTCCACTCCACTCCTCTCCACTTCTCTCCTCTCCTCTCCTCTCCTCTCCTCTCCTCTCCTCTCTTCTCCCTTTCCCTCTCCTTCCCTCCCTTCCCCTCTCCTCCCTTTTCCCCTCCCCTCTCTTCTCCTCTGCTCCCCTCCCTCTCTTCTTTTCTTTTCTTCTCCCTCTCCTTTCCCTCTCCCTTTCCTCTTCTCCCCTCCCCTCTCCTCTCTTTTCTTCTCTCACCTTTCCATCTCCCTCTCCCCTTCCCTTTCCTCTCCTCTCCTCCCCTCTTCTTCCCCTCTTCCTCCCCTTCTTCTTTTCCTCCCTTTCCCCCTTCTCTCTTTACCTACAAATTCTGTTTTCATGGAAAACTCTAATATGCATGGCCATTTAACGACTTTTATATTATACTCTCCAAAGTTTATTTTATTTATTTATTTTTTTTTTTTTTTTTGAGGTAGGGTCTTGCTGTAGCCCACGCTGACCTGGAATTCACTATGTAGTCTCAGGGTGGCTTAGAACTCACAGTGATCCTCCTACCTCTGCCTCCCAAGTGCTGGGATTAAAGGTGTTCGCCACCACGCCCGGCTCCAAGTTTTATCTTTAACATAAACCTCCAGATCTGAATATCCAGCTCCTATTGGATAACTCTATTTAGCTAATTTAGACTTCTCAGTTAGGACTATAGATTTGTCCCAATCTATTACCCTTTTCCTCCGCTTCCTCCTCTCTGGGTGCTTCCTCCATTAAGAGTGCCTCCATTTACCCAGTTGCCAAAGCCAAAGTCTGGAATCATCATTGATTCTTCTCTTCTTTTTACATCTCTCATTCCATCCATTTGCAAACTTTTTTAGGTTGACCTTCAAATATATCTTGTTAGCTCACAAAGCCAAACCTTTATCACTTTGTCAGTACAAAAATACACCTCTTGCCTCAAAGGAATAAGAGGGCTTATTCTGGAGCCAAATATAAGTGACCATGGCCATGGCCCGGGAACACAGGTTTAGGTTGTCCTTTATTTATACCAGGGTCTGAAATGAAGTTTTTATAGTAACAGAACAACAGAAAGTCATGAACCAAGGCACCTTTAAAACACAGTGATGAGCACCTTAGGGAGGCCAACACAGCAAAGCAGGGAGTCTCTGCTGTAGGTCTCAGATGACATTCTTAGCCTTCGGGTTGGTGGAAGCTAGTTCCTAAGTACACCTCTAAAAGGATTTACCTGACAGTCACAAGGGTAGGTGTTCGGTCAGGCACAGAAGTGGGGCATGAATGACTATTAAGGGGGCTAAAGGTAGTGCACGATAACTTGACTCCAGACCTGCAATATTCCAACTGTCCACAATCATGAATGTTCTAGTCAGTCAATCAGCCTTGTAGAATCTTAATGCAGGTGAGGCTTTAAACAAAAATTTACCATTTCTTTCAAATCTCTCAATCTCTATGTCTGTCTTTCTCTTTATGAGCATGCCCGTGCCATGGCACATATGTGGAGGGCAGAGGACAACCTCAGGGCCAGGCCTTGCCTTCCACTCTCATTTTGGTGCTGTGTATGCCAGGCTAGCGGGCCCGCAAGCTTCCAGGGATTCTCATCTCCACCTTCTATCTATAGGTGAATTTCAATTAGACACATGCTACTGTGTACAGCTTTTACATGGCTTTGGGGATTGGAACTCGGATCATCATGCTTGTATAGCAAACACTTTTATCCACTGAACCATCTCTCCAGTTCTAAGTAAGGCTTTCTTCTGGGAACTTCAATTCATAGCTTCTAGCTTGGACTGTCTTCATAATTTTCTTACTGGGTTCTGTACCTTCACTCTTCTAAGTCCTCTTGCCTCCATACAGTAGAACAACTTTTTCAAGATAAAAAGTCAAACTGGGCATGGTGGCGCCCAGTTTAATCTTAGCACTCAAGAAGCTGAGGTAGGAGGATCACCATGAGTTAGAGGTCACCCTGGGCTAGAGTGAGATCCTACTGAGAGAGAGAGAGAGAGAGAGAGAGAGAGAGAGAAGGACACAGGCCAGGCCACTTCTTTCTCTCAGATATGACCTGGCTACCTACCTACCACTTTCTTCCTGGTTCATTAGCTCTCTTGCTGATCCTTGGATAAGAAGAACAGGCTTTTAGCCAGGGGCTTATTTTCTGTGAACTCTGTGTTTCCCTCAGGCGTTCTCATGTCTTGTTCCTTCACTTCACTCTGGTCTCTAAGTGCCACACTCCCAGATCTTTTCTTACTTCCCTACTGTTTTGTTATTCTTTTTCAGGGGACAAGGCACTCTTTGGAAAAAGGTTCCTCCCTCCTCATGAAGAGGAGCAATAGATATCTGTGAAGTTAGGACAGCAAAGGTCACAGAAGGCTTCTTTAAAAGGAGAAACCTGGGCTGCAGAGCTGGCTCAGCAGTTAAGGCGCTTGTCTGTAAAGCCTAATGATCCAGGCTTAATTCCCACATAAAGCCAGATGCACAAAGTGGCACATACATCTGAAGTTCATTTGTGGTGGCTGGAGGCCCTGACACATTCATTCTCTCTGTCTCTCTTCTCTCTGCTCACAAACAAATAAATGAAAATAGAGGAGAAAACTAAAGTTTTCTATGATGATGGAAGAAATGACCAGGTATTGAATAAGAAATTGATGATGGCGGGGGTGGGGTGCTTTCAGGATGAAGCTCTTGTGCTGAGAAGGCAAGAAAAGAGAATCCCAACACAGGAGAATATGCTCTCATCACTTCAGAATCACAGGTTGGGCATTTGATAGTTTGGTGGCTCTGGAAACATTGGGGGTACTTTGCTTGATTCTAAAAGTTTCTTAAAGTAGAAACTAGGTTTTGAGCCACAGGAAAGGTGTAGGGATATGTATGAAAAAGTTATTTTGGGGCTACAGAGATGGCTCAGAAGTTAAGGCACTTGCCTGTAAAGCCTAATGATCCAGGTTCGATTCCCCAGTACCCATGTAAAACCAGATGCAGAAAGTCACTCGTGTGTCTGGTGTTTGTGTGCAGCTGCCACACCCATGCTCTCTTTCTCTCTCTGCTTGCAAATAAATGAATAAAAATTCTAAAAGAAAATGTCATTTTGGAAACAGGGAAACTATGATGGCTGAGCAGGAGTGGCAGGCAGAGCTAAGGACAGATTTGAGGTTTGCGGTCTTGACTTCAAGTCACGGTCACTTTTGCTTCTGAGTGTCTCTCCAGCAATGTTTTGCTGCCTCAGCAGGGTGCAGAACATTGGGACAGCTAGCATCAACAAGGTGGGCCTTGGCAGTACCATTGGACTTGATCTCTAAAACCCTGGAGATCCAAAGGTTTGAATGGAGATTTGAGTTTCAGAAAGATTATTCTAGCTAAGTGTGCTGCTGGAGCATATTACAGGAACACCAGGAGTTTAGTGCAATAGCATTCCCAGTCAAACACCCACATAGACCTGTTTTAGCTGTGACTACAGCTCAGAAGCACAGAAAGGTTTTCCTGGTATTTTCCATCTACTGTAAACCACATTTTGGAGAAACAAGATAAATCAAAGCAATGTTTGCTTTTCCAACATGCTGATAGATTTAGAAGGTGTGTAATTATTATTAGGTACTTGGGGACACACAAAAAAGGAAGGAATGGTTTAACACATTAACCCAGGGAGAGAATCAGGGAAGCCAGCCCAGAGGAGGTGACATTTCAAATGAATTTTGAAGGACTAAGATTTCAGGGAAGATAATTTTAATACTGGGAGAATAACAGGAGCCCAGTGAAGAGGTTTCAGCTGTACGATTAGAACAATCACTGTGCGATGAGAAGTGATAGAAGATGCGTCTCTTTGTGCCTTAATCAGAAGCTAAATACAACTACTGTAATGGTTTCTATATCTTGGCAAAGGAGTTTATTTTGGTGATCTGCACTAGAAGTTGCTAATCTTAAGAACACTTGGACTATCTCTCTATCTACCTGACTCAAATAAATAAATAAAATATTAAATTTTTTTAAAGGGGGGTCTGGAGAGATGACTTAGAGGTTAAGGAGCCTGCCTACAAAGTCAAAGGACCCAGGTTCAATTCCCCAGGACCCACATAAGCTACCTACATAAGGTGGCATGTGTGTTTGGAGTTCATTTGCAGCAGATGAAGGCCCTGGTATGCACATTCTCTCTCTCTCTCTCTCTCTCAAATAAGTAAACAAAAATAAAAATACTAAAGCAAAAGAACAGTTGGAGCTGGAGAGATTGCTCGATGGTTAAAGGAGCTTGCTTGCAAAGTCTGATGGCCTGGGTTTGACCCCTCACTACCCATGTAAAGCTAGATGTACAAAGTGGCACAAGCGTCTGGATTTCTTTGTAGTGGCTGGAGGCCCTGGTGCGCCCATACTTATTCTTGCTCTGTCTGCCTCTCAAAAAAAAAAAAAAAAAAAAAAAAGAGGCCAGGCGTGGTGGCACATACCTTTAATCCCAGCACTCGGGAGGCAGAGGTAGGAGGATCGCTGTGAGTTCAAGGCCACTCTGAGACTCCATAGTGAATTCCAGGTCAGCCTGAGCTAGGTGAGACCCTATCTCGAAAAACCAAAAAAAAAAAAAAAAAAAAAAAAAAAAAAAAAAAAGTTGTGTGTGATGGTGCACGCCTTTAATCCCAGCACTCGGGAAGCAGAGGTAGGAGGATCGCCATGAGTTTGAGGCCAGCCTGACTACAGAGTGATTTCCAGGTCAGCCTGGGCTAGAGCAAGACCCTACCTCGAAAACAAAACAAAACAAAAAGAGCAATAGAAGGGTAACATGCCTACCTAGCCTTTCCTCGTATGCTGTTAGGAAACCTCAAGTAGACTCTGTGACTCATACATGACGCTTTCCATGTCCAGCTCTTGGAATCCGATGTTATCACGGGCACTCAGTGTAATGTTCTAAGTTCAGTGACTGAAAAGTCCTCCTATCTGAAGCCCTATTTTAGAAATAAGTTGTACTTTCTGCATCTTTAATTTTTTTTGTTTATTTATTTATTTATTTACTTGAGAGCAACAGACAGAGAAAGAGGCAGAGAGAGAATGGGCGCGCCAGGGCCTCCAGCCACTGCAAACGAACTCCAGACACGTGCGTCCCCTTGTGCATCTGGCTAACGTGGGTCCTGGGGAATCGAGCCTCGAACTGGGGTCCTTAGGCTTCACAGGCAAGCGCTTAACCACTAAGCCATCTCTCCAGCCATGCATTTTTAAAAATATATATATTTTTTTATTGACAACTTCTATACTTACGGACAACAAGCCATGGTATTTCCCTCCCCCTCCCTCCCCTCCCCCACTTTCCCTTCATAACTCTGCTCTCCGTCATATTCCCTCCCTCTCTCCATTAGTCTTTCTTTTCTTTTTCTTTTTTTTTTTTTTTTTTTGTTTTTTTGAGGTAGGGTCTCACTCTAGCCCAGGCTGACCTGGAATTCACTATGGAGTCTCAGGGTGGCCTCGAACTCACGGCGATCCTCCTACCTCTGCCTCCCGAGTGCTGGGATTAAAGGCATGCGCCACCACACCCGGCTTAGTCTCTCTTTTAATTTGATGTCATCATCTTTTTCTCCTATTATGAGGGTCTTGTGTGGGTATTGCTAGGCACTGTGAGGTCTTGGATATCGAAGCCAAATTCTGTCCAGACAGTTGTATGTAAGGAGTGGTACCCTTCCTTTGGCTCTTGCATTCTTTCTGCCACCTCTTCTGCAATGGACCCTGAGCTTTGGAGGGTGTGAGATGTTTCAGTGCTGGACACTCCTCTGTCCCTTCTTCTCAGCACTATGTTGCCTTTTGGGTGATCCCAGTGATCATCACCATCTGAAAAGAGAAGCTTCTCTAGCCAGAAGTGAGAGTAGCATTAATATATGAATATGAACATTAAGTGTAGTGCTTTCAGGGCAATTTGGTGAGAGTAGCATATACATTTATCCAGACAAGAGCAGGCTTTATACCCTAAGGCTCATGACCTCCCCTGCCATAGGCTTTGATTAGGTTTTCAGTATCAGGCATGTATTCCCTCCTTTTTTTTTTTTTCTTATCGAGGTAGGTTCTCACTCTAACCCAGGCTGACCTGGAACTCACTATATAGTCTCAGGGTAGCCTTGAACTCAGGGCGATCCTCCCTACATCTGCCTCCTGAGTGCTTGGGACTAAAGGGCTCTGCATGTTTTTAAGGATGAGGAACATATAACCTTAGTTCATGGATTGTTTGTTATTGTACAGACTAAACAAGATAAGGCATATAAAATGGCTAATACAGAGCTTGACCCAGAAGCAGTCACTGTAAATAAATGATGCAGTCCCAGCTTTCTTCTTTTTTTAAAAAAATATTTATTTATTTATTTGACAGAGAAACAGAGAGAGAGAATGGGTACGCCAGGGCCTCCAGCCACTGCAAATGAACTCCAGATACATGCGCCCCCTTGTGCATCTGGCTTACGTGGGTCTTGGGGAATCGAACCTGGATCCTTTGGCTTTGCAGGCAAATGCCTTAATGGCTAAGCCATCCCTCCAGCCTGTCCCAGCTTTCTTTGCTTCACACTTTCCATTCTTTGGTCCTCACTTGCATTGTCCTCAAACATTCAGGTGCCAGGCACTTTGTTGTAGACACTTCAGGATCAGGTGGGGCCAGCTTGCACATAGGATAAGTAGGTAGGCTTCAGGCCAACCCAAACCTGTGACTTTCACCTTGGAAGAGGCTGGGAGGAGACTGGGAGGTCAGCCAGTGGCCAGGAGGTGTGGCTTCACGCTGTTAGGAACCGGCTGGCAACTCTTTGACCTTGATTCTTTCGGTCTGTCCTGCATTATCCAAAGATGTGGACTAGGCACCTGTTTTATTTATTATCGATCACCCCCCCCCCCCAGCAAAGGCTCTGAGAGCATCTCTAAGAGAGGGCATGGCCTTCTGCAGGTGGCTTGGCACCGCAGGAACTAAATATACTCTCAGTTTTCCTTAGAGCAAACAAGACAATCCGAAGCCTGACTGGGGTAAAGAGGAAGTAGTCTGAGAAGTTAGTCACTTCTTTGAGGGATTAGTCAGGATGAAGTACACATTGCTTGAAAAAGCCAGATAACTACCTTGGGGAATCACCGAGTTGACTAATCCATTGCCTTAGGGCAGGGGGCCCCCAACTTTGTTGTTGTGGTCAACTAGAATCGCTTATCGACTTTTTACTAGAACCACTTGTTTTTAAATGCTAGGCATCCAGGCTACTTCCTGTCCAAAGACGTCAGACCATCTAGGTGGGCGCCAAGTCTGGGTATTCCTAAAGCTTCTCATGTGAGCGAGTGCCCGCGGGGCAGAGTCCACCCTGTCACTTTAGACTCACTCATTTTGGTTCTGGTTCCCTGAACAACTTTTTTTAAATGGCTTCAGCTCCAGGCTGGGGTCGAGGGCGGCTACGAGCACGCAGGATGTGGTGTCGCCCAATTAGGAGCACCCACTTTGCCGAGGGGATGCCCGGGCTGCGAGAGGAGTGGATTTTTGCTTTGTCATTCTGACACGAGCAGATCTCCCGCCAGCCAGCTCGGGGTGGGGCGGGGCTTCCCGTAGCCACTAGGAACCCGCGTCCCTTCCGGCTCAGTTTTCCTCCGCCCGGCCGCCTCACGTCCCCCGGAGGTACCCGATGCCCGAGCGCAGCCGGCGCCTTTCATCCTTCGCCAGAGCATGTAAGCTCGGTGCCCCGGGGTGCGCCCGGCGGGGACGCGGGGTGCTGGCGGGCTGGGAGCATCGCTCGGGGGCGGTGCTTTGGGAATGCCGGGGACCGGGACGTTCCGTGCGTGGCCCAGAGGCCGGGGGCTCTTCTAAGGCGAGCGAGAGCCTATAAGGTGCAGAGAGGGTAGGTGGCTCGGATCACCGGAAGCTGCAGCATAAGGTTACCTGAGTCTGGTCCTGGGCAGCTGGTGGTTTGGAGAAAATAGAAATAGGAGGAAATAGGTATCATGTCTAGACCAGAGTCCTCCAGAAATGTGATTTGATTGCCCTTCACGGCCTAAGAAAGAATAAGCTAGGGACGCCTTTACGGTTTTCTCACCATTAAATCCTCAGAACCCTGAGAAATCAGCAAGGCATATGTAATGTCCATGTGTTGTAAGTGGCAATTGCATGGGACAGCAGAGACTGGAACCCAGCCCTTCCTCCCTTGCGTAGGCAGTGCAGGGTGGCTTACAGCACAGACCACGCTGCCGGGGTTGGAATCCTTGCTCTGATGTTGACTGGCTGCTCCAACTTGGCCAAGTTACTTAGCTTTTCTGAATCTCACTTTCCCCACCTGTGAAAGCACCTGCCTCTAAAGTCTAGTTGTGAAGTCTAAATGTTACACGCAAGCCAAGACAGAAAATGTCAACTGCCGTTACAAGGATTGAACTGTACTTTTTAGTGTTGGTGTGATTACCCCCACCCTCCCCTTGGAGACTTAAATTCTGTCTCCTGCTTGTTTCTCACTTCACCTTTTTGAAATGGGGACCATGGAGTGCAGACTGTGGCCGGATTCTCTTTAAAAAGCACCTTAAATCCTAGTGTTCTTTATTTTTGCCCGGTGGTTTCATATTTCAAGGAACCACTGGGAGCTGGATTTGGGCACTGTGGTTGCAGAATTCAAAACAAGATCAAACTGGGACCGCCGAGATCGCGGTTGCCTTAAGCTACTTTTCCGGAGGTTTTTTTTTTTTTTTTTCAATGTCGGGTCGGCTGGGAGAGGAGACTGTTTCAGCTGAGCCTCAGCCCTGACTGGCCAGGGCGCTGGGTTTCCAGCCCGCCTCGGGGCCACGTTTTGGGCGCGGGGTCGGAGTCCGAGCTTGACCGGGTCGCGGCGGCCCCAGGGCGCTCGGTTCGCCGGCCGGAAGCCCCGCCCCGCGGAGCCGCGCGCTCGCTCACGCCCGCTGCTGCTTTGTGCCACCGAGGGCGGCGGGAGCGGCGGCCGCCGGGGCTCCGGGGTGCCTGAGGCCGGGACTGGGCATGGTCCAGCCTTGAAGGTAAGAACCTGCGCCCTTCGCCTCGCGGGCGGGCGGGCGAGCAGACGCCGGGTGCGTTCCGAGAACCCCGGGCCCCGCGGCCCACGTGCTCGTGCCGGCGGCGCAGCTCCCGGCATCCTTTCGGAGAGGCGACGGGGGTCCAGCCGGGTGTGGAATAACCTTTCCCGGTGCCCTCCGCATCCTCCCGGCCGCCCGCCACGCGTGACCGCGTCTTTAGCGGCAGCGTCGGTCCTTGGGGCGTCCAGTGTCCGTCCGTCCTTCACGCGGACCCTTCGCCTTCCCCTTGCGTTCCGGGGCGTTGGCAAGCTGAACCCCGGGCTCCGAGCTACCGGGCGTTCCGGGACTGAGTTCGCTTCCCAGCAGGCATTTCTGTCCCAGCCCAGAGGTAGCAGTTGCGTGGATGGGAAGGAAATAAGTCTACCCCTCGGCTGGTGTCCGCCCAGCGGGACGGACATATTTCCTTGTGTCAGGAGGTCTGCATGGAGCAGCAGCAGTGCTTGGCTGCTGGGTGCACGATTAACCAGATTAAGACGTCCTGGATGGTGGTCCACATGCAACACCATGTGTAGTTAACCAGGCTAGAAATACCTTTACGATCTCATCACCTTGCTGTTTCTGTTTTGATTTTGTTGTTGTTTTTCGAGGTAGGGTCTTACTCTAGCCCAGACTGACCTGGAATTCACTATGTAGTTTCTGGGTGAACTCGAACTCACGGCGATCCTCCTACCTCTGCTCCCAAGTGCTGGGATTAAAGGCGTGTGCCACCACGCCCGGTTTATCTATGTAATTTTTAAGAAATGCAACTGGCGCTTGAACATTAACTTCTTAGAAGTAAACCTGAGGCCTGTGTTAAATGTCAAAAATAAATTTATTATAGGTGTATCCGTAGGAAGTATATTAACAGTTAATTTGTATTTTTATTTACTGTATTTTTTTTCTAAAAGAACTTTACATCTTTGAAGAATGAGTGTAGGAAATGGAATTAGACTTCAAAGACAAATAACAAATGCATGAAAATAACTAAAGAAAATAGGCTTTTACCTTTAGTTAAGATAATTGTGTTACTGAGATCCATTAGTTTACAAGTACAATGTGACAAAGGTCTATAAATATTTTATTCCTGTCTGATTATTCCTTTTACTGGTATCATTAATTTACATCTGCAAAGTTATATAGTCATTTGGTTCTTATATAATCCTATTGATGTTCTTGATTTTAAAACATCAGTGGGAGTAAAGCAATCACATTTTACAAGCTTTGGAACTGTCTTTATTGACATGATCTGATATTTCAGTACCCTATGATCTCAAAAATTATCTGACATCATATGGTGCTGAGCCATGAATACAACAGCATACCACTAATACAGACTTAAGTCATTTCGCACATGTATAGCTTAATTAAACTTACCATTCTCCTTTGTGTCATCTATTTTTTTAAAAATTTATTTCAGTTTTTTGGGGTAGGGTCTCACTCTAGTGCAGGTTGACTTGGAATTCACTATGTAGTCTCAGGGTGGTCTTGAACTCGTGGTGATCCTCCTTCCTGTACTTCCCGAGTGCTGAGATTAAAGGCATGCGCCTCCATGCCTGGCTAAAAATATTTTTTATTATATTTATTCATGTGTGTGAGAGAGAGAATATGGGCACACCCGGGGCGGGGCCTCTTGCCACTGTAACTGAGCTCCAGATGCATGCACCACTTTGTGCATCTGACTCTACATGGGTACTGGAGAATCAAACCCCAGGCTGGCAGGCTTTGCAAACAAGTGCCTTTAACTGCCGAGCCAGGTCTCTAGCTCCTGTTTTTGATTTTTTTTTTTTTTTTTTTTTTTTTTTTTGGTTTTTTGAGGTAGGGTCTCACTCTAGCCCAGGCTAACCTGGAATTCGCTACGGAGTCTCAGGGTGGCCTCGAACTCACGGCGATCCTCCTACCTCTGCCTCCCAAGTGCTGGGATTAAAGGCGTGCGCCACCACGCCCGGCTGTTTTTGATTTTTTAAAAAATATTTTATTTATTTATTTGAGAGAGAGAGAGGAAGATGCAGAGAGAAAGAGAATATGGGCATGCCAGGGCCTCTAGCCACTGCAAATGAACTCCAGATGCATGTGGCCCTTGTGCATCTGGCTTACATGAGTCCTGGGGAATCAAACCTGGGCCCTTAGGCTTTGCAGGCAAACGCCTTAACTGCTAAGCCATTTTCCCAGCCCCTGTTTTTTTATTTTTATTTATTTATTTGAGATAGAGAGATAGAATAGGTGTACCAGGGCCTCCTGCCACTGCAAACAAACTCCATATGCATGTGCCAACTTGTGCATCTGGCTTACGTGGATCCTGGGGAATCGAGCCTTGAACTGGGGTCCTTAGGCTTCACAGCCATGTGCTTAACCACTAAGCAATCTCTCCAGCCCCTGTTTTTTATTTTTATTTTATTTATTTTTGAGGTAGGGTTTCACTCTAGCCCAGGCTGACCTGGAATTCCCTATGTAGTCGTAGGGTGCCCTCATGGCAGTCCTCCTATCTCTGCCTCCTGAGTGCTAGGATTAAAGGTGTATGTTACCACACCTGGCAGTTTTTGATTTTTTTTTTTTTTTTTTTTTTTTTTTTGGTTTTTCAAGGTAGGGTCTCACTCTAGTTCAGGCTGACCTGGAATTCACTATGTCATCTCAGGGTGGCCTCGAACTCATGGCAATCCTCCTACTTCTGCCTCCCAAGTGCTGGGATTAAAGGTGTGCGCCACCACGCCTGGCCTGTTTTTGATTTTTAATGAGTGCTAATGTTAAAGATTTTTTTTTCGAGGTAGGATCTCACTCAAGTCCAGGCTGACCTGGAACTCACTATGTAATCTCAGGGTAGCCTCAAATTCACAGCGATCCACCCACATCTGCCTCCCAAGTGCTGGGATTGAAGGCTCTAATGTTGAAGATTTTTATATTGTTGAGTTCTTTGCCTTGCAATCCCAAAAAGTTTAAGTACAGGACTAACTAGGCGTGAATAAAGCAAAGGAGATTTATTGAGAAAAAGGTGGAAAAGCCCCAAAGTGTCAGGGAAAGCATGCTTAGGATTTAAAAAAAAAACTTTAACAACTTGTTTTGTTTGGTGAGTGTGGGGGGGTCGGAGATAAAGAGAATGGGTGTGCCAGGCCCTTCAGCTCCTGCAAACAGACACCAGATGCATGTGCCACCTTGTGCATCTGGCTTACATGGGCACTGGGAAATTGAACCTGGGTCCTTTGACTTTGCAGGCATGCACCTTAACCGCTAAGCCATCTCTCCAATCCATGCTTAGGACTTTGAAAATAAATTTTTATTTATTTAGTTGCAGGTAGAGAGAAAGAGTAAATGAGAGAGAGAGAGAGAGAGAGAGACAATATGGCCATGCCAGGGCCTCTTCCCACTGTAAATGAACTCCAGATACATGTGTCACTTTGTGCATCTGGCCCCCACATTTTTTTATCAATCCTAATGATGTTCAAACATCCCCATAATCCAAAGTCTTTTAACTGAGCCATAATACCAAAAAATTTCCAAAAAAACCCATAATGGCACAGAATACACATTTGTACTATAAAAGATGACACTGGGGATGGCAAAGAAATGTTCAACCAATACAAGATTTAAAACAACCAGGGCAAACATCAAACTCTGTAGTTTCAAGTCCAACAACTCTAGTCAGTGAAAAGTCTCTTTTAAGTCCAATTATCCTAACCAGCAGCAAGTTTCTGGAGTTCTAATTCCACTCCTCCAGCTAGGCTACTCACAGTCCTGGGAAACTTCATCCAGGGCCGGCAGCTGTTCTCAGCAGCCATCTTGTGGTCCCTGCATATCCACTGGGTCTTCATTGTAACACAGCTCCACCCGGTCTGCTTCACACTGCCCATGAAGCTGTTTCCAAAACACAAGACTGTGTTGCAAACTCAATGACCCTCTCTTTCCTGCATTTTTTATACTCCACAGCATTCAGGCTCCTTCAAAAGATTGCATTCTTTTTGTTGTCCCATTGCATGTCAGCTGGCCCAATTCCAGTGGTTGTAATATCTCAATTGCAGCTGAACAGGCAGCAGTTTTGGCCTAAAGATTTGTTTGTGTGTCGTATTCCTCTTCTTGCACCAGCCCATTTCAACGCCCTGCAACCCTGCACAGATTCTCAGGACACGGCCATAACAGCAAGCCTCTCACAGAAACGCCTTCTAGCCCAGTTCAGACAAAGCTCTTTTTCACCCTCATAAACCAAACCTCACAGTCCATAGTTCTTACTGCATTCAGGTCTTGCGTCTCTGACCAGAATAGTCCATCAAGCTATACTTAACAGCACTGCAAGGTGTCTCTTAGGCCAAGGTTTCAAATTCATCCATAGTCCTCTTAAAAATCAGCTCCAAAAGGCCAAAATCAGACAGTCAGGTATCTAGTAGCAAATGACACCACTCCTCCGTACCAATATTACTGTGGCAGTCAGGTTCACATTGCTGGCAGAAATCACCCGACCAAGGGCAGCTTGTGGGAAAAAAAGGTTTATTTTGACTTAGACTGGAGGGGGGAGTGCCATGATGACAGGAAAATGATGGCATGAGCAGAGAGTGGACATCACCCCCTGGCCAACATAAGGTGGACAACAAGAACAAGAGAGTGAGCCAAACACTGGCATGGGTAAACTGGCTATAACACCCATAAGCCCGCCCCCAACAATACACTCCTTTCGGGAGGGGTCAATTCCCAAATCTCCAACAGCTGGGAACCTAGCATTCAGAACACCTGAGTTTATGAGGGACACCTGAATCAAACCACCACACCAGGGAAACAGGTTGGATCTCTTCTTCATTGACTTCCAAGTGTCAATGCAGTATCCAAGCGTCCTGCCTGTCAGTAGAAATGGAAGAAGAGACACAGCAGGTTAAGAATTACTGGGTTCAGGGCTGGAGAGATGGCTTAGCGGTTAAGCGCTTGCCTGTGAAGCCTAAGGACCCTGGTTCGAGGCTTGATTCTCCAGGTCCCACGTTAGCCAGCTGCACAAGGGGGCGCACGCGTCTGGAGTTCGTTTGCAGTGGCTGGAGGCCCTGGCGCGCCCATTCTCTCTCTGTCTCTCCATCTGCCTCTTTCTCTCTCTGTCACTCTCAAATAAATAAAAATGAACAAAAAAATTTTTTAAAAAAAATAAAATAAAAAAAAATTAAAAAAAAAGAATTACTGGGTTCAAAGGTTTGTGAATGTTGAGTGTTGTTGCCCACGTGAGTATATTATAGAAAGAAGAGGAAGAATCTTTCTGGAAGGAACTGGTGGGTTTAGGTGACTACCTAAAGGAGGTATTGCACTTATTTCACATTTGCACATATTTCCCTGCTGCCCACTCCTCCCTCCCTCTCTTTTTTTTTTTTTGAGGTAGGGTCTCACTCTGGCCCAGGCTGACCTGGAATTAACTATGTAGTCTCAGGGTGGCCTTGAACTCACAGCAGTCCCCCTACCTCTGGCCCCCGGTGCTGGGATTAAAGGCATGCGCCACCACACCTGGCTCCCTTTCTCTCTCTTTTTTTTTTTCTTTTCATACATGCCATGAATCAGAACCACAGGTTTACACATACTAGGTAAATGCCTTACTGCTAAAAATGTGTCTGAAAATGAAGCCTGTGGGCCACCTACATAGAATCCCCTCGAGTGCCTGCTAATCACTGGGCATGCTGGGGCTTACCAGAGTTCCTCTGAAGTTGACTCTGGAAGGGGCCAGGAAGTTGCCTTTTTCTTGTTCTTTTCTTTTCTTTTGGTTTTCTTTTCTTTCTTTCTCTCCTTTCTTTCTTTTTCTTTTTTAGTAGTTTTTCAAGGTAGTATCTCACTTTAGCCCAGGCTGACCTGGAATTCACTGTGTAGCCTTAGGGTGGCCTCGAACTCACAGTGATCCTCCTGCCTCTGCCTCCTGAGTGCTGGGATTAAAGGCATGCACCACCATGTCCTGCTTTATTTATTGTTTTAATTTAAATGAGCCTATCTTGTAGTTCTTGTGGGAAAATACAAATTTGAGACTGCTGTAGTATGGTTTGGTCTGGATCAGTTGACTTAGTCATTAGAATTGGGGCAAACAAAGTACCTAAAGATATTAGTTCAAAATCACCAACTAGCAGGCGTGGTGGCGCATGCCTTTAATCCCGGCACTCGGGAGGCAGAGGTAGGAGGATTGCCATGAGTTCGAGGCCACCCTGAGACGACATAGTGAATTCCAGTTCGGCCTGAGCTAGAGTGAGACCCTACCTGGAAAAAACCATCATCAACAACAAAAACCAACTAGGTAACTCAACAGGGAAATATCGGTTTGCATTGAATACTTTAACACAAAATAGAAAAGCAGGAATATACACTGTCTGTGGCTGGGTCTTATGACCAAGGCTCATATTGGAGCTATAGGGAGATTCTACATCTGAAGAAATTTGAGAGTTCTTGTGGCTCAAAACTACCTGCTTTTCATAACTGATCTACTACTGGTGTCCATTCCTTTGCTGGGATCAAACCTAGGGTTTTATGCATACTGGGTAAGTACTCTGCCATTGAGGTAAATCCCAGGCCAACATCTTAGTGTTTTAATTTTTTTCCTTTTTTTTTGGTTTTTCAAGGTAGGGTCTCACTCTAGTCACCATGAAGTCTCAGGGTGGCCTCGAACGCATGGCGATCCTTCTATCTCTGCCTCCCGAATGCTGGGATTAAAGGTGTGTGCCACTACGCCCGGCTAAATTTTTTTTTATTTGTTATTTATTTGCAAGCAGAGAGGGAGAGAATGAATATGAATATGGGCATGACAGGGCCACTTGCCACACTGCAAACTCCAGATGTAGGCATCACTTTGTGTATCTGGCTTTACATGGGTACTGGGTAATCGAACCTGGTGCTATGAGGCTTTGTAAGCAAGTGCCTTTAACCTCTAAGCTATCTCTCCAGTCCCATCTTAGTTTGTTTTTTTTTGTTTTTTTTAAATCCTGGGGATAGAACCCTGTGCCTTGTATATGATGGGCTAGTATTTCTCAGTTTACCACTTAGCTACAGCCCTCCCCACCCCCCACTTTGAGGCTGATCTCCCTTTGTAGACCAGGGTAGCCTTGAAATTCCTATTCTTTTTGCCTCTATCACTCGAGTGTTAGGATTACAGGTGTGTGCCACTATACTGGGTAACATATTAGGGTTTTTTTTTTTTGTTGTTGTTTGTTTATTTGTTTTTTGAGGTACGGTCTCACTGTAGTCCAGGCTGACCTGGAACTCACTCTAGTTCCAGGCTGGCCTCAAACTCACAGCAATCCTCCTATCTTTGCCTTCTAAGTGCTGGGATTAAAGGTGTGTGTCATTATGCCAGGCCACATCTTAATTTTTTTTTTTGGTTTTTCGAGGTAGGAGCTCACTCTGGCCCAGGCTGACCTGGAATTCACTCTGTATTCTCAGGGTGGCCTCGAACTCATGGCGATCGTCCTACCTCTGCCTCCTGTGTGCTGGGATTTAAGGCATGCGCCACCATGCCCGGCCATCATCTTAATTTTTTAAGGCAAGATCACAAGTGTCCCTGTAGGGAACCTGCAGGGTATGGAAATCAGCATCTCCTGGATTCCAGAGCTTTGAAATTTCTTGTATAAATGGCTCTTGATGATGCTGAGAGGAAAAGAGCAAACTGTAAAAGTACCACTGGAATATTATCAAACGTAATTAACACTTTAGTAGTTTGAGAGAATAGTCTTTGGCACAAGATAAAATTGGCCACGTGGGACTTAGTTTCTTTAAGGCAATGATAGAAATGATGACAGACAATAACAACACAAAGCCTGGTTAAAATCCATGAAAATATGCCAACAGTGCAATAGGATACAGCGTGTTCATGTTGTACTCCAACTTGGTTCCAAGGCCCGATCTTCAGGGGTAGACCATGAGACAAAGGCAGGTCTCAAGTCTGCCTTCCAAAGTTACCAGAAGTGATACTCTTTAACTGAATAGTCATTAGGACATAGGTGGTAATTAAAGAAATCTTCCAGCCTCTTTCTTACACTGTGCCACTTCCCAAAACTGACAAACTGTCCTCAGATTCCTTCCTTTGAAATAATCTCTTTGGAGTCCTAGTAATAGAGTAACTGACTGCTTTTGGTCTGGTTAGGGTTGAGGCCTGGGAGGGTGAGAGGGTGGTTCTGGCTGACATCAGGAGAAAAAGGGGTGAGGACTACCGACTGAGATTTAAAAGAAGCATAGGCTGGGGGTGTAGCTCAGTGGTAGAGCCCTTGCCTAGCATGTGTGAGGCCCTGATTTGACCTGTAGCACCACAGACAAAACAAGAAATAAGTAAAAGAGGTATAGATTGTTAGGACTGCAAATAAATGAATCTGGTGTTGATAATTATTATTATTATTATTATTTTTTTGGTGGTTTTTCGAGGTAGGGTTTCACTGTAGCTCAGGCTGACCTGGAATCCACAATGTTTTCTCAGGGTGGCTTCAAATTCACTGTGATCCTCCTACTTCTCCCTCCCGAGTGCTGGGATTAAAGTGATAATTGTCAATTTTACTGGTTGTGAATTCATACTGAGGCCTAGTGCCCCCTCCTACTTCTGCTCAGGAACAACACAGACCTCTTTTACTACTATGTCTGTTTCTTCACTAGTTATTTAACTTATTCATTTATGTATATGATCCAGGTGGGCTTCAAACTTTTCTAATGTTCACTTGCCCACACATCTGCCTCCAGCCTCCATTTAGTTTTGCCTGGACCAAGGCCCTCATTTCCTTTGGCCTGGATCACCTCAGGCGTATCTGTCTGGCCTCCCACTCTGAATTCTTCCTCCTAACCTAGGTGCTGCCAGAGCCATCTTGGCATTTTCCTGATTGCTATTTCCCTTTTGTCAGATCACATCCAGGATAAAGCTTAGTGTGGTGTTCTCTTCCTTCTAGGGCCAGGCCCAGCCTGCTTTTCTCACTACTCTGTTCCTTCACCTATTTACTGCAGGCCCCCAGTCACACTTGTCTCCTAAGAGTTCCCTCATTTGGTAAGTTCCTTCAGTTTTTGACATCACCTGTCCAAACCCACTTTCCAGGTGCCTACCTGTCCAGAGTGCAAGGCCTTATTTGGCCAAAACAACTCTTTCCTGATAGCATTTCTACAAATGTTTATCTCTGGAAAAGGAGAATCCTGCCAAAGAGATCTTTTGGCCTACATATCAAAGGTGGAGAGCCAGGCTTCCCCTCTGTGCCTATGGTGTAAATGTGTGTAGTACTCCTGTGTCAGTGAATATGCCCATTAGTAATGGTAGCTGGTGCTCTTGGGCTGACTTGTAGATCCTCACAACCACCCACTGAAGGAGTTGGTATTACTCTGTATTGCAGATAAGGATAATGAAGGCCTTGAGAGTTGAAGGACAAGCCTATGTCACGTAGCTGGTCATGTGGCAGAGTCAGGGCTGGGTCCCAGGCCCCCTGTCTGCAAAGCTCATGCTGTATATTCATACCTCTGGCATTCAGCTTTGCGTTTCTGCTTTTTAGATACACACCTGCCTTCTTGATGAGTCAGAGAGGTGCCCACACAAATCCTGGTACCCCTAGCATAGTTCTGGCATACTGTGGATGATCATTCAGGCTTGCTGAATGGGGCTTCTTGCCACTGTGCCTACTAAATCAGAAGAATGGTATGTGGTTGTATCTCCCTGTGTCCTTTAACACTACACGTGGTGTTAGTGGCAGAAATGTACTTGTGACAGACATAGCTTTAAGGAGTCATTGAAGATGATCTATCAGAGAAGAAGTGTAAGCTGTTTGGAAAAGGTTCAGACTTTTAAAATGCTAGATGACTATCTGGGCGTGGCACTCGGGAGGCAGAGGTAGGAGGATTGCTGTGAGTTCGAGGCTGCCCTGAGATTACATAGTGAATTTCAGGTCAGCCTTGGCTAGAGTGAGACCCTACCAAAAAATACAAAAATAAAAATAAAAATAAAATGCTAGATGGCTAACATTGTTTGCGGTCACCATTTTCTTTTGAAAATGAGAATAACTTTTTTATTTTTAGTTATTTGAGAGTGACAGAGAGAGAGAGAGAGAGAGAGAGAGAGAGAGAAAGCTGAGAGAGAGAATGGGCGCGCCAGGGCCTCCAGCCACTGCAAACGAACTCCAGACACGTGTGCTCCCTTGTGCATCTGGCTAACGTGGGTTCTGGGGAATCAAGCCTCGAACTGGGGTCCTTAGGCTTCACAGGCAAGCGCTTAACTGCTAAGCCATCTCTCCAGCCCAGCGGTCACCATTTTAAACAGATGTGTCCTAGTCAGTTAGGAAGTCTTTTTAGCTACACTTGTTAGTGGCTCTGTTGTCATTGAGCTGGGCATCTTATCTTGTTATCTCTAAGACAAATCTGTGGCAGTATACACACTTAAAAATACAGTTTTCTGGGTGTGGTGGTGCACAACTAATCCCAGCACTTTGGAGGCAGAGGCAGGAGGATCACTGTGAGTACGAGGCCAGCTTGAGACTACAAAGTGAATTTTAGGTCAGCCTAGGATAGAACAATAAAATACCCTACCTTGAAAAAACATAGAGAAAATAAATAAATAAATAAATAAATAAATAAATAAATAAATAAAGCTGGCCTGGTGGTGTACACTTTTAATCCCAACACTCAGGAGTCAGAGGTAGGAGGATCCCTGTGAGTTCAAGGCCACCCTGAAACTACATAGTAAATTCCAGGGCAGCCTGGACTATAGCGAAACCCTACCTTTAACTGCTTCCCCACCCCCCAAAATACATATGTATGTTAGGGCCAGGGTTGTAGCTGAATGGTAGAGTGCTTATTGCTTAGTAAGCATAAGACTGGATTGAATCCACAGCACTACCAAAAATAATTTATGTCAACCAATGTTTATGTATGAGTTCCCACCCCACTCCCATGGTAGGGTTTCACTCTAGCCCAGGTTGACCTGAAATTCACTTTCTAGTCTTAGGCTGGCCTAGAACTCATGGTGATCCTCCTACATCTGCCTCCCAAGTACTGGGTGTGTATGAGTTTTGTTAATATTTTATTTTTTAATTTATTAAAAAAAATTTTGTTTGTTTTTTCAAGGTAGGATCTTGCTCTAGCCCAGGTTGATCTGGAATTTACTATGTAGTCTCAGGGTGGTCTCAAACTCATGGCAAATCTTCCTACCTCTGCCTCTTGAGTGCTGGGATTAAAGCCATGTGCCACTACGCCCTAAAATTTTATTTATTCATTTATTTGAGAGAGAGAGAGAATGGGCATGCTAGGGCCTCTAGCCACTGCAGACAAACTCCAGATGCATGCACCACCTTGTGCATCTGGCTTTCTGTGGGTATTGGGGAATTAAACCTAGGTCCTTTGGCTTTCTTTGCCAGTAAGTACCTTAACTGCTAGACCATCTCTCCAGCCCTTATTTTTTCAAAAAGTATTTTATTTGAGAGTAGATATGGAGAGTGGGCATGCCAGGACCTCTAGCCACTCACTGCAAACAAACTCCAGATGCATGTGCCACCTTGTAGGTATCTGGCTTACATGTGTACTGGGGAATTGAACCTAGGCCTTAGGCTTCGCAGGCAAGTGCCTTTTTAAAAAAAAATGTATTTTTATTTTTTTAAGGTTTTTAATTTAATTTAATTAATTTTTTTTTTTTAATTTGAGAGAGAGAGACAGACAGAGAGAATGGGTGTGCCAGGGTCTCCAGCCACTGTAAACAAACTCCAGACACATGTATCCCCTTGTGCATCTGGCTTACATGGATCCTGGAGAATCGAACCAGGGTCTTTTGGCTGGCTTTGCAGGCAGATGCCTTAACCCATCCTCCTAGCTTTAAATGTATTTTTAAATATTTGTTTATAAAAAGAGAGAGAAAGAAGGAGAAAGACACAGAAGAATGGGCCCTCCAGGGCCTACTGCCACTGCAAATGAGCTCTGTCTCATGCGCCACTTTGTGCATCTGGCTTTATGTGAGTACTGGGGAATTGAACCTGGGCCATCAGGCTTTGCATCTTTAACTGCTAAGCCGTCACTCCAGCCCTCTTAAATATTTTATTTATTTGAGAAAGAGAGTTGTGTGAATGAATATGGGTGCACCAGGGCCTCACGCTGCTGCTATTGAATTCCAGATGCATGTACCATGTTCCTCATTCTTTGTGTCTGGTTTTGTGTGGGTACTGGGGAATTGAACCTTGGGCCAGCAGGCTTTGTAAGCAAGCACATTTAACCACTGAGCCATCTCATTTTTTAAAAAATGGTCACAACCCTTCTGCAAGGCAAAGTGAAATAAATATCCAGTAGACTGATTTTACAAATGAAAAAACTCAAATACTAGAGAAAAGTGAGAATTAAGAAAAAAAAATTTAACTCAGTCCTGCAGAGCCAAGCTACTACCTTCATTGCTGCCTCCTACAGTAGACACATGCCCAGTGCTCTGTCTCCTTAGACTATCAGGATGATGGTTTTTGGCATTGCTGGCTTCTGAGATTTATGAATTGTTGTTGAGGCTCTTGTAATCTGCTAGGTTCTATTCTGTTCTCATACCTGTGGTTAGGCTCTTGAGTCCTGGCATGTTGGTTTGAGCTGAATGTTTATGTGTCATTAAGGATATGCTTCAAACACAGAGCAAGGTAAAGTATTTCAGGGTCTAGGTCCAAATTAGTATGGCTTGACTTTCCTTTTACCTTTTACTCATGAATAAATGTGGACTGGGTGCATATATATAGCTCATGGAAGCATTCTTACTTCTAGCATGAGGGAGGCCCTGGATTTGGATTTGAGTTCTAGCACTGCAAAATAATAATCCATTTTATATGGACCCGAGCACTTACTCAACACATCTTAAGTACTGACCTTTTTCTTTTCTTTTCTTTTTTTTTTTTTTTTTTTTTTTTTTTTGAGGTAGGGTCTCACTCTAGCCTAGGCTGACCTGGAATTCACTATGTAGTTTCAGGGTGGCCTCAAACTCTTGGCAATCCTCTTGCTTCTGCCTCCCAAGTGCTGGGATTAAAGGCATGTGCCACCACACCCGGCTAAGTACTGACCTTTTAATGATTTCTGCTGAATGGAGACGTTAATGAGAAAACAAACATATGGCATACATACTCAGTGTGTGCTGGGGAAGTGTATCCTTCTGGGTTTATCATACTTTTCATGAGTTGAAACCTTAGTAGGTTTTAAGTTTGTTCATAAGGTATAGTTTCCCCCACTGATATTTGTTATAGGATATATCCCTTTGTTCCTCCCTAATAATTTGACTTTAAAAATTTTTTTAAATAAAAATTATTTATTTATTTGAGAGAGAGAAAGAGGCAGATCTATAGAGAGAATGGGTGCACCAAGACCTCCCGTGTCTGCAAACAAACTCCAGACACAGGCACCACCCTGTGAATCTGGCTTATGTGGGTCCTGGGGAACTGAACCACAAAGCCATCTCTCCAGCCCTGAATAGTTTTTCTTCAGCCAGGCATGGTGGCATATGTCCTTAATCCCAGTACTAGGGAGGCAGAGGTAGGAGGATCTCTGTGAGCTCAAGGCCACCCTGAGACTACAGAGTGAATTCTAGGTTAGCCTGGACTAGAGCAAGACCCTACCTCAAAAAACCAAATATATATATATATATTTTCCCCTTTTTGAGACAGTGTCTCATATAGTCTAAGCTGTATTGAACTTGCTTTGTAGCAAAGGATGACCCTGAATTTATGATCTTCCTACCTCTGTCTCCCAAATGCTAGGATTACAGGTGTGTGCTATCACTCTTGGTTTATGTAGTGTTAAGGATTGAGCTCAAGGCATATTTAGGCAAACTCTATTAACTAAGCTATATTTTCAGCCTAAAAATGTTTTTCTTTTCCTAAAGCATTAATGAAGAGTGAAACTCTTAGTATGTATCTGGCTTTTTCTTTCTTTGTATATGTAGATTACAAAGTGAGACACTATCTCAAAAAAAAAAAAAAATCAAGAGCACACGCCTTTAATCCCAGTACTAGGGAGGCAGAGGTAGGAGGATCGCCATGAGTTCAAGGCCACCCTGAGACCACAGAATGAATTCCTGCTCAGCCTGGGCCAGAGAGAGAGAGAGAGAGAGAGAGAGAGAGAGACGCCCTACTTAAAAAGCTGGTGCACACCTTTAATCCCAGCACTCAGGAGGCAGAGGTAGGAGGATTGCTGTGAGTTTGAGGCCACCCTTAGACTACATAGTGAATTCCAGGTCAGCCTGGGCTAGAGTGAGACCCTATCTCAAAACACAAACAAACAAAAAAGATTAGTTTCTGAACACAAGCAAACAGGTGCTGTGGAAGGAGAAAAACCTGTGTTTCAATTTTTACCCCAGTTGGCATTAACTTCAGGAGGTTTCTTAACCTCAAAGTCACCAGTGTTGCAATGCATATTCCTATGTATGTGGGTACCTGTGTGTGGAGGCCAGAGAACTTGAGGTATCATCTCAGGAAAGCCTTGGAGACAGGGTCTCTCATTAGCTTGTAACTCACTAATTAGGCTAGACTGGCTGTCCAGAGCGCCCCAAGGACCTTTCTTTGTTTTCCTTCTCAGTGCTGGGGTTCTAGGCAGGCTGGGCTTTGAATTCGGATCCTCATGCTTGTAAGGCAAGCACTTGGCTAACAGCCCCAAGATTTTCCTTT
Organism: Dipus sagitta; assembly: GCA_036346955.1. NCBI lineage: Eukaryota > Metazoa > Chordata > Mammalia > Rodentia > Dipodidae > Dipus > Dipus sagitta. Next base: position 20,354,279 of record CM070777.1, on the reverse strand, counting down.
TTATGTATTTAATGTTTATTAAATGTTGTCTTTGGTATACTTTACAATTTAAGTACCTACTCAAGAGTTAAAAAGTACTATATGATCCATTAGTAATCAGTCCTCATTCCCTACTTAAGATTTTTTTTTGCTTTTTTTTTGGTGTGTATGTAGTATGGTGTGTGTGTGTGTGTGTGTGTTGCTGTGTGTGGTGTATGTATGCAGATGCATGCTCCCCATGACTACATGCACTTGCATGCAGAGGCTGGAAGAGAACTTTTTGCTCATCTGGGAATTTCCTTGAGATGGAGTCTTACTGATCTTGGAGCTTGCCATTTTCTCAAGCCCCAGAGATCCTTTATAGCAGACAGCTTCAGGTTTGCTGAGATGAACTTCCAGACCAGGCACAGTTATGGAGGAAGGGATATTTATTGAAGCTTACAGATCCAGAAGAAGTTCCATAATGGCAGAAGAAGCTAGCCTGTTTTCACAGGACCAAACACAGAGAGAGAAGCACAAGCCAAAAAACAAAAAGCCACACAGCATAGCACACTTCAGCAACTCCAGCTAGGCGCACTCTGTATGTTTTTAGATTGAAATCTCAAATACCCACCACCACACCTTAAGATCCACCCAGTGACACTGCCTCCAGCCAGGTGGCTGCAGATGCAAACTACAAAGTAATAAAGCACTGAATATATTGGGGGTCATCTATTCAAACTAGCACATCCTCTGATCTCTACTCCTCACAGAACTGGGGGTACAGGAATGCATGGTCATACCCACCTCTTTACATGGTTTCTGGGAATCCAACTTAGATGGTTTCTTAGATGGACCCTTTAGGTCCTTCCTTGTGCTGGAAGCTCTCTTACCACTGAACCATCATCTCTCCAGCCCCATTTGCAGTAATTTTATAATTGGTGGCTGCGAGGTTAAGTAACCTGCTAAAGTTCATACCACCTGGGCTAGATAAAGATTGGAACAATGGTATTCTTCCATAGCATATATTTTATTACTAGAAACTCTAGTTTTGCTTGAGACAGAGTCCCATTTGTAACCTAGGCTGTCCTTCAACTCTTGGGGATCCTCTGGCCTCAGCCACCCAAGTGCTAGGATTACAAGTGTGACCCTCTTTGCTTGCCTGCCTGCCTGCCTGCCTGCCTGCCTTCCTGCCTTCCTTTCTTTCCAAGGAGGGAGGGAGGGTAGGAGGGGAGAGAGAGAATGGGCACTCTAGGGCCTCCAGCCACTGCAAACAAGTCCCAGGCACATGAAACACACTGTGCATCTGGCCCTACAGGGACTGGGGCAGCTCCGAAAGCAAATACCCCAGTGCCACCTCTCCAGCCCTCTTTTCTTTTTCTTTTTTTTTTCTTCTTTTATTTTCTTGAAGACACAGTCCACACTTTTGCTTTCTGTTCCTCATCATAGAAAAGTTCACCAGTACAACTTGAAATCATGTGTTGCCATTTCTTTTTAAGTTGCATTGAAATAATAATTAGTAGTAATTGGGCCTTAGGTTAGGAAATGAATTTTAATCATGTAGATTTTAATCATATAAGTATAAAAATCCCATTAAACTGATAAAGGAGTGGAGGCTGGAGAGATGGTTCAGTGGTTAAGGCACTTGACTGCAAAGCCCAAGGACCTGGGTTCAGTTCCCCAGGACCCCACATATAGCCAGATGCACAAGGTGGCTTATGCATCTGGAGTTCATTTGCAGAGGCTAGAGGTCCTGGCATACCCATTCATTCATTCTCTTTCTATATCATCTGCCTGCCTGCCTATCTATCTGTCTGTCTGTCCGTCTTTTTTAACAAGAGCCAAACCTATATTCAATACATAAGAATTATACAAAAATGTATAGAACACGTGTAAAAAAATGATTTGAAAATCTGAATTACAGTATACAGTAAGTGGAAAATACAACAGTGTGTGAATATACACTACAATAGTGTGAATTTTGAAGAAAGACAACTAAAAAATTGTCCAAGACCGTAGAAACATCAAATTTGAAAATGCATGCAGATGGTTTTAGATCATTAGGTAGGGGAACACTGTAAGATTCCTACTTCCCAATTGTTGCAGGTTATCTTAAAACTCATGGCTCATGATACATCTTATAAAAGCATTTGCTATTTTCAATCTTCACACTTTAAAATGAAGCCTGCTTAGAAACATGCTCTAGAAGTTCTCTACTCTTGAAGGGTACATTTAACTCCATTATGCTTTCTTGCTGTCAGCTGGAAGGATGAATGACGTTGAGCCCGTTCTCAGGGGGAACATCTTGTGGACTGTCAGATGGCCAGCCACCCTTCTTCCTTTCAGTATCCTGGGACCCCAAACAACCGTGCGATCGCTGGGGAGAGGGCCGGAGATGAGAGCTTAGGCGGCTTGACTGGAGGCGGCCCTGGTTCCACCACATTCTCGATGTTTTTAATTCTTTCGGAGATACACGCGAGGAAAAACGAGAATCCTGATGACAATGTCTTCTCTGGGCTGGGGGGGTGGGTTGTCTCCGCCCCGTTCCCAAGGGTGGGCACGGAGGGGCTCCGCTGACCCCGAGGCCGAGGAGGGGTGGGTGGGGGTTCCTTTTTCCCTTGGCTGGGGCTTGAGAGGGATGGATGCGGACTGGATTAGAAATGGCAGGGGCTCGAGAGGCCTCGGCCCGGCCCGAGGAGGGCTCAGCCATGAAGCTGCGGGGAATCCCGGACGAGCCACGGCTCTAGAGACAGACCCCAGCCCGCCGCCGCCATCAGCCTCTTCCTCCTCATTGCCGCAAGGAGGCGGGCCGAAAAGCGGGGAGAGGAGGAGGCGACGAGAGACGCTCACCTCCCTCCCGCTGCCCACCTCCCCTCCCCCTCTGAACCCTCGCCCGCCCGCCTCCTTGCGCCACTGCCCTGCCAGTCCGTAATGGCTGCAGAGAGCTCACACCCGAGCCATTACGCCCAGCTGTCTATCTTAAATGAATTTTAAAAAACTGATAAGGGGGACTGGGGGAAAATATAGTGGTTAAGGCACTTGCCTTTGAAGCCTAAGGATCAAGGTTGGATTCCCCAGTACCCACGTAAGCTATGGTGGCGCATGAGTCTTTCGCAATGGTTAGAGGCCCTAGTGTGCCCATTCATATTCTTTCTCCTCTCTATCTCACTGCTTGCAAATAACTAAAATAAATTTAAAAAAAATACTCTGGGCTGGAGAGATGGCTTAGCGGTTAAGGTATTGCCTGCAAAGCCAAAGGACCCAGGTTCGACTCCCCAGGACCCACATAAGCCAGATGCACAAGGGGTGCAGGCATCTGGAGTTCGTTTGCAGTGGCTGGAGGCCCTGGCACTCCCAATTCTCTTTCTCTACCTGCCTATTTCTGTATCTCTTTCTCTCAAATAAATAAACAAAAACAAAATATTAAACAAAATAAATAAATTACTCTCAAAATAAAAATATTAAAAAATCTTTCTCTTTCTGCCTTTCTCTCAAAAAGCTTTAAAATTTTTTTTAGCAGGGGTAGTGGCACATGTCTTTAATCCCAGCACTTGGGAGGCAGTGGTAGGAGGATCGCCATAAGTTCAAGGCCACCCTGAGACTACATAGTAAATTCCAGGTCAGCCCTGGGCTAGAGTGAGACTCTACCTCAAAAGACAAAAACTAAAACCAAAAAATTATTTTAAAAAAGTCTGGAGAGCCGGGCGTGGTGGCACACGCCTTTAATCCCAGCCCTCGGGAGGCAGAGGTAGGAGGATCGCTGTGAGTTCGAGGCCAGCCTGAAACTACACAGTGAATTCCAGGTCAGCCTGGGCTTGAAAAACCAAAAAAAGAAAAAAGAAAAAGAAAAAGAAAAGGTCTGGAGAAATAGCTTAAGTGGGTAAGGCACTTGCCTGCGAAGCTTAAGAATGCATGTTCGAATCAACAGGTCCCACGTAGCCAGATGCACAGTGACACTAAAGGATGCAGAGTCGCACACGTGTACAAACAAAGGGGGTGCATGCCCTTATGCGCCACCTTGTGAAGTCTGGCTCACGTGGGTGTTGGGGAATCTAACCTGGATCCTTGGGCTGCACAGGCTAGTGCCTTAACCGTTAAGCCATCTCTAGTCCTGTCTGGTTCTTGAATGATTCTGAGGACTGTCAAAGTGAGTAAGAAGGAAAGGAAGATGTAGCCCAGCTGTAACACAGGGCAGCGAACGTTTTAAAGGCCAGTTTAAAAAAAAGTTTGTATATTTATTTGAAAAAATGGGAGGGGGAAGGAGAGAATATGAAAGGCTTCTTACCACTACATATGAACTCCGGACACATACACTGCCTTGTGCATCTGGCTTTGCGTGGGTACTGGGGAATCGAACCCAGTCCTTCAGGTTTTGCAAGCCAGCGCCTTAAAGTACACTTTAGCCCCTCCTAAATTTTATCGTAAGGTTCCAAACTGTTAAACAGATCAGTTTCCTCCAGGAATTAGACTAGCTGTTCCCTGGACGGACATCTTTCCTGTTGGGGGTTTAGGATTGCTCGCCCTGCATGCATGGCGTCAGGGTTTTGAGCACCCAGACTGTGGGCTTCTTGCTGCAGGCTGGTGGGGGGCGCGGAGGGAGGGCGCTGGGGCTGGGTGGGCGCCACCGCGCAGTGCCTGCTGGGCATGAGGGGGCGCGAGCCGTAACGCGCATGCGCAGCAACCGCCATTTCCACGGTCCATCGCCATTTTCTTGCGTTGCTGCAAATTTAACTGCGCACCTGCCGCCGCCGCCGCTGCTGCTGCTACTACCACCGCCGCCGTCGCCGTCGCCACCGCCGCCGCCGTTGCCATGGCCGATGAGAATAATAGCCTGAAGGAAGAGGAAGAGAAAGTGAAGCCTGAATACGGGACCGTTGCCTGTGAGGGGGTCGAGGTGAAGCTGGACGAGGTGAAGCCGGACGAGGTGAAGCTGCTTGAGGTGAAGCCGGACGAGGTGAAGCTGCTTGAGGTGAAGCCGGACGAGGTGAAGATGGATGAGGTGAAACCAGACGAGGTGAAGCCGGAAGAAGTGAAGCTGGACGAGGTGAAGGCGGACGAGGTGAAGCAGGCGGAGGAGGACGAGGAGTGGATGAAGATGGAGGTGGAGATGGGCGCCGACAGCTACTCGGAAGACGTCAGCTCCGAGGAGCCGGACCTGGACCTGGCGCTGCTGGAGCTGACGGTGGACCGCGAGAAGTGCCGGCACATCCGCAGGCAGTACCGGCAGCTCATCTACACGGTGCAGCAGCACCGCGAGGACATCGTGAACACGGCCAGCGACACGCTCACCGAGGCCCTGGAGGAAGCCAACGTGCTGTTTGACGGGGTGAGCCGCACCCGGGAGGCCGCGCTCGATGCCCAGTTTCTTGTCCTGGCTTCTGACTTGGGTAAGGAGAAAGCAAAGCAGCTGAACTCTGATATGAACTCTTTTAATTACGTGGCCTTTTGTGACTTGCTGTTCTCGTTTGTGGGCCTGAACTGGATCGAGGACGAGTTTGAGGAGCTGAGTGATTGCGGGGATAGTGTGGCGCTCTCCTTCTGGGAGGCCGTGCACAAGGAGTCAATGTGTTGGATAAAGCAAGCCGAAACGTTCCACTTCATTTTCGGTTCGTTCAAAGCAGAGCCTTCTACACGCAAGCGCAGACTTGAGTACAAAAGAGCTCACAAGATGGAAGAAAATGGCGATATGCCTACAAAGCTGCGGAAATTGGACGTGCATGCCAACCAAGAGACCACCGAAAAAGAAGTAGAACGAATCTTGGGGTTGTTGCAAACCTACTTTCAAAAATACCCTGACACTCCTGTGTCCTATTTTGAGTTTGTGATTGATCCACACTCTTTCTCCCGCACTGTGGAGAATATCTTTTATGTGTCTTTTATCATAAGGGATGGCTTTGCAAGAATAAGGCTTGACCAAGACCGACTGCCAGTGTTAGAGCCAACTAATATCAACAAGGTGGATGAAGACACTGATGCCAGCTCCTATGGCAGGAAGCAAGGAGTGATATCTTTGAGCTTACAGGACTGGAAAAACATTGTCTCAACTTTTGAAATTTCAGAGGCCATGATCAAGAACTCATACTAAAGACTTGTTCATGATACAGGCATTTAGCCTTTCCTGATGTATCAGTCTAAGCATGACCACATATTCAAGAACGTGAAGTTGTAACTGTGTAGTGTATGTTTCTTGGTAATTTGTAAGGTCTTGGTTTGTCATTAAAAACTATTAACCACCGTGCTTCTGGATATTTTTTTCAGTGCCCTGTAAGACTCCTAGTAAGCTATGAATTTATTAGAAGGTATTAGCCAGTGGGCTTCCCCCCATGATGCTGTGTTTCACGATGCTGCCTCTGTCGTGGTGAACCAAGTCCTGCAAGGGGTTCTTAACCAAGGTGAGGAAAGAGAAGTTGGTGTGAGGGGAAAAAGACCCCCCCCCCCATGACATGCTTCCTTTCAGAGAGAGTGAGTATTCATGTTCTGAACAGTTTCTCCTGTAAGATAAGGGCTAATAAGTGAGTTGGAATTAGGAGAGGAAAGGCATTCTAGGTAGGGAAATACTGTCAAGTGCATAGTATTATAAGTCATGAGAGAGCCAGTGTTTATGGGAAACTTTTATATTTGCATGTTAAGCTGGGCGGGAAGGACAGTGACCTTTTAACAGCATTTTTAAAAGGAGGTATTTTTGTCACACAAATCACTGCTCCCATAGGTGGTAAGCTTTGTGTTTTTGATTAATCTCTGCCATCACTTCTCTGTTCTCAGATGGTACAGAGTGTTCTTCAGAATTGCTGGTTTCCTCATGCAACAACTTTGAATATTGGTCCCAATCTTTTTTTTTTTTTTTTTTTTTAAATAAGGTCTTGCTGTGTCCCAGGCTATGTAGCAAGATCCTTAAACTCCCCTTCTTCCTGAGTAGTTCTGGCTCATAGGTGTGTACCACCATGCCCTGGGTCTTTGGTTTTGGGGAGGCTAAAATGAATGGAAAACTGAGGTACAGTGCAGTTGTGATGATTTTGAGCTCTTTGTTTCTGGAAGACAGTATAAAATCAAGCAATGTTTTGGATATTCCAAGTTAGAAACTCCCTGTTTAAGATAGTGTTCAGTCCGGGTGGGCTGGCACACACCTTTAATCCCAGCACTTGGGAGGTCAAGATAGGAGGATCGTTATGAATTGGAGGCCAGCCTGAGACTACATGGTGAGTTCAGGTCAGCCAGGGCTAGAGCAAAAACAAGTAAGAGCCAGGCGTGGTGGCGCACGCCTTTAATCCCAGCACTCGGGAGGCAGAAGTAGGACTGTCATGAGTTCGAGGCCACCCTGCAACTCCATAGTGAATTCCAGGTCAGCCTGGGCTAGAGTGAGACCCTACCTCGAAAAACCAAAAAAAAAAAAAAAAAAAAAAAGTAAGATAGTCTGTCTATTAAATGTTATTTACTTAGCATTAATTCATAGTTTTCTCTCCTTTTTCTGGGGGGAAGCTCCCCCCCTCCCCAGGTAGGGTCTCACTCTAGCCCAGGCTGACCTGGAATTCACTATATAGTCTAAGGGTGGCCTCAAACAGTGATCCTCCTACCTCTGCCTCCCTAGTGCTGGGATTAAAGGCGTGTACCACCATGCCGGGTAGGGGAGGAGGGGCCACTTGTTTTGAGGGTCTCACTGTAGTCTGGGCTGACCTGGAACTCACTCTGTAATCCAGTTTGTCCTCCACTTTGTAGCCATCTTCTCTACTTTAGCCTCCCAAGTGCTGGGATTACAGGCATGAGCCACTGTGCCTCAGTGCTTTCAGTTTTAAGAACTTTCATTATGGGATGGCTGGGGATGGAACTCGGTGATACAGTACTTGCCTAGCAGGCAGCGCATCCCTGGCTTCTACTCAGCTTTGGGGGAGAGTATAAATTATAACTGTATTTGGAGATTACTGCAGAAAATTTGGGTCATGAAAACAGTTACAGCGGATGCAGTGAGCTTGCCCATGAGCTGCATCCTTAACTCTCTATGAGCTTAAATCCTTGGTAGCAGAGAAATTTGACCACTAATTTGATAAGTGGTCAGAAGTAAATTTTCCAACTACTAAATCTAGTGTAGTGTAGTACAGGGAAAGGAAATCCAGAGACTCCATGACACCAGCGCTGAGAAAAGGGATCTTAGCCTTATGTGGAGTGTGTACACACACACACACACACACACACACACACACACATAATGTGTTGGAGTATTCCAGGAAAAGTAGCACTTTCTGATAGGTCTTGACAAATTGCTTTCTACCATAGCTCCTCCTTCCTTTTTGTCACATAGAGAAGTGAAACACTTCTAGTTTCTGTCATCCTTTAACAGTGAGGGAAGCGTCATTTGGATTCCTTGGTCCTCACACTGCCATGCCTGTCAAGCCAGTTTTCAGGAGATCTCCTTTAAAGGAAAAGACACTGTCACCGTTAGCAGAAGATCCATACTCAGCTCTTTCATCCCAGATTGCGCTTGAATGCTTTGTGTCTGAGTTGACATGTAGTGATGCCTTAGAAGCATTAATATAGAACATGTGGGGGTTTGGGAAAGGTGATTTGGGGGTTATTTTCTAATATAGAGTAAACTGGCTAGTTTTTACTGGTTGTCTATGTAAAGGTTGCCTCTGAGTTTGGAATTTAAGTGGCTACTTACCTTAAAAAGAATTGACCAACAGAGTGGGGTGTAGTGGCACACGCAGTCCAGGCCCTCGGGAGGCAGAGGTAGGAGCATCGTTGTGAGTTCAAGGTCACCCTGAGACTACATAGTGAATTCCAGGTCAGCTTGGGCTAGAGTGAGACCATACCTCAGAAAACCAACCAACCAACCAAACAAACAAAAAGGACCAACAGGAGATGAGCTTAGTTACAGAGAGATTAACAAAAATTGAAAATCTGCCGGGCATGGTGGCGCACGCTTTTAATCCCAGCACTCAGGAGGCAGAGGTAGGAGGGTTGCTGTGAGTTCGAGGCCACCTTGAGACTCCATAGTGAATTCCAGCTCAGCCTGGGCTAGAGTGAGACCCTACCTCGAAAAACCAAAACAAACAAACAAAAAAAGGTTGAAAATCTGCTAGTCAGCATCTTCAAACTTGAAGGTAAAGCAGTTGCTGTGCAAGCATGAGGACCTGAGTCATCTCCCCAGCACACTCATAAAAAGCCACGCATGGCCCTGCATGCCTTTAACCCCAGACTTGAGGGGCATAGAGGAGGAGAATTGCTGGAGCTCACTGTTCAGTCAGTTTTACCAAAAACCTGCAGCTCCAAGGTTCAGCCAGAGAGGCTCTATCTCAAGGAAACAGTGGAGAAGCAATAGAAGAGGATACCCGACATTCTGTTCTGGCCTTCCTGTATGTGTGCATGGAGTGTGCACATCTGTACACATGTGCATATGACATGCACACCAGACACACACCAAAAAGAAGCAAGTAGAACTTAATTCAGTGAAAGGATCACTTTGTGATCAAAGGATGTGGGTCAGTCCTGTTGGCAGAATTCTAGTTCATACTTTGGGTGAATGATTTAACCTGCATGAATCATAAAAACCCAGGTGGGTGCAGAATTCTGGTATAAAATGCATTATAAACTTTGTGGGAAGACATATGTGGCTATTCAGCATGAGGGAAAGGTGCATTTGTTTTTGCTTGTTCTGCTGGGTATGTTGGGAGAAGGGAGGCCCTAAGAACAGGCAGTTTTTAAGTAGCCAGTTGTTTTGTGTCACTGTGTACCCTAAGAGCATGCAGATAAAATAGGATTGAAATTACAATAGTTGTTTCTTTAAGAGCATCTATTTACACTTTTTTGTTTATCCTTTCAAACCAGCTGGTAGGCCTTATGCTGTAGGAGTAACACTAGTTATCTGAGCTTGACTGATCCTTTGATCTCAGTAGCTATTATTACCAGCTTGTTTTTTGCCCACAGTTCCCTGCATTGAAGGAGCAGCCATAATGCCTGTTCGTGAATTCTGGCTGTGTTTACCAGCTTTTCATAGTAAACCCTGGGTGCAGAATGTCAGGGTGGCACAGACTTGTCCCCACTGCTGCTGGTTTCCAGGTGTCCTCCCTTCAGTACCTGAGCCACAGTGTGCATCTGGTGTGCTGCTGAGGGGGATCCCCCGGGCTGTGCTTCCTCCTCCACATTCCTCCACCGCACCCCCTTCCACAGCCCAGACACCAGCACCTCCTTCCACATCCCAGACTTCCCGCTCTACTGACTCCAGCTTCCGCCTTCCATCCTCTACACCTGATTGTAGGCAGGAGAAAAATGTACAGTCTGGGCTGGTAAGTTTGGGACTTTTTAGTTATTAAGGTTCAAACTTGAGCTTTAAAACACCATATTATTGTACTTGCTAAATTTATGTCATCTCACTAACACAAGGTTCTTTTTGTTTTTTGATGTAGGGTCTCACTCTAGCTCAGGCTGACCTGGAATTCACTATGTAGTCTCAGGGTGGCCTCGAACTCTCAGCAATCCTCCTACTTCTGCCTCCCGAGTGGTGGGATTAAAGGTGTGTGCTGCCATGCTCGGCTAACACAATGTTTTAATGAAAGTATTGTCAAGCCAGTGCCTCAAACTAACATGAAATGTGAGTAATAGAGAAACAAGTGGAATTGAAGGATTTTTAAAAGTTGTCTTGCCAAAAAAAAAAAAAAGTTACCAGGCGTGGTGACACACAACTTTAATCCTAGCACTTGGGAGGCCTAGGTAGGAGGATCGCTGTGAGTTGAAGGCCAGCCTGACACTACATAGTGATTTCCAGGTCAACATGGGCTACAGTGAGACCCTACCTTGGGAAAAAACAAAAAAACAAATTGTCTAAACTAAGCCAGGCATTGTATATACACACTCTTAATCCCAGCATTTGGGAGGCAGAGGTAGGAGTATCATTTTGAGTTTTGAGGCTAGACTGAAACTACTGACTGAGTTCCAGGTCAGCCTGGGCTAGATTGAGACCTTACAGCAAAACAACACCAAGAACAAATTTTTTAAACTATAATCTAAATTATAAAGTCTGTTGTATTCAAAGTATAAGGAAACTGAATATTAAACATAATACAGGGAATTTCTTTCAAGTATAAGTCGGTTAAAGGAATGAGCTTTATAGAGTGACATATAATTAAAATACCTTGCAGAGCTGGGACCATATAGCTCACTGTAAGAGTACTTAGCCAGTGTGCACAAGATCATGGGTTTGAGTCCTAGCACTGAAAAACCCCAAACCAAATCCATAAGCTATCTTGAAGAAGCAGAGACTTAACTTTCCATGCAGATCAGTATCAATTGGTGATTTCTCTGAATTTCTGAATTTTTGTGCCTCAGCTCTACAGTATCAAAAAGTCTTTGGCATGGAGAGGTGGCTCAGCTGTTAAGAATACTTTCTGAGGAGGAAAAGATCATGACATCAAAATAAAAGAGACTGATTGAGATGGGGAGGGGATATGATGGAGAGTGGAGTTTCAAAGGGGAAAGTGGGGGGAGGGAGGGCATTACCATGGGGTATTTTTTATAATCATGGAAGTTGTTAATAAAAATTTGAAAAAAAAAAGAATGCTTTCTGTGCAAGCATGGAAGTCTGCGCAAGTTTGAGAAATGGCTCAGTTTCCATCTGCAGAACCCATGTAAACAGCTGGGTTTGGCCATGCATGTCTGTTAACTCCCTGTTCCATGGGGAGTAGGGACCAGAGATTTGCAGGGTTTTCCCCTCCCCCCAAAAAAGCAAGCTTTGGGATTAGTAAGAGACCCCTGCTCAAGTAAGAACAGAACAGGAGAAGAGAGATGGGGCACGGCGCCCAGCCCCTAGGACTACTGCGGGGAGCATCGCCGTGCACAGATACCCACGCAGGAATACGCCCTCTATCCAGAATTGCAAAACAAACTCTTTGATACTTGGCCAACTTTAAAATTATTATATTGAGATTACTATTATTAACCAGGCCCTGGGCCTCTTTCTTAGAAGTCTTGAGATCTCTCTTTTTTTTTTTTTTTTAAGATTTATACAAACTTTATTAGATGGAGAGGAGAAAGCACAAAGAGCCCCTGCTCATGCGAAGGCAGGAGGGGTAAAAGCCCCTAGTTTACGATCTCCATCAGTCAGTCTGCCTTTGACTAAAAACTGAAGCTGATTGCTGAATTATATTGATGGCTGTGCTGAAAGCATTCTGGGCCAGTGTTTGTAAATACCTGCTTTGCCTCTAACAGCCTCACACCATACTGCTGCTGCTGGGATTTCAGTGCTTGTCCCCAAGTTGGGGACACTAATTTAAAACTTAGTTTAAAACTTCTGGGAAAAAGGACTAGTGATCAAACTTGGTTTAGGCCTAAGTCAACTTGGATGTGCTGTTGGTATGTAGGAGAGCATGTGAGCGCTTCCTAATAGTCAGCAGTGACGTGCAAAGTCCTCGGGAATCTTCACCTAGAAGAAAGCAAGCACTGATGTCTGCTTGGAGGGAGGCAGCGTTTCTTGGTGTAGCTGGAGTGTAAACATTTTTTCCCTTTGAAGGTTCTTTGTTTAAAATTATTTATTTATTTGAGAGAAAGAGGCAGAGAGAGAGAGACATGGTGTGCCTCCAGCCACTGCAAACAAAGTCCAGATCTGGCTTATGTGGGTCCTGGGGAAATCAAACCAAGGTCCTTTGGCTTTGCAGGCAAATGCCTTAACTGCTAAGCCATCTCTCCAGCTACAGTTCTTTTGCTTTTTGATAAAGATTTCCTGATAAAGCTTTTTGAACACTACTGCTTTTAATTGAAGTTAAATTACTTTCTTTTACCACTGTTTTCCTTAGCCTTATCAGGACGGTCAACGTCAGAAGCTGCTAACAATGAATGGCTCTGAAGATCTCCCAGAGTCTTATGACTTTGACCTTATTATCATCGGAGGAGGTTCAGGAGGACTGGCAGCAGCTAAGGCAAGATTCCTGTGCTGGGTGTGATCTGCTGATGGTTAGAGTACTCCTGTCCCTCCTTGACAGTCCTCCACATTCCCACCTGTGTTGTGTGTGATCTCCTGATAGTTAGTGTACTCCCGTCCATCCCTGACAGTCCTCCACATTCTCAGTGGGATTTGACACACTGTTTATTTTTCACATTAACTTGGGCAGTGCATGTTAAGGATCTGCTTTGTAAGTCATTTTTCCAGATTGAAATACGTGATTGTCATAGAAAAGTATAGGGTACACTTGTGTTCATTTAAAATCTCGTTGATTTTGAAAAATAATAAGGGTATGTGAAAATGGTTTGACGTTAAAACAGTTTTTCATCTCTCTCTTTCTCTCTCTCAATATATATATACATATTATTATTTATTTTTATTTTTTGGTTTTTTGAGGTAGGGTCTCACTCTAGCCCAGGCTGACCTGGAATTCACTGTGTAGGCTCAGGGTGGCCTGGAACTCACGGCCATCCTCCTACCTCTGCCTCCTGAGTGCTGGGATTAAAGGCGTGTGCCACCATGCCCAGGAACAGACTTTTTTTTAACAAGTATTTGATTTTTTTTTTTGCTTTAATGATTTTCCTGTTTACAATACTTCCTTCCAAATAGAAAAATGAAGAACAGTTAGGTTTCTAAAACCCAGGAAAAATGATTTGCCTCTTGTGTATATGAGGTGACCTAAGAATAGCCACTAACTCTGTGGCCTAGGCCTAAGCAAGGTTAGGAGTGAGGCATCTGGCCTTGAACCCAGATATGAGATATGCTGCCTATGTGAAGGGCCCTTAGTCCTGTCATCCTTTGAAAAATAAGGTGCAGTTTGTGGTCAGAGAGTATGGTAGTTAGGATTCTCTAGAAGAACGAAAGTGACAAAATGAGCTGGGCATGGTGGCATATGCCTTTAATCCCAGCACTTGGGAGAGGTAGGAGGATCACTGTGAGTTTGAGGCCAGCCTGGGCTAGAGGGAGAGGCCTTGCTTCCAAAAAACAAAAAACAACCAACCAAACAAACAAACCCACTCCTCCCCCCCACAAAAAGAAGTGAAGTGATAAAATTAATATATATTACAAAGGGGATGGGCGGTCCAACAATGGCTGTCTGCAGGCTCAAGTCTGAGAACCTGGTAGTTGCTGAGTCCATGAGGCCAGATACCTCAGCATGCTGTCCCAATCTTACACTCAACGCTTAGAGGATATCTGGAGAGCCACTGTTCTTTAGGCCACATTGGAAGGCTGAAGAAGCTTTCTTCTGATGTCTACAAAAGATGATAGAAACAGGTACTCACCAGCTACTAGCAAGGACAGCCAGGCAAAAAGGGCTTATTTTTTTCTTGGAACTTCCTCATATATGGGCTACCACCAGAAGGGCTGACTACTCTGGGGGCAGGTCTAACCCCCTCAGTTAATCCTTCCTGGAAATGCTTTCACAGACCTGCCCTCCTGCCCAAGAAGTAATGTCTCTTCCTTGACAATAGAAATTTACTGTCATAGTAAAGGTAGGTTCTCAGGAAGGAACCCAAATTATAAGCAGGCCATTGTCTAGCCGGATACTGTTTATTGTCCTATGGTAGTGTGTTTGAAGGACACAGGAGTTTTGCAGGTTTAGTTGCCAGGATCTGAGGCATGTCCCTGAGAAAGAGAAAAGATCTCTGCAAGAAAATGATAGGGAGTCTTTTTTTTTCTTCTTTCATATTATCACTTAATCTGCATTATTAGAGTAAATTTTTTTCATTTTTATTTATTTATTTATTTATTTGAGAGTGACAGAGGGGGGTCCAGATAGAGAGAGAGAGAGAATGGGCGCGCCAGGGTCTCCAGCCACTGCAAACGAACTCCAGACGCCTGCGCCCCCTTGTGCATCTGGCTAACGTGGACCCTGGGGAATCGAGCCTCAAACTGGGGTCCTTAGGCTTCACAGGCAAGCACTTAACCGCTAAGCCATCTCTCCAGCCCTAGAGTAAAATTTTTAAGAGGATTCTAAGGTTTCTACCTGATTCTACAGTTTTACAACTGTAATCTGCACAATCTGTAAAACCTCCTACCACTTCCTCTCTCACTTTTTGTCCTTGGAAATGAACTAATCATTATGGTCCCAGACACTCATCACTGGTTATGCTTTAGGCACTGTGACTTAATACAAACATTACCTAGTTCCAAGCTGTTGTTAACTCGTGTGATAATTTCATTTTCCAGGAGGCAGCCAAGTATGACAAGAAAGTAATGGTCCTTGATTTTGTCACCCCGACTCCTCTGGGAACTAGATGGGGTAAGCATCTGAGATATTTTAGAAATGATTTTGTAGTAGTGGCGATTTTTTTTTTTTTCTGGCAGTGATGTAGATGACTCCTATTGCATTCAGTTTAAAAACAGTTTTGCTTGAGCTAAGTTAAATAAAATTAGGTCAAGTCGAGTGCTGACAATGTAGGTTCTTCAGTGTAGTCAGGATAGTAGTGGAAACCTTATCTGCAAGCTGTGATTTAAAGATGACTAGTTGGAATATTTGTATAGTCTACTATACTTTGGGTCTTGATAACAAAATTTAAATGTTTTAAGCTTTTTTGTTGTTGTTGTTGTTGTTTTGAGGCTTGGTTTCATTCTAGCCCTGGATGACCTGGAACTCACTCTGTAGCTCCAGGCTGACCTTAAAGTCACTGTGGTCCTCCTACCTCAGCCCTGCCACACGTAGGCCAATTTTCTGTTTTAAATCTGCATTGCTCCTACATTGAGTCAGAACTGGAATCTGACACTTTAGGGCTAGCCCTTGCTGCTTCTGAGTCTTGGTGGATTGCATGCTTATTACTCATCAGTAAGTGTTTCATTGATGGCCTATGAACTGAAGCCACAGAGCCAAAGCAGTGAACATGGCATGGAAGGCGTTCTTGCCCTTGTGTGGAGTTTGTGTTCTAGAGTCGAGACAGAAGATAGTGAGGACTTTTTACTATTTGTGTTAAGTGGTACTGAAAATTATATAGTGAGATAGAGAGGAACTGGGTAAAGGAGAGAGTTTAACTTTAGAAGGTTACAGGCAAGGCTTCTGAAGAGGTGGCATTTAGAAGAGGCCTGCAGATGCGGCAGAGCCTCCAAGCAGCTTTTCTGTCTTTCTCAGAGTGGAACCGCGAAGGCCCTAGGTGGTAAGAGACCTCGACTACAGCTGGGTCGTCAGAGCTGGAAAGGAAAGACAGGTCAAGCTGCACAGGGCCTCTGTAGCCCAGATGAGGGCTTTGGTCTGATGAAAGCAGGCGGTGGTGTGCCGTTGAGGGAGTTGAGGCAGGAGAGATGTGGTGGGTCCATTTTGGGAAGATTACTTTGCACCAGGTCCAGATCATATGGTATTCTAGATGTATCCATTCAGCAAATGCTTCATTGTTGGACTCAGTGTCAGGCACTGTTCTCGTTCTACATGTGTTCCCCACCCTGTGGAGCTTGAACTCTATGGTGAACTCTAGTAGTATTTTCTTCAAAGGACATGCCTTTGAACTGTCAGAGCCACTACCATTGTTCTCTGATTCCTGCCATTTTCCCTACCTACCTGCCTGCATTTTGTTCTAGTGGAAATCAGCAATCACAAGGTGCTTTGAGCTGAGAGGTGGTATTTTGGGAAGGAGGACCAGGAGAATAAGAAAGGAGTTCTCTGGAGAAACAAGTGAAAGCTGTAGCTGTCGATTATTAAGAATTTATATAAACACCAAATATCGTATGTTATTTCAGACTCACGGCAGCCTAACTGTGTTCAGTGTGATCGCCCGTGGTCAGCTCTGGTGTAGATCTAGTGGCAAATGCAGGGATATGCATGTCATAAATCTCCTTTTTTGGCACCCTTATCAACAGTCAAGTTTGAGTCCTTGAAGTATATAAAGATTGTGGAAATTTCTCTCTTTTTATGATGGCATTACTGTGTTGAGCTCTCTGAACTTAGGAATATCACAAGACTTGGGAGCAACCATACCTGAACACAGCCACATTATGCATATAAAGAAGATTTATTGCATCTTCACAGTAGTTGACTTCTTTGAAGGCCTGTAAAGCCAGGCTATAGACTAATTTCTCAATGTTGTTGCAGGTCTGGGAGGAACATGTGTGAATGTGGGTTGCATACCTAAAAAGCTGATGCACCAAGCAGCTTTGTTAGGACAAGCCCTGAAGGATTCCCGCGACTATGGGTGGAAAATCGGTGACACAGGTATTGGGGAAAAGCTGTTCTGCTTTTGCTTTTGGGGGTTTGAATCATGACCTTACAGTGCTTCATGCAAATACCTTGAAATTGTTTCTGTTGTTGGCATTTTTAAAATTACTTTTTTTTTTTATTTGTGAGTTCAGAGAGAGAATATGGGCATGCCAGGACTTCCCTCTGCAAATGAACTTCAAGGCACATGTGTCACTTTGCACATCTGGCTTTATGTAGGTACTGGGGAATCAAACATGGACTAGCAGGCTTTACAAGCAAGTGCTTTTAAACAGTAAACCATCATCCCAGCCATAATTTTTAAAGAAAGATTATTTGTTTATTTATTTGCAAGCAGACAGAGAAGAGAGAGATAGCCCTCCCCCTTTTTTTGAGATAAGGTCTCCCTTTAGCCCAGGCTGACCTGAAATTCACTATTTAGTCTCAGGGTGGCCTCGAACTCACAGTAATCCTCCTACCTCTGCCACCTGAGTGTTGGAATTAAAGGTGTCAGCACACCTATCATATTATTTATTGTCATTATTTTAAATTTTATTTTGTTATTTCCAAGGCAGGGTCTCACTCTAGCCTAAGCTATAGTTCCCGTTTCACCTTGAACTCAATGAGTTCTTCCTACAGTGCTGAGACTAAAGGTGTGTATTATCACTCTAATCTGTATTATCAGCAGAATTTGGAGAAGGTATTGTTGATGGTGGAGAGTTAAAGCTTGTTGGATTAAAAATATTGGGGATGGGGCTGGAGAGATGGCTCAGTGGCTAGGGTGCTTGCCTGCAAAGCCTAACGACCCAGGTTCATTTCCCCAGTACCCATGTAAGCCAGATGCATAAAGTGACACATTCATTTGGAGTTTGTTTGCAGTGGCTAGAGGCCCTGGCATACCATTCTTTATTTGTCTCTCTCTCAAATAATAAATAGATGAATAAAATAAAATAAAAAAATATTGGGAGTCTTCCAGAAAACCCTAGGCAAGCTGAAAAGGGAATGGATGAAAACAGACAGTGTCATCTGATAGAATAATAAGTGTGAGGTCAGTTCACTCTTATGACTCATGATGGCTTTCACTCTGTCCTTGCGAAAAACCCTAATCTAATGTGGGGCATTTGAGGGAAAAAAAATCTAGCCAGTAGCTTTGGGTAAATTATTTTCTGGTGTTTTTAGAGTTTAATTAATAGTTTTATTAAATGTAAAAGCAATGCTGGGCATGGTGGCATACACCTTTAATCCCAGCACTCAGGAGGCAGAGAGGTTAAGAGGATCACCGTGAGTTTGAGGCCATCTGGGTTAGAGTGAGACCCTACCTTGAAAGAAAAAAGTCATCAAAATAGAAGAGGGTCTTGTTGGAAAGGAGTTTAGTGCAGGGGGATGGGCTAGGTGGGGACAGAGGAAAGTGTTAGGAAGGGATTATGATCAAATTACATTATCTCCATGTATGAAAATTGTGAGTAATAAAAAGAAGCTGCAGCGTGGGGGGTGGAGTCAGGAGAATGCCGATGCTCGCCCTTCCTAGCTGAGAACTACAAGGGTGGCCCTGTCTCAAACAAGGCTCAGCACCCCAGTGTCGTTACCTTGAAAGCAGCAGAGATCAGTTACAGTGGGGCTATATTTTCCTAACACCCAGCTGATGTTTCCAATACACTATGCATGTGACTTCCTCAGATGGGTACATGACCTTAGGTAAATCATTGTCCTTTATTGTTCTGGACATATGGTGCTTGGAGGTAGAGTTGAGAAGATGGGCCAGAAATGTTAAAAGCTCTGTTCACTTGCTCCCGTTGAATCTAAGGGGCTAGCCTGCTCCCTGTACAAGGATAGGGAAAACCAGGAGTTGACTTAGTCCCCACTGCAGTCATGGGCAGGTGGGTACGCGGGTGTGAGCCAGTTCTGCCTGGACGGCTAGAATTCCATTCCAGAGGCATCAGGAGAGGTGCTGAGGTGAGGCTCTGCTGATAGGAGAACTGAGCAAGGGGGAACTATCCTGGCCGTGTTTGGGAATGCAGGAGGTGGTCATGGTCAAAGGGCAAGGCAAGTATGCCCAAGAAATCAGCTGTTCCCAGTGCACATGAAGTGGGAATGGGACTATTGTAAGACAAACTCAGTTTTCAGGTTCTGAATGCAAGATCAGGACTGTAGTAGCAACAGGAGTGCCGGGATGCTAATCCCAGGCTGGTGGGAATAGCCTGAGCATAGGCACACTAGAGACACTGGAGGTGAGGGTGGCTGTCTGCTGGCCACAGGAAGCAAGAAACCTCGACAGTGAAAGGAAGCTTGACCTAGGAAGTCTAAGAGCCTGAGCCACGAAGGAGTGCTTTAATTAGGGCTAATCATTTCATTTGAGTTGGTCTTTGAAATAATGAAATTTATTTATTTTTGTTTTGTTTTTTTTCCAAGGTAGAGTCTCGCTGTAGCCCAGGCTGACCTGGAATTCAATATATAGTCCTAGGGTGGCCTCGAACTCATGACAGCCCTCTTACCCCTGCCTCCCAAGTGCTGAGATTAAAGGCATGTGCCACCACACCTGGCTGAAATAATGAAATTTATTGATGTCATATTTAGTTACAACTGTGTCTTATTCTCATGAGAAAAGCTTTCCTTTCATATTGTCTTCCAAATCACAGCTTCTGTAGGACCAGACCTTTGCCTGTCACCTGAATATAATTATCTTAGTCCTATTTTTTCCTAGTCATTAGTAACATATTGATGAATGAATGACAAAAAGATTGTTGTTGTTGTTCTGAGACAGAAGCCTTGCTCCATAACCCACACTGTCCTTAAGCTGTAAGTATGCCAGGCTGCCCTCCTGCCTTAACCTTCTAGGGGCTGATTGTAGGTGTGTACTGTTGTACCTGACTTAAGGATTTGTTTTTACCCACTGAAATTTTGAAATTTAGTATTTAAGAGCCTTGACCCACAGGGTTAATATAATTATGAGTCTGATGGGGTGGGCTATCTCTGTTTTGGTGAGTCACCTAACCTTTCTGGATACACAAGTACTTTAGGCTGTAAGAGCCTGCTTTTCATGCATACAGTTTCCATAGCAGTCACTCAGCTCTGCATTTAGTGTGAAAACTGCCCTGAACAATATGTAAGTTGGTTTGTCAGTATTTCAATAAAATTGTATAAATCAAAGCCAGGTGTGGTGGCGCACACCTTTAATCCCAGCACTTGGGAGGCAGAGGTAGGTGAATCGCTGCGAGTTCGAGGCCACCTTGAGACTACAGAGTAAATTCCAGGTCAGCCTGGGCTGGAGTAAGACCCTACCTCAAAAAACAAAAAACAAAAAAATTTATTAATCAAAATGATGTCAGGCCCATGGTGCCATAGTGTGCCAGCACCTAGAACATGTTCTGTTATCTGCTTGGGAACTCCACACCCAGCCAGTCAAACTCTCATTGAGTTGTAACAAATAAAAACAAGTCTCATTCTAGCCCAGGCTGGCTTCGAACGCACAGTGATCCTCCTACCTCTGCTTCCTGAGTGCTGGGATTAAAAGCATGCACTACCATGCCCAGCGCAATCATAAGTCCTAATGTCGCCTCATTCCCCACCAAGTAAAATTCCATTTCATGTGTAGAAAAAGAAGGAAAGAGTTTGTGTTGTGTTTATTTTAATATTGAGAATTTCCAGAATGCCTTGCACTGTTTACTTATGGCAGCTTTGTTAAAAACTGCTCGCTGCTATCTTGAATATATTCTCTTACTCTGTCTGCTTGGGCCACTGTAACAAAGTGTTTTCTTTTTTTTTTTTTTTTTTTTTTTTTTGGTTTTTCGAGGTAGGGTTTCACTCTAGCCCAGGCTGACCTGGAATTCACTATGGAGTCTCAGGGTGGCCTCGAACTCACTGCAATCCTCCTACCTCTGCCTCCCGAGTGCTGGGATTAAAGGCGTGCACCACCACGCCCGGCTCCAAAGTGTTTTCTAAAAGGGAAGACCACTAAAGGTGAAGAGGTAGCTTGTGTGCTCAAAGTGAAGAGCT
Organism: Dipus sagitta; assembly: GCA_036346955.1. Lineage (NCBI taxonomy): Eukaryota > Metazoa > Chordata > Mammalia > Rodentia > Dipodidae > Dipus > Dipus sagitta. The sequence continues at coordinate 20,333,244 of CM070777.1, read as the reverse complement.
TGCTCTTCTGGATTGAAAGTTCTGTTCTAGGCTCAGGGTAAAGGTGCTTGCGGAGCCTACTAGCCTCAGTCCCTTGGAAAGCCACATGCACAAAGTGGTGCATACATCTGGAGTTTGCAGCAGCAAGAGACTCTTGTATTCCCACTTTCTCAAATACATAAAAATTTTAAAAATTGCTTCAGCCGAGCGTGGTGGCACATGCCTTTGATCCCAGTACTGGGAAGGCAGAGTTTGGAGGATCACTGTGAGTCCGAGGCAGCCTAAGACTACATAGTGAATTCCAGGTCAGCCTGGGCCAGAGTGAGACCCTACCTTGAAAAACCAAATAAATAAATAAATGCTTGAAAACTCTGCTCATACTTCATCTAAGTAGTTACTGAGCCTTGTTACGCTGTTTGAAGAGCTCAATGTTCTGTCGTGTTTCTTATGTGCAGTTAAACATGACTGGGAGAAAATGACAGAAGCTGTTCAGAATCATATTGGCTCGCTGAACTGGGGCTACCGAGTAGCTCTTCGGGAGAAAAAAGTTGTCTATGAGAATGCTTATGGGAAGTTTATTGGTCCCCATAGGATTAAGGTAATTGTAAAAGCTACATTGTCTATAATCCTTATCCCTTTATTTAAGATTTGGTTGGTGAGAGCAGAGAAAAAAATACTGCAAAATGTTAAAATAAAAAATATAAGTGAAGATCCCCTGACAGTGGTCAGAGCACCACGTCATTGTCGGTGGTGGTCTTCTATCAGTCAGGGGCAGAACAGGTGGAAGCCCTTTGTTCATCCTAGCTTGATGCCGGCTTGGTGGCCAAAGCCGTTTCATACTTAGGGCAATCCTGGGGGGAGTGGGATATATACACATGCATACACACACACATATAGATATTTGTAAATATATTTGTGTGTGCATGTGCGCACACAGACACATATATAACTTTGTCCAGACTATCCATTTGGTGACTGCTGTCATTTATGTGGTCTTCTGTGGGAATGGGGGGAGAATATACTAGACCAGATTACCTGGAAGTGAGGCTTGCTTCTGTCACTTGCTAGCATTGTGATCTTGAGCACGTCTCTTGTCTACTCAGCCTTAACATCTCCTTACTGAATTACCAAGTGAGACATTGTGGTGAAGTCTCTGTTAGCTATAAAGTTTTCAGTTTTGAATTGACATATTGCTTCCTTTGTAGGCAACAAATAATAAAGGCAAAGAAAAAATCTATTCAGCGGAGCGATTCCTCATTGCTACTGGTGAAAGGCCACGTTACCTGGGCATTCCCGGAGACAAAGAGTACTGCATCAGCAGGTTGGAGAGAACAGGCAGAAGGGAACCCAGCTCGCACTGGGCTTCTGCTGCTTACTTCAAACCCCCTTAGTTCATTTCTTGAACTTTAGAAAGAGTACTGTGCCACATTTTGTTCTACTTGGTGATTAATGGTAGAGAAAGATGGACTAATAGCATTTTAAAAACTCAAAGCTGCAAACATTGGTCATTCTGCTATGCAGTTAATACTGCTGCAAGGTATATACTTACCTTGCTGTTTACAGTTGGAGGCTTTAAAAAATATATTTTATTCATTTATTAGAGAGAGAGAGAGAAAGAAGTAAAGAGAGAATGGGCGCGCCAGGGCCTCTAGCCACTGCAGACGAACTCCAGATGCATGCGCCTCCTCGTGCATCTGGCTTACGTGGGTCCTGGGGAATCAAACCAGGGTCGTTTAGCTTTGCAGGCAAACGCCTTAACTGCTAAGCCATCTTCTGCAGCCCCAGTTGGAGGCTTTATGCATGTTAACAGACATTTTACAAGTATGATCATGTGTATGTGTATTTGGTTTCTCCCTCCTGCTCCCTTTGTTTTTCTGAGGTAGGGGTCTCACTCTAGCTCAGGCTGACCTGGCACTCACTCTGTAGTCCCAAGCTGGCTTTGAAATCACCACAAGCCTCCTGCCCCCTGAGTGCTGAGGTTAAAGGTGTACACCACCACACCTGGCTTCCATTCTTTTTTTTTTTTGTATTTCGAGGTAGGGTCTCACTCTAGCTCAGGCTGACCTGGAATTCACTGTGTAATCTCAGGGTGGCCTCGAACTCACAGTGATCCTCCTACCTCTGCCTCCCAAGGGCTGGGATTAAAGGCGTGCGCCACTACGCCCAGCTGTCTTCCATTCTTAATAATGGATGCTCTGGGTGAGAAGTAACATAGGTTTTTAGCTAAGGAAAGAAGATGAGTGCTAGAATCAGATTGCAGGTTTGGGTTTGTAAGCATATAATGTATTCCAACAGTACACCATCTGTTGATGTGACGGGGTTGGACTGGTGCCATCAGTTATACAGTTTGCTTGACTTAGCTACTGACACCTTGCTCTCCTGTAGAGTTCCTGAGTGATAGCAAAGAGAGAGAATGCAAGCCTGTCAAAGCTTACAGAGGTTCCAGCTAAATATGTGTAGTATTAAGTTCCTTGTTCGTAGGAACGTGGAAGTACTTACTTTAGTCACTTCATATATGAATATTCCTTCCCCTTTATCTTTTCTTTTCTTTTTTTTTCAGTGATGATCTTTTCTCCCTGCCTTACTGCCCGGGTAAGACTCTGGTGGTTGGAGCTTCCTATGTTGCTTTGGAATGTGCTGGATTCCTTGCTGGAATTGGTTTAGATGTCACTGTTATGGTTCGGTCCATTCTCCTTCGAGGATTTGACCAGGACATGGCCAACAAAATTGGTGAACACATGGAAGAGCATGGCATCAAGTTTATAAGACAGTTTGTTCCAATTAAAGTAAGTGGCTTGTTAATTCTATGCTTGACATAGAAGACAAGAAGGCAGTTAAGATTGTGGTAGTAACATGCTTTAAGCACCATAGCCCATCAGGAATGCTGTCTTTCCACCTAGGTTTTTGGAAACAGTTTTCAATATATATGTTTTCCCTCCCATTTAATCTTTGTCTCACAGGTCGAAAATAGCTAAGTTACATCTGTGACTTGTTTAACAGTTCCACATATGAATGGCAGTCTATCACTTAGCATCTCCCCTTTGGTGTGGTAAAAGTAGTACTTTTTTGGTAAAGTTTAGAAATGTCACACTTATTTTTTTCTCTCAATGAGTTAATTTGAGTTCTTTGATCATGAATGTCTATCTTCTGATTGGTAATCATACGAGCTTTGACATTGAAATGAACAGGAATCAAATCTGTCTTATCTGTTAATTGCTGTATGATTTAGGAAGCTTTTTTATTTTTGTTTTGTTTTGCTTTTTTGTTTTTTTTAAGGGAGGGTCTCACTCTAGCCCAGGCTGACCTGGAATTCACTATGTAGTCTCAGGGTGGCCTCGACCTCACAGTGATCCTCCTACCTCTGCCTCCCAAATGCTGGGATTAAAGGTGTGTACCACCACGCCTGGCTAGGAAGCATTTTTTAACCTCTAAATTTCTCCTGTAAAGTAAGGAAGATAACAACATCTGTCACAGAGTTTTTAGCCAATAGTGTAACACTTTTTAAAGTTACTGGGCTCTTTTTGGCGTTTCACCTCTCCTGAACTTCCAGGTCCCTGCTCTGGTAAACGCCCTTCATCTATGCCCTGCTGGGCTGAGATGGGGAAGGGGACCCTGACTCCTCCCACATGGGCTCTCTATCCACGTCTGCCTTCTGTGTGGCAGGAGCACTCTGTATTTTCTCTTCCTTCCTTCTCTTAAACCTAATAAAATCTCTTAAGTGTTGCCCTGGGTGTGTGGGGAGGAGCAAATTGGAACAGCATGCAGCATAGAGGAAGTCTAAAGTGGCTGCTTCACCTGCTGTGACACTTCAGTCTCAGGTTTCCTGAGTTACCAAGGGCTTGACTATCCCTGCTGGTTTTGGGGGCAGAGGTGTACAGGCTATCTTTGCATTTAGGACTGTGGTTAGGAGGTACCTGTATATGGTCCTGGTAGGGAGTATATGCTGTTGTGATAGTGTCACATCTTCCTGTAATCTCTTAACATTCAAGGAATTATAGACCATTGTAGAAATTAGTGCACTGTCACCATGGTTTCTGATGCCAGGTATTGAACTTTTTTGGGGGTGGGGTTTTGAGGTAGGGTATCACTCTAGCCTAGGCTGACCTAGAATTCACTATGTAGTCTCAGAGTGGCCTCGAACTGACGCTATTAAATAGTGCTGAGTGGAAGGAACCTTCTGTGTGGAGGTGGGAGAGAGTGCATTTTGCTCAGAGAAGTGTGTGTGTGGAAAGACTGAGGAAGAAAGCGTTGCAGTACAGAAAAGACCTCACTGAAACACAGGAGTCAGGGGCTAGAGGTAGGATGGGGCTCCTTATCTGCCTTTTTTGTTGTTGTTGTTGTTTGTTTGTTTGTTTTTTTGTTTTGTTTTATTTTTGAGGTAGGGTCTCACTCTAGCCCAGGCTGACCTGGAATTCACTCTGTATTCTCAGGGTGGCCTTGAACTCATGCTGTCCTCCTACCTCTGCCTCCCGAGTGCTGGGATTGAAGGCGTGCGCCACCATGCCCAGCTTTACCTGTCATTTTGAAATAAATCTAAGTTCTGGAGCAGTTCACTCTTTTCCAAAGGTTAGAACATTTTAACTCACTGGAAAGACACAGTACATTCTAAAGAGGTTTCACTAAATAAGAAGGAAGGAAGTTAAAAAAGGACATCTTTACTGTTAAAAATAAAATAGCTCTTGACAGTGGTAGTGGTTCCAAACAGAATGGTTGTATTTTAAAGGCAGAGTGGGTATTTTACTGATTTCTCCTGGAAAATGTTGTATAAGCTATGATTTGGCTCTTATTATCAGAGACAGATGTTATCTTCTGGCTTAGGAGTTCTAGGTGGAAATTTTCTAGGTCACTGTTACCTAGTCAGTGGCTTATCACAGATGCCTATGTGTAGTAGGTTGGGCTGACCATTTACTTGCTAGGATGCAGGTTAATATTAAGACTTGCTCCTTCCTTTAAAAAAAACTTTAAAAAAATTTTTTTTTGTTTATTTTTATTTATTTATTTGAGAGCGACAGACAGAGAAAGAGGCAGAGAAAGAGAGAATGAGCACACCAGGGCTTCCAGCCACTGCAAACGAACTCCAGACCCCCCTGTGCATCTGGCTAATGTGGGTCCTGGGGAATCAAGCCTCGATCTGGGGTCCTTAGGCTTCACAGGCAAGCGCTTAACCGCTAAGCCATCTCTCCAGCCCCAATTTCTTTTTTTGCTTTTTTTTATTTATTTATTTGAGAGAGGCAGAGAAAGAGAATGGGGTGCACCAGGACCTCTAGCCTCTGCAAGCGAACTCCAGATGCATGGGCCACCTTGCACATCTGGTTTTTCGTGGGTCCTGGGGAATTGAACCTGGGATGTTTGTCTTTGGGCAAGTGCCTTAACCACTAGGCAATCTCTTCAGCTCCTCCCTCCTTTTTTTTTTTGTCCTTAGCAACATCTGAATCTCTATGTAGGGTAAGCTGTGGATTTTTTTTTTTTTTAGGACTTTCTAGCTGCTACTTTGATCATTACTGACCTTCACAATGTGTATTCTGTATTGATGAGTGCTGAGCATCTGTGGTCAGCGGCAGGCTCGGAAATTGGACAGCAGTGGCTCTCCTAGGACTGATGGATGGTTCTTTAGAAGTAGCAAGAAGTCCTTGACTCAGTGTTGGGGATTGTCCTTTGCTTTCTTTTTAAAATTTGTATGTGTGTGGGGGTGGGGGTGCATATGCATGCCATAGTGTGTGTGCGGAGGTCAAAAGACCACCTTGGGGTGTCGGACCTCTTCGAACTTCTTTGAGACAGGGTCTCTCATTGTTCTCTTGTGACCGGTTTGGGAGGTCATGCTAGCTAGCCTGCATGTTTGGGGATTCTCCAGGCTTCCATGGCCATAGGCATGTTGGGATTATACATGTGTGTGCCACTGCATTCTGCTTTACGTGTATGCTGGAGATTGAATTTAAGTTGGCAGACTTGCAGAGCAAGAGCCTTTAGTGCTGAGCCAGCTCCCCAACCCCAGCTTTCTCTGCTTCATTCCCTCATTTAAGACTATTTGAACATTTTAAAAAGTCTCTAGTAGGCAACATTAGTGAGAAAGCAGGAGATGTATACAAGAGCCACTTATCCTAATCTTGTGAAGTGAGGAGATAGTACATAGGAAATCCTTCCAGACTGACTCTACTAACTTTGGGCTCAGCAAATAGAAGGGGAAAGTAAAGTGTCTTTATTTCAGAGCAAAACTTTATCACTTTTGTAGGTGGAGCAAATTGAAGCAGGGACACCAGGCCGACTCAGGGTAGTAGCTCAGTCCACCAGTGGTAAGGAACTCATCGAAGGAGAGTATAATACGGTAAGGAATGGACCCAGGTTGGTACTTCCTCAGAAGACAGAGTGCTCATTGGATATATGTTGCATACTTGAATGACTTTGCTCTTTCTCTAATGCCCTGGTTCTGTGCTCATTCTTGAACATTTTAATTTCTCTGATACAATTTGTTGGCAAAAGGATGGCTTTAGATTCTCTTCTAAAAATTAAAGCACTGTGGTTTTAAGTGCTAGAAAAAGGCAGCAAAAGGATTGTTTTTGAGGTAGGTTCTCACTCTAGCCCAGGCTGATGTGGAAGTCACTCTGTAGCACAGGCTGGCCTTGAACTCATGGCAATCCTACCTCTACCTCCCAAATGCTGGGATTAAAGGTGTGCACCACCATTCCCTGGCCAAAAGTTTTTAATAAGCCAGATTTTTTTTTCATGGTAGAGTCTAACTGTAGCCCAGGATAACCTGGAACTCATTTTGTAGTCCCAGCTGGTAATCCTCCTACCTCGGCCTCCTTAGTGCTGGGATTAAAGGCATGCACCACCATGCCCAGTCCCCCCCCCCACCTTTTTTTTGAGGTAGGGTTTCATTCTGGCCCAGGTTGACCTGAAACTCACTATGTAGTCTCAAGGTAGCCTCGAACTCATGGCGATCCTCTCTACCTGTGCCTCCCAAGTGCTGGGATTAGAGATGTGTGCTACCATGCCTGGCTCCAGCACCCCAACCCCCACACTTTTAAAACTGTATATTCAAAATGTGTTATTGGTATGGTTTTCCATTTGTCTTGATTCTGGGTACTGTTAGTGCTGTTTCCTCCTGAAGGAGTACCCTTCTGTCAGCCTTGTTTCCCCTGTGGGATTCAGTTGACTACCGTTTGTGTGTGTGCCTGAAGACCGTGGTGACTTTATAGCATCCTGGGCATTTCCCATCCGCTAAGTGGGACTTGGGGCACTTGTCCATCTTAGGTCTTCTCTTCCCTTCTAGAGAGGGGTGAAGGACATCCTTGGGGAGAGATGTGTTCTCATAGGGAGGTCGACTCTGCTAGAAGGGCTGAGCTAGGACTGCTGTCCCATCTTCCCTTTCGTCTCCCATACCACCTAGAAAATAACTCGGCCATAGATGATGTGTCTGTGTCACTCAACTTGTCCGGGGTACTTAAGGAAGTAACTCTTTTCTCTTTGGAAGAAATAATAAAGAATTTCTGCTGTATCATGTTCAAAAGACATTTTAAAAATTTGAAGTTTTAATTTATTTAAACTCTTGAATTTGATTAATGAAGTATTTATTTCCAAGTCTGGAAAATGAAATTAGATGAACTTAGTTAGAAAAATGTGACTAATCCATACAGTGGTCTTTGTTAATAGCTGCATATTAATTTTTTAGGTGTTGCTGGCAGTAGGAAGGGATTCTTGTACAAGAAATATTGGTTTGGAAACAGTGGGCGTGAGTATCAATGAAAAGTAAGAAATCATATGTTATCTTCAGTACTGTTTCAGTTATTTATAGTATTGATCAGTTTGTGTCTGTATATGGGTGTAGCATGGTGTGTATGTAATACATGTATGTAGTATATGCATGTTGCAGGTGCATATGTCACATTTGCAGGGGCCAGGGAAGAATGTTGGGTGACCTCTTTTCCCTCATACCCTTCTTTTCTTGAGACAGAGTCTCACTCAACCCAAAGCTGCTATCTTCACAGTTTTTTTTATGTATGGCCATGCCCAGCTATTTGTGTGGGTGCTGAGGAATGGAACTTGGGCACTCCCAGGCCCTCATGCTTGCACAGCAGGCACTCTTAACTGCTAAGCCCTCTCCCCAATCACCAGTCCCTTGGTTTTGGACTTGATTCTGTGATAGTTGGGACATTTCATTGAGGCTTAGGAAACGTCTCCTGTTGCTCCCACATAAGTCTTTCTGTTTTGTTTATTGCTTGTTAGCATTCTCAATTTTCACTCTTAACTACTATATTGTAAGTTTTTTTTGTTTTTTTGTTTGTTTGTTTGTTTGTTTGTTTTTTTGGTTTTTCGAGGTAGGGTCTCACTCTAGCTCAGGCTGACCTGGAATTCACTGTGTAGTCTCAGGGTGGCCTTGAACTCATGGCCATCATCCTATCTCTGCCTCCTGAGTGCTGGGATTAAAGGTGTGCGCCACCACGCTCGGCTGTATTGTAATGTTTTCATACTTCTTTGATTTTTATTTTTATTTTTTGGTTTTTCAAGGTATGGTCTCACTCTAGCTCAGGATGACCTGGAATTCACTATGTAGTCTCTGGGTGGCCTCAAACTCACAGTGATCCTCCTACCTCTGCCTCCTGAGTGCTGGGATTAAAGGCATGTGCCACCGCGCCTGGCCGATTTTTCAAACAAACGACCAGAATTGTCTCTTAAGTATTGTGGTTCCTGTGAATTGACTTGTTTTTAATACATTGGAACATTGCCTTTAGCTACCATCAGTTTGGGGCATCCTGGGGAGAAAAAGAATGTTGTTTTATTTAATTAATAGTGGTAACTACTGATGGCTTTTAAACCAAATTTGCAGGAGTGGAAAAATACCCGTCACAGATGAAGAACAGACCAATGTGCCTTACATCTATGCCATTGGTGACATACTGGAGGGGAAGCTGGAGCTCACACCTGTCGCTATCCAAGCAGGAAAATTACTTGCTCAGCGGCTGTATGCTGGCTCCACTGTCAAAGTGAGTGCTTTGACTGTCTCCCACTGAGACCTCTCAGAAGCTTGGCTCCCTTAGGGGCTTAGAGGAGGTAGAACTGTTTCTGTGTCTTGAATGATGAAGGGTTTTTTTTTGTGATGACATCCTATGAGGGTATTATTAGTTGTATTCTGAGCAATATATTCTTAGGGCTTGGGCTGGAGAGATGGTTTAGCAGTTAAGGTGCTTGCCTGCTAAATCTAAAGACCCAACTTTGATTCCCCAGTTCCCACATAAGCCAGACATGCAAGGTGACATGTGTGCAAGGTTGTACTTGCACACAAGGTGGTACATGCATCTGAAGTATGATTGCAGTGGCTGGAGGCCCTGACGCACCCATTTTCTCCCTCCCTCCCATCCCCCCAAGTCTGTGTCTTTCTCATAAAAAAGATTAATACATATGTGTACATTTCCCCTCATAAAAAATATTAGTAGGACTCAGTCTCTGTACATCCTATTCATTGTAGTTTTTTTTTTTTTTTTTTTTTTTTTTTTTTTTGAGGTAGGGTCTTGCTCTAGCCCAGGCTGACCTGGAATTCACTGTGTAGTCTCAGGGTGGCCTCGAACTCACAGCGATCCTCCTACCTCTGCCTCCCGAGTGCTGGGACTAAAGGCGCGCGCCACCACGCCCGGCAGTCATTGTAGTTTTGAGTGTCTGATAAGTCAAGACAGAACCCTTCGGAAATAGAGTTTGAGTTTGAGTTGGTTCTCAGTATTCAGGTAAGGTTCTAGTGCTGACAGTGGTTCTCGGTGTACAGGGAAGGATCTAGGACTGGACTTGATGTGATTCTGGTAAGAACTTGTTAAAAGTATGCTTTCTTCCTCCAGTTTTGAACTTTTTAGAAATATATCCTTTTCTTTTATTGTAAGTTACAATTTTGCTGATATTAATTTTATTTTTCTTTCATTTCTCAAACAGTGTGACTATGAAAATGTTCCAACAACTGTATTTACTCCCTTGGAGTATGGGTGTTGTGGACTTTCTGAAGAGAAAGCTGTGGAGAAATTTGGGGAAGAAAATATTGAAGTAAGTTTCCCTTTTAATTTTTTTTCTTTTATTCTCTTCTCTTTTCTTCTGGTTGTTGTTTTGTTTTTTGCTTATCAAGGTGGGGACTTGCTCTAGCCAGGCTGACCTGGAATTCACTATGTACTCTCAGGGTAGCCTTGAATTCATAGCGATCCTTCTACCTGGCCTCTCGAGTGCTGGGATTAAAGGCATGCGCCACCATGCCTGGCTCCCTTTTTCTTTTTTTAAAAAAAATATTTTATTTATTTATTTGAGAGAGAGAAAGAGGCAGATGGAGAAAGTCAGAGAATGGGCATGCCAGGGCCTCTAGCCACTGCAAATGATCTCCAGATGCATGTGCCACCTTGTGCATCTGGCTTATGTGGGCCCTGGAGAATTGAACCTGGGTCTTCTGGCTTTGCAGGCAAGTACCTTAACTGCTAAACCATCTATCCACCCCTCCTTTTCCTTTAATATTTGCAATTTTTCTTCATCAAAAATTTAAAGCATGGGCTGGAGAGAAGGCTTAGGGGTTAAGTGCTTGCTTGTGAAGCCTAAGGACCCTGGTTCGAGGCTCAATTTCCCAGGACCCACGTTAGCCAGATGTACTAGGGGGCACACGTGTCCGGAGTTCGTTTGCAGTGGCTTGAGGCTCTGGCGTACCCATATTCTCTCTCTCTCTCTGTCTCTTTCTCTGTCTGTTGCTCTCAAATAAATAAAAATAAAGACAAAAAAATTTAAAGCAGTTTCATATGTACAGAGAAATTCTAAAGTAATATGAAAAACTTCCTTATAAACATTGTTCAGGTTCACAAGTTATTATGCTTTCCCTGTTGATTTTTTTAATCCTCTTTCTTTTTTCAAATAATTCTTATTATTTGAGAGAATGTACGTGCCAGGGCCTCCAGCCACTGCAAATGAACTCCAGATGCATGCACCACTATGTGCATCTGGCTTACATGAGACCTGAGGAATTGAACCTGGGTGTTTTGACTTTGCAGGCAAGCACCTTAACTGCTAAGCCATCTCTCCAGCCCAATCCTCTCTTTCTCTTATGTGTCCTCTATAAATACTCATTTTCCCTAACCAATTGAGTTAGTTGAATGCCCTCCACACTTGTAGTTATCCTGTATGTATTGTCTGTGAACAAGGGAGTTTACTTTGATGACCGTAGTACCCTTAGCATTTTAAAGAATATTTAGTAATGAAACAGTAGTTTTGTTTGATTTACCTTTTCTGTTCCTGTTTTTCCAGATGACCCAATAATTATAATTCCTTCTGCTTGAAAAAAAACACAAATATTTTTATTTCTTTGGATTGTTAAAATTATATTGTTGGAAATAAGGAAAATATAATAAAGTGAGGAAATAACTATAAAAACTATAGTTCTACTGCCTGACCATAAGTAATAATTTATAGTTTTGCCAGTTACCTTTAACCATATAGTCAGGGAAATTGTCTGTGAAATATAGTGTCTGTATGTACACAAATAGTGCTGTATAAAAGGAGTACTGACTTGATTCATTTGAGGAAAATGCTTACAATAAAATTCAAAGATCAGATTTGTGAAGTCAGTTTTACAATATAAAAGCCTATTTTAAATATCCTACAATCTTTTCTTTATTATATGCATAGTAAGCAGCATGGAATACCTTGGTCTGTTAGGACATCTTCAGCATAGAGAATTTGGAAAATTAGGAAAATATCACAAAGGAAGGGTTTTTTTTGTTTTTTTTTTTTTTTTTTTTTTTTTTTACTTTTTATTGACAACTTCCATAAATATAAATAATATACCAAGATCATAATCCCCTCCCAAATCCCTCCTCCACTGTGAATCCCTTCGGTCCAATTAATGAAGTTTTTTTTTTTTTTTTTTTTTTTTGGTTTTTTGAGGTAGGGTTTCACTCTAGCCCAGGCTGACCTAGAATTCACTATGGAGTCTCAGGGTGGCCTCGAACTCACGGCAATCCTCCTACCTCTGCCTCCCGAGTGCTGGGATTAAAAGCGTGCGCCACCACGCCCGGCTCAGTTTTTTTTCTTTTGAGGTAGGGTTCCATTCTAGCCCAGGCTGGCCTGGAATTCACTGTGTAGTCTCAGGGTGGCCTTGAACTCACGGTGATCCTCCTACCTCTGCCTCCCTATGTGCTGGGATTAAAGGCATGAGCTATCACACCTGGCTTTTTTTTTTTTTTTTTTTTTTTTAAAGGTAGGGTCTTACTTCTAGCCTAGGCTGACCTGGAATTCACTGTATAGTCTCATGTTGACTTGAAAAAACTCCCTCCCAAAAACAAATAAAACAATCATTCTTTTTATATTGTACTATAACTCATTAAGCCATGCTATAGATGGTTATAGTTTTTTTTCACAATTATAAAGTTAATGAGGGCTGGAGAGATGCTTTGGTGGTTAAGGCACTTGTCTGCAAAGCCAAAGGACCTCAGATCAATTCCTCAGGACCCATATAAACCAGATGCACAAGGTGGCGCATGCGTCTGGAAGCTGGGCTGGAGAGATGGCTTAGCGGTTAAGGCTTCTGCCTGCAAAGCAAAGGGATCCCGGTTCAACTCTCCAGGACCCACGTAAGCCAGATGCACAAGGGGGGACCCGTATCTGGAGTTCGTTTGCAGTGGCTGGAGGCCCTGTTATGCCCATTCACACACTCTCTCTCTCTCTCTCAATAAATAATTAGTTAATTATTTTTTTTAAAAAAGAAAAAGAAAAAAACCCAATAACTAAATAATGTTTTTAAAAAGTTAATGAGTATGTTTGTAATTCATTATCCATTTCTCCTTTTTTTGAGACTAGATTATACTTAGGTTTTAAGGTTCTTCATAAATATTTTATGTTTATATAAAATGTTTATAATTTTATTTTAAATTTGTTATTTTTCTTATAGAAGTAATAAATTTGAAAGATAATAGGAAATAAGTAGTCATAGATTATCTGGAGTGTAGTAGTTGTTAGCAGTGTGGAAGAATTGTTTTAATCTGAACTGGAGAGATGGTTTAGTCATTAAGGTGCTTGCCTTGGAAACCTAAGGACTCATGTTCAAATCTCCAGATCCCATGTAAGCCAGACACACAAAGATGAGGCAAGCGCAAGGTCGCACATGCCCACTAGGTGGTGCAAGCGTCTGGAGTTGGATTGCAGTGGCTTAATCTTTATTGTTCTAATCTTTTCCCTATGTAAATTTGTGATACTATGTATTCAACTTTATAATCCACACATTTAGCCGGGCATGGTGGCGCACACCTTTAATCCCAGCACTCAGGAGGCAGAGGTAGGAGGCTTGCCATGAGTTTGAGGCCACCCTGAGACTACATAGTAAATTCCAGGTCAGCCTGGGGTAGAGTGAGACCCTACCTCATAACCCCAAAATAAATAAATAAATAATCCACACATTTAAAGAAATTGTTACACAGCAGACCAGTACTTCCTAAAGACAGCCAATCATGTTGTTTTGCACTGAAGCCAGTGGCTGGAGGAGGAAATAAGTCCTTGTCATTTAGAAGTTGAATCAGCTAGGGTTCCTTGCCTTGCTCCCTCTCTTTTTTAAAAACATTTTATTAATTCATTTATTTTATGACTTCTGAAATTCTTTTATTTAATTTACTTGAGAGACAGAGGCAGACAGAGAGAAGGAGAGGGAAAGCAAATGGGTGTGCCAGGACCTCCAGCCACTGAAAATAAAATCTGGACACATGCGCTACATTGTGTATTTGGCTTATGTGGGTCCTGGGGAGTCAAACCTGAGTCCTCAGTCTTTGCAGGCAAGCACCTTAACCACTAAGCCATCTCTTCAACCCTTCTCCTTCCCTCTCTTTGTCTTCATTTTCTTCCTCCTATTCTATGGGATAATGCCAAATGAAGAAATAGCTTTTTGGAAACATTGAGCAAGGGAGTTAGATAATTGCTGTAATTGTCCCTAGCACCTTACTTACTTCCTATGCAAAATTATCATTCCCACATAAGGTAACGATGGTATTGAGTTGTGTATTTGTGTGTAATGTAAGACAGTAATTACATAGCTTCTTTCTTTATTCCTGTGGTCTTTTTGTCATTACTACTTATGGTTTACTCTTGTGGTTGAGATATAATTAAGCAAAATGTCTTGCCAATAAGAAGTTTCAAGTTATTTTTTTAATCAGGTCCTGTTTATTCCATGAATTTTTTTTGAAAAATATTTTATTTATTTAATTTTTAGAGTGAGGACAGAGAGAGAATGGGAGTGCCAGGTGCTCTAGCCACTGCAAACAAACTCCAGATGCATGTGCCATCATGTGCATCTGGCCTATGTGGGTTATGGAGAATTGAATCTGGATCCTTAGGCTTTGCAGCAAGCACCTTAACCACTAAGCCAGCCCTCCATGAATATCTAAAAAAATATTTAATTAATTTATTTATTTGACAGAGAGAGAGAGAATGGGCATGCCAAGGCCTCTTGCCACTACATACAAATTCCAGGTGCATGTGCCACCTTGTGTATCATGGTTTATGTGGGTTCTGGGGAATTGAACCTGGGTCCTTTGGCTTTGCAGGCAAGTGCCTTAACCACTAAACCATCTCTCTAGCCCTATTCCATGAAGTTTTATTGTTTAATGAAAGTCTAATTATTTTAAAGTACCTCCACTGTTGTTCACTATAGCTAATATTTGACAACTTAAGGTTATGAATTTAAATTATTCTTATTTTCACAGGTTTACCATAGTTTCTTCTGGCCACTAGAATGGACAGTTCCATCAAGAGATAACAACAAATGTTATGCAAAAATAGTCTGTAACCTTAAAGACAACGTAAGTGCAATGATCAGTCCTAATAGTTTCGTTTAACTTTTTTCTGCTTGTGTCTGACCCTGTGACACTTAAAACCCTGATCCTCAGAGTTCTTGCATGGAAGCAGTGCTCCTGAGGTACTATGGGACATACTTTAGGTGACATGGGACCCTTGCTGTGACCCGCACGTGCCAGTGAAGACTGCGCTAGCTGCCTCTAAAGAAGCTGGGTTGTACCCAGGCACAGTCTCTCTTATCAAGTATTTCTTTAAGACTCCTGACAGGGGAAGCTATGCTGGGCAGCTGTCTTAGGGGTGTCTGCAGGTAGGGTATGTCTGATATCAAAGGGAAGCTCTGCACCCCACTACCTGGCTAGTGGCCCATTCCCTGGTGCTGGGACGACAGGCACACACCACCAGCAGCCTGGAATTCACTATGTATGTAGTTCAGGCTGGTCTCAAACTCCTGACAGTACTGCTGCCTTAGCCTCTCAAGTATTTGGATTATGGGCATAAGCCACCATGAGAGGGGTACAGTTAGGATGACTGGATCCATGAAAGTAAAAAAGGCAGGAAAGTCTGCACTTGCTAGAAATCAAAGATGAGCTGACTTACCTCCTGCCTAGTTCCCTAGACTTAGTTTTCCATAAACAACCAGGACCCCTCCTGGGAGGGAGGTCTTTCATAGGACTTAAACATTGTGGTTGGTCATGTTCAGTCCCTAGAACTTGGTGTCAGGGTTATCCTGTTTCTGAGACAGCCCCTAGCCCTAGCCATCCAGCTGTCCCTCTGGTTCACCTGAGCCGGAAGCCCACCACTGTAAGGTTATAAATACCTTTGCAAGGGGAGGGCAGGCGCTCCGACTACTTGGGAACTTCCAGATGGGGGTGAGTTTTTCCAGCTAGGTTGAGCCAAGAGGAAGGCCCCCTAACCCTTACTCTCTGCATGGATCCTTTATCCCCATGCAGCAGGACCTCCTTGAACTTTTTTTTTTTCTGTTTAACTTGATACGTGGCTCTATTATGACCACATGACACTTGCCTTTCCGTTAGTAATTGATCTGTAGGTCGTTGCAGTTGCACAGATTCCATCGGAGGGCAAGGGCTTTTGCTCTCCTGCTTGCTCCCCTCACTGCCCCCTTTCCTGGAATTCCTTGTCACCAGGCCGTCAGAACTCACTTGTGTGCAGGCGGCCAGGGAGCAGCTTCAACCTTCTGTGCTGTGTTTATGAAGGAGGAGCAGTGACGACTTTGACTGGAAATTCCAGCCACAGCAGGAGCAGAAGTGCTGCTGGCACCAGGAGAAAGCGCAGCGGCCCAGGGCACGCGCGCACTTGGTTGTCTTAAAGTTGAAAAAGCTGAACTTCTCAACTTAGCTGACGCGTTACCTTAAAAAAATTTTCCTTAGGGGAAAAAAACATACAAATAATGTCCAGGAAACGTAACATTAAAAGTCCAAGAAACTTTTTTTTTTTTTTTTTTGTCTCCGTTAGGGATTGAACCAAGGGTCTTGTGCGTGCTAAGCACATGGTGAGCCACATCCTTAGCACAGAAACGGCTTTTAAATTATCTGAATCTTGAGATTTTACTGTCATTAAGTCACGTGTCCTGTGTAGAAACTACTGCTCTAGACAATACTATTGCAGAATGTGTTTTGCCAATGCAGAGTTTTAGGTCACATTGCCTTAGATCAGCTACAGAAAAGATCACCATCAAGCTACTTACTGAATATGCTCGAATATTCCCCAGTGAGCTATGCCACTGACAGAAGGAGCGGTTATATAGAGTTTTCTTTTTCTCTTTAGACCTGTTTTATTAAAAGTAGCTTTACAGGGCTGGGGATTGGCTTAGCTGTTAAAGGCGCTTGTTTGCAAAGCCTGCTGGCCAGGGTTCATTTCCCCAGTACCCACATAAAGCCAGTTGCACAAAGTGGCATGTGTATCTGGAGTCGTTTGCAGTGACAGGAAGCCTGGGTGTGGCCATTCTCTCTCTCTTCTTGCAAATAACAAATAAACACCTTTAAAGTAGTTTTATGTAAGTATACATCAAGGCAGCAGCAAACCCTAACAGAAGGTCTGGCCACTTCTGAAGTGGGATTCTTAGAATAGGCTGGGGAGGTACTCCAGGCTGTTAGGAAGGGATAATAATCCAGCTTCCTTCTATCTCTTCATTTTATATTTTAGGAACGTGTCGTGGGCTTTCATGTTCTGGGTCCCAATGCTGGAGAAGTGACCCAGGGCTTCGCAGCTGCACTCAAGTGTGGACTGACCAAACAGCAGCTGGACAGCACGATTGGAATCCACCCTGTCTGCGCAGAGGTACGTCCCCTGCATCCCAGCTCCATTTGTAAAAACCTCACGATTGGTGCTTGGTGTGGCAGACCTAGGACTGTATCTCTTGGCCAGCTGATAGTGATGCAAATGCCTTGGAGAAGGCCTGGCTTCAAAAATTAACTTCCTTTTCCAGATATTCATTGCTGCTGGTGTAAACTGGAGACTTCTGTCATGTTCCTAAGTGGAGAAATCTGAGGATGACTTAGAGATGTGCTTTACATCTTTTACTTAGTATATCTCCTAGACTGTGTAACTTCTGTCTTAGTTGTCCAGGTCACCCTCAAGGCTGCATGATATGGTCTGTCTGCCTCTTTAGCTATCAAAGAAAATATTGGAAAACCCGCCTTGTTAACTATCAAGCAAATGACAGGGAAACTGGGAATTGACCATCCAGCCTCTAGGTGTCAGTGTTTCTTTCTTGTCAACCATCATCTAGGGTTTGAATATTGTGGGATCGGTAGCCAAATGTGGTTATGTGGGAGGTGGCAGCTTAGGTGTAGAGTTGCTAATGGCAGCTTTTATCTGTGCCGTAGCCAGTGGTTTCCAGGGCGTACGCCATGGAGAACATGTGTGTATGTGCGCATGTGTACCTTCTTAGCAAACTTTGTTCTGTGACTTGAAACTGGCTGGTTTCTCTTTACCATTGTGCTGCGGTTACAACTGAACTCTTTGTTGAGCATATGAAAGGTCAGTTTTTAAAAGACATGGAAGGGGGCTGGAGAGATGGCTCAGCAGTTAAAGGTGCTTGCTTGCAAAGCCTGATGGCCCAGATTCAATTCCCCAGTACCCACATAAGCTAGATGCACAAAGTGCCCATGTTTCTGGAGTTTATTTGCAGTGGCAGGAGGGTCTGTCATTCCCGTACTCACTCTCTATCTCTCTCAAATAAATAAATAAACATTTTTTGTTTTGGTTTGGTTTTTCAAGGTAGAGTCTCACTTGCTATAGCCCAGGCTTACCTGGCACTCATTCTGTAGTCCCAGGCTGGCCTTGAATCACAGTGATCCACCTACCTTTGCCCTCCAAGTAATGGGATTAAAGATGTACACCACCATGCCCAGCTAATGAAATGTTTAAGAAAAAAACCACCATGTAGGAGTGGGGAGATGGATGAATCAGTGGTGAAGAGTGCTTGCTGGTTAAGCCTGTGGGCCTGGGAGAACCTGAGACTGTCCAAGTCCTACTTCCCAGGACCCATGTTTTAAAAGATGGGTACAGAGCTGGAAAGATAGATTAGCAGTCAAGGCACTTGCCTACAAAGCCAGAGGACCCATATTTGATTCCCTAGGACCCACAAAAGCCAGATGCACAAGGTGGCGCATGTGTCTGGAGTTTATTTGCAACAGCTAGAGGCATTGGCATACCCATTCTCTCTCTGTCTCTTTCTCTCTCAAATAAATGAAAATTAAGCAACAGCAAACTAAAAAAAAAAAAAAAAAAAAAAAAAAGATGGGTATGGCCATGTAGTTTATAACTGGGGGGGGGGGGGCGTACAAAGACTTGAATTGCTGGGACTCACTGACCAAAAGGGGCTGGGAAATGGCTCAGTAGGTAAAGTGCTTGCTGCACAAGAAGGACTGAGCTCAGATCACCAGCATCCATGTAAATGCCAGGCATGGTAGCACATGCCTGTAATCCCAGCCCTGGGAGGCAGGTACTGCTGGATCCATAGGGCTTTTACTAGCCTGAATCAGTGAGCTCTGGGTTTAGTGAGACACCCTGTCTTATTTGAAAATACAAGATGGAAACCAGGCGTGGTGGCATATGCCTTTAATCCCAGCACTCACAGGCAGACATAGGAGGATCACTGTGTGTTTAAGGCCACCCTGAGACTATATAGTGAATTCCAGGTCAGCTCGGGGTTTGGGTGAGAGCCTACCTTGAAAAGCCAAAAGTAAAAATAAGATGGAGAGTGACTGAGGAAGACCCGATGTCAACCCTGTTTTCTCCATGCACACACGCACACACGTACACATTCAGGAAACACCATGGAAAAATAGTTTGTCTTCTTTTCACATTATCTTACAGATGGTGTCCTACTCTACATTAATATGCATTTGGCTTGGTGAAACATAAAATATTAATCTATTTCTCTAAACAGGCATATTAGAGAAAGATTGTGGCATAATTCATAGAAAGCTGTTATTGTTAAAGAAAAAAACTAAGCTTCAGCCGGGCGTGGTGGCGCACGCCTTTAATCCCAGCACTCAGGAGGCAGAGGTAGGAGGATCACCGTGAGTTTGAGGCCACCCTGAGACTACATAGTAAATTCCAGGTCAGCCTGGGCTAGAGTGAGACCCTACCTCAATAAAAAAATTAAAATTAAAAAACTAAGCTTCAGAAAGCTTGAAAGACTGGATTCTAGATTAGTGCTCTTAAACTGTGTGTGATATCTTTTATTCGGTGTCATGACTCAGGCAACCTATGTGGGGAAGGAGTTGGTGAGCTTTGCTTTTTGGAGTGGATTAATTTCCTAGGGCTGCCATAACACAGCATCACAAATGTGCTTGTTTGAAACAACAGACATTATCCTCTCACCAATCTGGAGGCTCAAAACCAGAATCACGCTGTTGCAAGGCTGTGTTCTTTCCAAAGGCTTGGGACTAATCTTCCTCTCCTCTCCCAGCTTCTGGTCATCCTGGCCATCCATGGAGTTGCCTGCCATGTTTAGGCACCACTTCAGCCTCTGCCTTTGTGTGTGGTGTGGTTTTGTCTCCTCCATGTCTGTGTCCAAATCTCCTTCCTTTTAAAAGGATACCAATGGTTACATTAGGGCACATTGTAACCTAGCATGACCTCATTTTAATATACATGTAGAGCTGGGCACGGTGGCGCACACCTGTAATCCCAGCAGAGGTAGGAGGATTGCTTTGAGTTGAAGGGGCCAGTCTCAGACTACAGAGTGAGATCCAGGTTAGCCTGAGCTAGAGTGAGACCCTACCTTGAAAAAAAAAAGTCCAAGTAGATTTACATTCACAGGTACCTGGGGTTTGGGATATGACCATATCTTATTTATTTATTTATGAGAGAGTGAGTGAGAGAATGGGCATGCCAGGGCCTCTGGCCACTGCAAATGAACTCCAGGTACGTGCATCACCTGTGCATCTGGCTTACATGGGTCCTGGGGAATTGAACCTGGTCTTTAGGCTTTGCAGGTAAGCACCTTAATAGCTAAGCCATCTCTCCAGGCTTGATCATATCTTTTAAGGGGGGCACAATTCTCAACCCACAATAGTGGGCAAATGTAAACAATTTAGGTGCCAGTCCATGATCCTTACAGATAGCAACACTCACCCCGGATGAATGAAGAGTTTCTCTGCAGATGAGAGTGTATCCTTTTTCAAAAAAAATATTTATTTATTTATTTATTTATTTGGGAGAGAAAGAGGGAGAGAAAGAGAGAGAATGACCATGCCAGGGCCTCCAGCCACTGCAAATGAACTCCAGATGCATGCGCCCCTCTTGGGCATCTGGTTTACGTAGGTCCTGGAGAATCGAACTGGGATCCTTTGGCTTTGCAGGCAGACACCTTAACCGCTAAGCTATCTCTCCAGCCTTTTTTTTTTTTTTTTTTTTTTTTAAATAACTGAATTCAGCTCTTGTTGGGCTGCGTGGAAGCAACGGCTTCCTGTGTGCTGGACGGTGAGGTGTGACCCAGCAACAGGGCGCGCAGCAGGGTGCGCTTGGCAGGGTGAGCGTGAATGCTGCGAAGCAGAAAGGCTGTGAGGAGGCAGATCTGTCAGCCAGAGGCCCAAACTTACCTTACTTCTCCCACATGGGTAGCAGTTAGTAGGATTTTAAAGAAGTGTGTGAGGGCTGGAGGGATGGTTTAGCAGTTAAGGCGTTTGCCTGCAAGGCCAAAGGACCCAGGTTTGATTCCCCAGGACCCACGTTAGCCAGGTGCACAAGAGGACGCACGCGTCTGGAGTTCATTTGCAGTGGATGGAGCCCCTGGCATGCCCTTTCTCTCTCTCTCTCTCTTCCTCTTTCTCTGTCAAATAAACAAATGAAAATAAAATATTAAAAAGAAGAATAAGAAGCGTGTGAGCCAGCTGTGGTAGTGTACACTGTTACTCACTCCCAGCACTTCCAGGTGCGGCAGGCTGATCAGGAGTTCAAGGTACCTTCAGCTCTGTGGTGAGTTGGAGACCAGCCTGGGCTATATGAGACCCTATCTCGGAAAAAAGGGTGAGGGCATAATATTCTGTGAACATTTTTATTGTGAAACCACGTGCCTGGTATAATATGGAAGCAGATGAGTAGAGTGCTAGTTACAGTCCAGTATGACAAATAATAAGATTGTGGTAAATATACAGCATAGGGAATCCAAGTGCAACTGTGTGGTCTGTGTCTCGGGGATTTAGGTAGACACACAGACACAGCATGTGGGCTTCTCTTGTCAGCACAGTCAGCACTCTTATTTGCCAGGACCTGCTGCGTGTCCTACAGTGAGTTCAGTTTTGATGGCAGCCACCTGGAGTTTATGTCCGTTCCCTTATGTCGCCTGCTCTGTGTCACAAGACTGCCTGATTTCAATGGCAATATCAAACCTGGGTTTCCCTTTCTGACCAGCCAGCTTTCAAGCTGAGCATGGTGGCAGACACCTTTAATCCCTGCACTCGGGAGGCAGAGACAGGAGCATCTCTGTGTGTTCGAGTCCAGCCTGGAACCCTACCTTAAAAAAACGCTCTTCCCTCCTAAAATATAAACCCAAACATTGTGGGGGTGGAGCTCCGGTGATCCTCTTAGCTTTGCTGAATTACTAGAGTACCTTCAGCAACTTGATCTCCTTATGCTTCCTGGCTTTTAGAAAGGCTGTAACTCTAGAACAGCCACATGGGAGCATTGCGTTGGACAGCGTAACACTGAGTATCTGTGCCTCCTGCTCCCAGCGTCTCTGTCTCAGCTACCTGGAAAGTCTCCAAATCCCTTCATTTATACTGAGCGAGATGCGCTTGGAAGGCAGTGTAATGGCAAATCCAGTGATTTTTTTTAAAAAAATATTTATTTATTTGAGAGAGTGAGAGAAAGAGGCAGAGAGAGAGGGTATGGGAGAATATGAGCATGCCAGGGTTTCCAGTCTCTGCAAACAAATTCCAGATGCATTTGCCACCTTGTGGGGAATCAAACTTGGGTCCTTGGGCTTTGCCAGCAAAACTTTTAACTGCTAAGCCCCAGTGATGAATTTAATGTAGGCAAAATAGAAAATGATACTGTGGCCAGATGGATGGTGACCATAGAAATGGAAAGATGCCAGTGGATTTGAAGTAGGTTACAGGATCACCAGCTGATTGTAAATGGGACAAGAGAAGAAGCTAGAATGAATGGTCCAGGCTTGTGGCCTGAGGCAGGAAGTGAGAGGAGAGGTTTCAGGAGAATGACAATGAGTGCTAGCTTCCTGAGGGCCTGTTTGCATCAGCACAGTGCCTTCCGTGTGTCAGCTTCCTAAGAGCTTTCATGGGGTGCTGAAGGGCACCGTCTACACATTACAGACAGGGCATTGTGGACAAAGAGGTGAGAACTTTGCCCTCGGTTATCCAGTGGTGGAGCTGGGATTCAAACCCAGGCATTCCTAGCTGACGCTCCATTACTGGCATTGAACTTGAAAACTGGAAATGCTTTTTTGGTGTCAATGTTGTACAGACTCATGGACTTGAATTGTAAGCTCAACAAATGCTTCTCAGTGAAGCTTAGTGTGCATGTGAGGTAAAATGGAGACAATTTCTCCTGTTGACTTGCTAAGAATGCTACATAGACAGTATGGGGGAGAGTCCTGGGCTTTGACAGATACAGTACCTAGGAAAGTGCATTGTTCACCTCAGAGGAGTAACCATTTACTCGACAAATTCCTCTGGTCTTTGATCTTTAGGCAGGAAGATTTCCAGAGGGCTTCCTTGTGGAGTTTTTCAAGAAGAGCAGAGTCCACTGTTGTTTTGACTGGAGGCCTCTGAGGTGCCTCCAGTCCCTGGAGTATCAAATGCCTGAACGCTACTCAGGGTGAGATACGGTGGGGCCAGTTTACTCTGGACGTGCAGGCAGCTGTCATTGAGTAGGAATGCAGTGTTGAGTAATTTCAACTAATCAACTTTACTTGTAGGGGGAAACAATAGCTCAGGCAGAAAAAGATTTGAAAATATCCCTTTTTAAAATGTGTTAAAATGAGGCTGGCTATCATGGTGTGTGCCACCTGGCCTAGCTGCTCAGGAGGTGGGAGCAGGAGGAGTGCAAGTTTGAGCCCAGCTTGGGCTACGTGGTTCTAGGCCAGCCTGGGGGTGTGTACAGTAAAACGCTGTCAGGAAAACAACATCAACAACAGCAAACAAAACAGGAAATGTCCTTAAATTTCTGATGCCAAACATCAAGGGTTTTTGTTTTGTGTTGCTTTTACTTTGATATTCAATATAATCTCATTCTAAAGAGTGGATGAGGAACATATGGGCCAGATAGGAAGTCACAGATCTCCAGCAGCACTTGACCTCTTGTAAGTGTCCTTTTTTTTTTAGTATATTTTATTTTTTACTTTTTTCAAAAAAAATTTATTAACAACTTCCATGATTATAAAAAATGTCCCATGATAATACCTTCCCTCCCCCCACTTTCCGCTTTGAAACTCCATTCTCCATCATATCCCTTCCCCCTCTCAGTCTCTCTTTTATTTTGATGTCATAATCTTTTCCTCCTGTTATGATGGTCTTGTGTAAGTGTCCTCTGTTTTTGAGAGGTGCACCTCCATGGTCTTTTTATTTTTTTATTTATTTATCACATGGAGAGAGAGAGAGAGAGAATGAGAATGGGTCTACCAGACAGGGCCTCTAGCCACTACAAAAGAACTCCAGATACATGCACCATTGTGCAGTTGGCTTTATGTGGGTGCTGGGATATTGAACTGGATCATTAGGTTTTACAGGCAAGCACTTTAACCACTGAGTACTCTCTCTGGCCCCCAGATTAATACATATACATACATACATACATGTGTGTGTGTGTGTGTGTGTGTTTTATTTATTTATTAGAGAGAGGGGGAAAATGGGTGTGCCAGGGCATCCAGCCAGCCAGGGCATCCAGCCACTACAAACAAACTCCAGACACATGTGCCCTCTTGTGCATCTGGCTTGCGTGGGTCCTGGAGAATTGACCCAGGATTTTTTGGCTTTGCAGGCAAATGCCTTAACTGCTAAGCTATCTCCCCAGCCCTATTTATTTATTTTAGAGTGAGAGAGGAAGAGAGAGAGAATTGGTGTGCCAGGGTCTCAGCCACTGCAATTGAACTCCAGATGCTTGCACCACCTAGTGGGCATGTGAGACCTTGCTCTTTTGCCTCACCTTTGCGCATCTGCCCAATGTGGTATCTGGAGAGTAGAACCTGGGTCCTTAGCCTTCACAGTCAACCACCTTAACTGTGAAGCCATCCCTCCAGTCCTTAAAAAATATTTTATTTATTTATTTGAGATATGATGAAACAGAGAAAGAGGCAGGCAGGGGAGGGAGAAAAAGAATGGGCATGCCAGGGGCTTCTGCCACTGCAAATGCACTTCAGATACATGGGCCATTTTGTGCATCTGGCTTTACATGGATACTGGGAAACTGAACCTGGGGCATCAGGCTTTTGCAAACAAGTGCCTTTAACTGCTGAGTCCCATGACATTTGTTAGCTTTTTTGTTTTTATTTGTGTGTGTGTGTGTGTGTGTGTTTTCCTTTGAGGTAGGGTCTTGCTCTAGCTCAGGCTGATCTGAAATTCACTATGTAGTCTCCGGGTAGCCTTGAACTGACAGTGATCCTCCTGCCTCTGCCTCTGCCTCTGCCTCTTGAGTGCTGGCATTAAAGGCGTGTGCCACCACACCTGGCCCCATGGTCATTTTTTTTAAAAGATACGTTTTTAGCCGGGTGCATGCCTTTATTGCCAGCACTCAGGAGGTAGAGGTAGGAGGATCACCGTGAGTTTGAGGCCATCCTGAGACTATGTAGTGAATTCCAGGTCAGCCTGGGCTCGAGTGAGACCCTAGACTTTTTTTTTTTTTTTTTTTTTTTTTTTTTTTTTTGGTTTTTCGTTGTAGGGTCTCACTCTGATCCATGCTGACCTGTAGTCTCAGGGTGGCCTTGAACTCACGGCGATCCTACTACCTCTGCCTCCCGAGTGCTGGGATTAAAGGCATGCGCCACCACGCCCGGCTAAAAAGACATGTTTTTATGAAAATTCTAAAATGCTATGAATGAATGAAATTCTCTGTAAAAATTAACTCTGTCCAGTTGTTCATTTAGACTGTTCAACAATGATAGCTTGACTTCTTCCACCCTTTTAATAGGCATGTCGTCGGTGTAAGAAAATAGTAGCTCTTTTTTAAATCTCCCACTTCTTGATGGGTTAGTTCTGTGTTCAAATATATTTCAAAATCAGTTTTGAGAAATGAAATTGAAACTTGAAAATTTCTGAAGCTAGCATTTGCGTAGACATATACCCCTGTTCTTTATTTCCACCCTTTATAAAAATGAAAAGAGACCGTGTTTGATGGTGTGTTAAATTGTTCATAATACTGTCGTCCTCACAGCTATTTTCATTATCATAGATTGTCTCCCTGTCCTCATCCATGCTCACACATTTTTTAAACAAAAGAATTATATTCCCTTTCAAAAAAAATGTGCTAATTTACAATGCCATCAGCATTGAATTTAAGAGTGCTAATGAGAATGTTGCAAAATTCAGTGTGAATGTATTTTTTCTATAGTAAGTACAAAAGAAATAACTACTTCAAGGATTTTCACATCTTTGCTAACAAGAATAAGCTCCATAATTACTGTTTTTGATTGTGAATTATCCACATTTTCTTCTAGGTTCATATTTGAAATATTTTAAGATATTGGCCATATGTACTTAAGCCTCAATTTGTGCAGTAGTGCTGGTATATGTTAGTATCTAGGATAGGGAGGGCCTTGTTTTTACTTCTAGGCTAAAACACATCAGAAGCCTTTCTTAGACTTGATCCTCTTTGTACTGGATAGATGGCCTTTGTATTGTAATCAGATGCTTTGGACTACATCAGATAAAATAGCCTGTTTTCTTACTCTTTCCTCTTTATGTTAAAAAGTGGTGGCTCATGCCTATAGCACCAACATTTGGGATGCTGAGGCAGAAGAACTGCTATGAGTGTGAAACCTTTCCGAGCTACAGACAGATTCTGGTTGTCCTGACCTCAGAGTGAGACTGTCTCAGAAATGGAACCAAACCAATCCTCCTAAGAAAGAAACTAAGTTGCTTTTGAGACTTGATAAAGGGACAAAAAGTAGGTGAAAAGGTTTTCCTGATGTGCCACCAAGGCTATGGGCTCTCTGTGCTGGGCAGGAAAAGTGGACACTGAGAACCAGGACTGATGCCAGGTGGAGCTTGCTCACCTTCGTGGCGTCACTCTCGTGGACGATGCTGATACTACACAGCAAGGTGCAGTGACACATGAGAGCATGCTGTGGAGACCAGAAAGGGAAAGGGTTTGGGGACAGACAAGTAGGGGAGACCAACAGTGCTGCAGAGCAGTGGAGTGGGGTGTGGTGGGCAGGTTCTCAAGCCACAGGGGGGTGTTTTAGTGGAGGGTGAGGCTGGACCAGGGGCAGAGAAATGACAGTGAAAATAGATCCTAACTGCCAGCAGCTCAGGATGTGCCCATGAAGTCAGGGAGAAATGTTGAAAGGAGAAAGCCGCTGGAAAGGGGAGGGCTGAGAGAATGTGTTCTTGTGGCAAGGCAGAGCATAAGGAGATGGTGTCCAAGGCCAGCCTGGTGTTACATCAACACGCTTTTGCAGTGAGTCAGCTAGAGACAAAGTCACTTAGCTTGCATTTGTCTGAAAATGTCTTTCTTAGGCCTCTTGGTGGAACGGTATTGTTGACCAGAATTCTAGGTTGACAGATTGTTTTTTTGTTCCGGCCCTTTGAACTTGTATGGGGGCCTGTGTTTTCTTGTCGCCCTTTGACCAGTGCAGGCAGTTACTTAATGTCCTTGTGGGTCTGTTTGACCCTTTGAGATGGAGTTCGAGTTCGTTAGCATGGACTGCAGAGCTTTGACTCCAGGGCTGCCCATCCACCCACCCGCCCTCCTGAGGCTTCTGCTCCCAGCGAGCTTGGATGGGTTGAGAGCCCATCCCACCGAGATACTGCTTTCCCCTGGTCCTGTGGGATCATCCCTCTGAGAAGTACAGAGCTCAAAGCTCAGGGACCTGCGTGGATTTCTGGGGTTCTTCATGTGGGTGATATCCTTTCTGTGGAGTTCTGCCTCCCAACTTCCCAGCCTTCCCAGACGCCATCCATCCCATTCAAGCCGTCTAGTTGTCCCTGTTCTCACTGGAGAGAGGATGAGTGTGGGCGCACCAGGGCTTCCTGCCACTGCAAACTCGAGTATGCGCCACTTTGTGCATCTGGCTTTATCTGAGAACGGGGGAATCAAACCCAGCTCCATGCTGTTACCCTCTGAGGTGTTCCCTTGGGACCTCCACTGAGACATACCCGAGACTCAGCTTCAACACAGCCAATATGAAGCAGTCAGAATTTATTAAAGATATTTTTATGCAGAATTTAAGCGTGAGGGTTAAAAGAAAGTAGGACATGCCCCAGAGCAGGGAAAGAAGACAGCCAGGTATGGGTCTGGGCTTCCCAAGAGAGGTGGCTTATTAGTAGCCACATACACCCCTTGGTTGGCTCTTGTGTTAAGTGTCAAGGGGTTAGTAAGAACCCTTTCTTCCTTTCTCTTGATAAGTGAGATTCTGTGGTGACTCTGGAGGTACCTTGGGATGAGACTGTGATCTGTTAAGATCAAACCAGAAGTCACTAGGGTTATGGGTGGGGTGGGGGTCAGCGGGTGGAACTTGGAAGTTTCTGGTTAGAGTCCTAGAAAATAGCAGGCTATAACTGAGCATCCTTCAGCCAGATTCCAGGATGAAGATCCCTTTTCTTCTTGTGTCCCCATGTTTCCCGTCTTTCTGTCCTGCCTCAGAATCACTTAGGGCTCTTGGCTGAAAATGAGTATCTTGGGCCCCACTCTAGATTTGCCAAACTAGACTGTCATTTTCATGGGGCAGGTATGAACTGGGTCAGTTCACTAAGGCGAATAACAGTTGTCAATAGCTGTTAAGGTCGTGTGCCCCATAGCCGCCAGATGCTTAAAGATGTGAAACATCTCATTTCTCTCCACCTGAGAGAGCTTCGCCTGCCCGGCTCCCCTAGAGGGCCCGGCAGGCTAGCGCTTCGCCTGCTCTGGGCCAGTTGTGTGCTTCCAGCCCTCTGGGCGTTTAGCGTCTGGGACATGGGCATGGTGCACAGTGTGTATCGGCCACAGCTCACGTGGCCAGCAGACAGAGTCTGGATAGCTGACTCATGATGCCTTCACTGTTTAGACAGTTTGGTCCAACCCTGTGTGCAAGAGTCGTTGAATTTTCCCTTTCATCCTGGGGAAAAAAAAAATGTAAGAATCTGAAAAATTTTGTCCTGTGGGTAAGTACAGCACAGTAGAGACTCAGGAAATCTGGTCCTAGAATAATGTATGTACCATCATGTTATGTACATGTAAGTTAAAAGAAACCATGAGGAAAGGAGTGGAGAGAGCCATAGGAAGGCACACGGGCTCTGACTGTGTCGTCAAGCTGCCCACATGAGCATCCTGGCGCTTCACGATGGGTTAACTGATTTGTTTTCATGACTTCATGGAAACACTTATCGAAGTCTCCAGAGCTGTTTTGGTGCATGTGGTATTATCTGTGAACTCGTCTGCTCAAAGTCTGACGACATCATGCCCTTTTCCTCTGCCCTGCAGGTATTCACCACGCTGTCCGTGACAAAGCGTTCCGGGGGAGACATCCTGCAGGCCGGCTGCTGAGGTTAAGCCCCAGTGTGGACGCTCTTGCCAAGACTGCGAACCACTGACTTGTTTCCTTGTCCACATCCAGGCAAAGTTAGCAAGGCTCCTACTCTTGGTGCCTGTTCTTGGTGCCCTGGGATCTCGTGGGCAGGAGGTGGGGAGTAGAAGGCAAGCAGCGTATCACTGGGGTCTCCATACTGAACTCAAGCTGACTCTGGCAGTGCATCGGAGAGGTGCGTCCATGAAGTCACCGGCCTCAAGCCCAAGTGGTAGGCAGTGATGGAACAGCTGCTGGATCAGCTCAGCCTGACCTTCTCTTTTTGTCGGTTTCTTACTCTTGTTCTCAAGCTAATGTCAAGTCTAGTTTTCTTGTTTTCCGTGGGGTTAGTAATACTAGAGATGGGAAATGTTAGCAATCACTTTTGTCCAAAGGCAAGTCATGGCTAGACTACTCAGATCCAGTCTTACTGCATGGAAGGGGAGATGAGTTGGCTCATGAAAGCCACATTGTTTGTCCCCTGAAAGAAAAGCTACCCTGTGACTAAAATGTACTGCTCTGTTTACTGGCCTGTTTAGCACTGTCTCTTTCCATAAGTAATATGTCCAAAGCAAGTAAGACCATGGTTCACTCTTGCCAAGTTTTCCTCCTGTGCTATACCACTGCTTAGAAAGGGAAATGTCTGCATGGCCAGCTACCTGAGTAATACTCCATTGCGTGGACTTAGTGTAGTATAGGTCAGCATCTAGATGCGGACGGACACCAGTGGAAAGCAGAAAATGGCTCACTTGATTTAGTTTATTGTCTGGCCTTCGTGAGCTGGGATCATTTGTGATAGAAAACATTTAAATGGCTTAAAGCGTCTTGTTTTGGTTTGGTGCATTTGGCTTTAAGCTGAAATACCAGATGGGCACGGCTTGCTTTTGTGTTTGTGTTCTGCATCTTTCCCTTCCTAAGAACTATGTTCATAGGAAAGTAGGACTTTGCACATGTATGATTTAAATCGTTTATGGTAATTGCTTCTTAAAGGAACTTGTTCATGTCATAAGTTATTATTTTTGAACACAGGTGGATGTGAAGGATTTTCATTTTAAAACCAAGAGGTTTGACTTTTCTGTTTAACGAACCTGGTGGGATTTTGACAGAAGTGCTTGCACTCTGTTAGCCCTCCAGTGTGGCATCTCCTGCCCAAGCTGTGTGTCTGTGACAGCACGCTGGGTAAAGACTGGGTTTAGACCATCTTGCCCATGCTCTGCTCATCAGGCCTCCTGCCACCATATCTTACAGATCCTTTTTCATTCCCTCCCCTCTACCGGATTTCTCGCCTGTAGTACTGAGTAATGTCTTAAAGTACGTTTCTGGGCCACCTCAGGGAACCTTGTGTCTGCTGGTGTTCAGTCAGCGGAGCACCTACCCTGCCCCACAGGGCTCCACCTCACTCGTATCCTCATCGCATCTGCTCATATGAAGAAAGTGGGAAAAGGAGAGGGGGATGAAGGGAATGACTATGTTCAGTTTTATTTATTTATTTTATAATTTTTTTTTTCTCCCAGCTCTGCCAGTTTATAAAGAATTGAACAGTAGGCTGACAGTGTGAGATAATTGTGCCTAATCATGTGATTCTCAGTGGAACAGAATGTTCTGCCCCCACAAGAAGGATGATATTCCATAGACTTGTCTTGTTTAGATTCTGTAATTGCCCAATGTACTGTAACTCGTATTTCAATTCCATATATTTTTGTTACAAATTTTCTGAGAAAAATGTGAAACATTAAAAGGTGTTAATGCCCACATGTGCCTTCTTATTGGATGGGGTCTGGGAGTTCCCTGAGGGCTGAGCGAGCCTACAGCTTTGTGCTGAGGAGCGTGAACTAACTGCGAGTGCTTGTACTCTGGGCAGTATCTCTTGTGGGCCGCCTTTTGGAAACTGGAGTGCCTCTTGCAGTTCCCTGTCCAGTTGGCTCTCAGTGACCCATTAGCCTTGGTCTTTGGGAGCAAAACCATCCACTCCATTAAAACACACTCACTTCTCAGTGCTGTGTTTTATTTTTATTTTTTAAAACACATTTTATTTATTTATTTGAGAGAAAGAGGTAGAGAGGGAGAGAATAGGTGCGCCAGCTCCTCCAGCCACTGCAAATGAACTCCAGATGTATGCACCCCCTTTTGTACATCTGGCTTATGTGGGTCCTGGAGAATCAAACCAGGATCCTTTGGTTTTGCAGGCAAACGCCTTGACCACTAAGCCATTTCTCCAGCCCCCAGTGCTGTTTGAATACTGGTGTCTTTCTTTCCCGTGGCTCTGTGAGGCTGTGTCATCTTTTCTTCCTGACTGGAATAAGCTAAATATTTTGGGTATAAGTAGAAATGATCCCTGTAAATTCAATTCCTGTAAATTCAGTAAAATTCTCAGAATGAGGGCTGGGGAGATATCTCAGTGATTAGAGGTGCTTGTCTGCAAAACCTGCCAGCTCAGGGTTCAATTCCCCAGTACTTGCATAATGCCAGACATAAAAAATGGCACTTGTCTTGTGTTCATTTGCAGTGACAAGTAACTCTAGTATGCCCATGCATATGTGACTGACCTGGAATTCACTACATAGTCTCAGGGTGGCCTGGAACTCCCAGGGATCCTCCTATCTCTGTCTCTGGAGTGCGGGGGTTAAGGGTGTGCACCACCACATCTGGCTCAGATGCCATGTTTTGCATCTGGCTTTTTATGGGTGGCTGAGGAATTGAACCTGGGTTGGCAGGCTTTGCAAGCAAGAGCCTTTAACCACTATGCCATCTCCTCAGCCTCTTATTGTCATTGTTTGAAGCAGATACTTGTGCAGCTTGATGTAGTTGATGCAGATGGGGGTCCAGGGTTGCTAACAGGTTGCTACATAAATAAATTGTGCTTACTGCCCAAGTCAAATGATCCCCCAGTTTGCTAAGCCTGTCACCATGTTTGCCTGCCTCACATGGACAGCAAGTCTCCATCCCTTCATTTTGTCAACAGATACTATGAACCAGGTATCAGAATTGCTCATCCACAAGGGCTTATGTTGTAGTGGAGGGAAACGGGCAAAGATGAGCGAGCTTGAGATTCACATTAGAGTAGCTGAGTGCCCGGCAAGAGATGACCCACCTGTCACACAGCGGCCCAGGGCCCAGGTGAAACTCCAGAGGAACTGGAAGATGAGCAAGAGGGCTGCTTCCACGGCGAGCCTGACAACCTGGGCCAGGGTGATGGAGACAGACACTGAGATACTCAAAACGCACCAAAGCGGAAATCCAGACGCTGAGAGCACTCAAGTAGAATCAAAGCACACCCTCCCCGACTCAGGGAAGTTTGCCAAAGAGGGGCGGAAAGAGTGTAAGAGCCGCAGGGTAGGAAGGAATATCCAGAGATATTGCTCATCCCCCCTCCCCCACGATGACTGACTGCTGCCCTCACAACTCAGCCTGGAACTCCATGGTGAATTCCAGCAATCCACTAAGGAAGTCTGTGCATAGAGAGGGGGCAGGGAGGAGAGAAATGATGGTACCAACATATCATGTATCCATACAAAGTCTCTACTTAATTAAAAAATGAATGCAGGGCTGGAGAGATGGCTTAATGGTTAAGGCGTATGCCCGTGAAGCCTAAGGACCCAGGTTCAATTCTCCAGGTCCCACTTAAGCCAGATGCACATTGTGGCACATGCATCTGGAATTTGTTTGCAGTAGCTAGAGGCCCTGGTGTGCCCATTCTCTCTTTCCCTCTCTCTGTCTCAAATAAATAAATAAATAAAAATCTTAAAAAAAAAAAACGAATGCTGCACAGGGTTGATAGGAGTTCCAGAAAGGAGCACAGGGTTGAGGGTTAAATAAATGTCAGAGCTTCAGTCAGAAAAGGTGTTTATACTCATGAGGATGGTGAGGCCACCAAGGCATGAGTGTGAGAAAAGGAGACAGTTCTGGGAACAGGTAACTATATAGGAGGAGGAGCTCTGTACCCTCAAGAGAGTGCCTGGGGACCCTTTTCTTGAGGAAGGATGGTGGCTTCTGACTGCAAGCTCGTGGGTGAGGAGAGGATGGTCCAGGGTTGGGTGCAAGGTGAGGGAAACGAGAGTAGTGCTGAAAAGGTGATTGGCGGGGGGCTGTGGGCAGCTGGAAGGGCCTAAGCACTGAGGCAGGGCCCCCCACTGCAGGCTGGGATGAGTTACCACCAGTATTCAAGGAGGCAGGTTCTCTGCGTCACCCCAGGCCCTGAGCATGGCTGAGGTGCTGTCACTTCCCATTGCCTCACCCCAGCCCCACCCCTGAAGAGCTGACAGCCAGCTTGGGGCGTGCTTCTGAATTCCCACCTCACCCCTAACCCTTGTGACTCAGGCTATAATCCCAACTCTGCTACCTCCTGGCTGAGCTGCTGTGGCTGGGTTATCTGTGTGTAACTTCACTTTGCCTCAGTTTCTCCATCTGTGAAGTAGAAATATTACTTGTACTTTGCAGGCTAGCAGACAAATCACTTTTTTGGTGGTGGTGTTTTTGATGTAGGGTCTCACTTTAGCCCAGGGTGGCCTCGAACTCACCTCGATCCTCTTATCTTTGCCTCCGAGTGCCAGGATTAAAGGCTTGCGCCATCATGCCCAGCCAGACAAATCACTTTAAAGGCTTATTTTGTTCAATACTTTGCTGACGTGGGGAGAACAAAGCATTGTGCCAAAGCCACCATCTCCCCCCTCTTGTCCACCAGGGTCCCTTTGGAAAATGAGGCCTGACCTTACTGTCCAACCAACCCACCCCTTAGATCAATTCCAAGCACGTGTAGGAGTTTTAGGGAATGAAAGAGCCTATTGCCATCCCATAGCTTTGATTGCTCCTTTCTCTCATTTCCATGGCAACCGCGCTCTCTCAGTTTTCTTGTAGCTCTTGCTCTGATTTGTAACTGTCCATGAAGTCATTCTTCCAGCATTCCCTACCTTCTGCATTCTAATGGACCTGTACAATAATCACCATACGTGTGGTCTGCATGGGGAGGCTGTGTTCTAAGTGCTGCACGTCCAGCCTCTGGAAGAGAATGTCACTTGTCCTCGGTGGGAGAGTCTGCATGGGCTCAGCAGGGGCTGCCAATGAGAAGAGAGAGGTGGGGGTTGGGCAGCTTCTGAGTCACTATCTACCTGGCATGTCATTCATGAGATTCGTGTGTGGCTAACGTAGCAAAGACCAGGTCATTTTCAGCCACTAGATAACCATAGGCAAAGGGCCCAGTGTTTGCAAAAACCTTTGAGAGCCTATTTATTTACTTACTTATTTAAAGTGGGGTCTTCCTGTAGCCCAGGCTGACCTGGAAATTACTCCGTAATCCAGACTGGCCTCGACCTCACAACAGTACTCCTACCTCAGCCTCTCCAAATTGATGGTGTTACACGCATGAATCTCCATACCCAGCAAGAACATTTTTTAAGTGTTTCAGAGATTAAGGGGGAAATCCCAATACAGTAAGATAAAAACTTAAATGCTGGGCTGGAGGAATGGCTTAGAGGTTAAGGTGTTTGCCTGCAAAGCCAAAGGACCCAGGTTCAATTCCCCAGGACCCATGTTAACCAGATGCGTAAGGGGGCGCACATGTCTGGAGTTCGTTTGCAGTGGCTGGAGGCTCTGGCACCCCATCCTCTCCCTCTCTCTCTCCCTCTTTCTCTGTCAAATAAATAAAAATAAAATATTTAAAAAAAAAACCTTAAATGCCTACATAATGTGACCTCAGGCAGTTGAGTGCAACGGCTCCAGCATACCTGTAAATGAGCTGTTTAGTGTGGGAACGCAGTCAGGATGCCTGAAGGAGGCTGGAATACATGTGTAGGAGTATGAAGACCTGAGGGGATATTGGGGAGAAAAGGCATTAGGGATGGGAGCTATGGGCAGGGAGGTGTGTGTCAGAGGCATTTCCCATACACTGCCTCAGTTTTGTTCCAGATAAGGGAGGTTTGGAGGCATTTAGTCACCTCCCTAGGTTCACATGGGTGTGGATGCAGCCCAAGTGACTCCAAAGCTCAGGAGATGGCATGCCCTCTAGTGTCCACCTCTGGGAACAGCGGCTCTGGCTCCTATCTGACTCCTAGCAGGTTTTTAAAAACCTATTTTATTATTTGAAAGAGAGAGACAGATAGAAAGAGGCAGAGAGAGAGTGTGTGTTTGGGAATGCCAGGGCCTTCAGCCACTGAAAATGAACTCCAGGCATCTGTGTCACTTTGTGCATCTGGATTTTTGTGGATACTGGGGAATCAAATCCAGACCATCAGGCTTTGCAGGCAAGAGCCTTTAACGGTGAGCCATCTCTCCAGTTCTCCATCAAGTGTTTTATAAGAACCCAGAAAGATACATGAAGTGAATAAGGGCACAGAGCTACAAACAGAGCTTGCAGATCAGGGGAGAGTTCAAACCACCAACACACCTGGTTCTATTCCCAAAGAACTCTCTATCTACCACAGAGCACATTCATGATTGCTGTTGCATTATTCACGATAGCAAAGAAATTGACCCAGCCTAGATGCTCATCAACAGATGACTGCATAAAGAAACTCATGGCACAATGGAATTTTATTCAGCCATAAAGAAAAATGAAATCATGACATTTGTAGGGAAATTGTTGGAGCTGGAACTTACTGCATTAAGTAAAAGGAGACAAACTCAGAAAGACAAATACCATATGTTTTTTCTCACACGTGAAATATAGACTTAAACATATATAAGTACGTATGTGTGTGTAGGTCATGAAAGAAGAAAGGGAGAATCATGAGAGAAGGACAAGGGAAGGGCAGAAAAAGAGAGGGTAATGGGATACATGTAACCTGAAAGGTGAGACTGCACTGAAGAAGGGTACCAGTAAGAGGCAGGTAGAGAGGGTGTGGAAGGGATGAATAAGAATAAAGTATAATAGGGCTGGGGAGATGGCATAGTGGTTAAGACGCTTGCCTGCAAAGCCTAAGGACCCAGGTTCGATTCTCCAGGTCCCATGTAAACCAGATGCACATGGTGGGGCATGTGTCTGGAGTTCATTTGCAGTGACTAGAGGCCCTGGTGCGCCCATTCTCTCTCTCCCTCTTTCTGTCTCAAATAAATAAAATAAATCAGAAAAAATAATAAAGTATATGTATACAAACCATTACCTGGTATACTAACTTTAACAATTAATTTAGGGCTGGAGTGATGGCTCAGTGGTTAAGGTGCTATGTGCAAAGCCTAACAACCTAGGTTTGATTCCCCAGTACCCATGTAAAGCCAGATGCACAAAATAGCATATGCAACTGCAATTTGCACAGCTGGAGGCCTTGGCACGCTCATTCTCTCTGTGTGTCTCTCTTCTCTCTATCTCTCTCTGCTTGCAAATAAATAAATAAAAAGATAGACGTTTTTAAAAACGTAGTCTAAAGCCAGGTGTGGTGACTCATACATACAGTTGCTCCTAGCACTCGGGAAGCAAGATAGGAGGATCACTGTGATTTTGAGGCCAGCCTGGGACTACAGAGTGAGTTCCAGGTCAGCCTGTGCTACAGTAAGACCCTGCTTCAGAAAGACCAAAAAAAAATTAATTAATTTAAGCCAAATGTTGGCTCACACCTCAATCCTAGCACATAAGAGGCAGAGGCAGGAGGATCATCATGAAGTTGAGGCCAGCCTGGGCTATAGATAGATTTCTGGTCAGCCTTGGCTAGAGTAAGACCCTGCCTTTAAAAAAAAATAACTTATTTAGCCATCAGGGAAATGCAAATTAAAACTATGTAGTTTCAGGCTAACCTTGAACTCATGGCAATCCTCCTACCTCTGCCCTCCAAGTGCTGGGATTAAAGGTGTGCACCACCACACCTGGCTCACATTGTTTTTTAAATAGGGGCTGGAGAGATGGCTTAGCAGCTATGGTGTTTGCCTGAGAAGCCAAAGGACCCAGGTTCAATTCCCCAGGACCCACGTAAGCCAGATGCACAAGGGGCATATGTGTCTGGAGTTTGTTTGCTGTGGCTAGAGGCTCTGGCGCGCCCATTCTCTCTCTGTCTCTCTACTATCTCTCTACTTGCAAATAAAATTAAAAAAATTTTAAAATACTTTTATTTATTTATTTGAGAGAGAAAGAGGGAGACAGAGCAAGGGAATGGGTGTGCCAGGGCCTCTACACACTGAGAACAAACTCCAGATGTGTGTACTACCTTGTGTATCTGGCTTCATGTGGGTACCGAGGAATCACACCTAGGGCCTTTGGCTTTGCCAGCAAGTACCTTAACCACTAAGCAATCTCTCCAGCCCTAAAAAAATTTTTACTTATTTATTTTTCAGCAGAGAAAGGGATAAACAGAGAAAGGAAGATGGTATGGGTGTATATGTCACTTTGTGCATCTGGTTTTACGTGGGTACTGGGGAATTGAACCCAGGCCAGCAGCTTAGCCACTGAGCCATCTCCCCACTCTTTTTTTAACACTTTTTTTTTTTAGGGTAGGGTCATGCTCTAGCCCAGACTGCCCTGGAACTCATTCTGTAGGCTCAGGCAGGCTTCAAACTCACAGTGGTCCTCCTACCCGAGCCTCCTGAGTGCCGAGATTAAAGGTGTGCACCACCACACCCAGCTCTAGTGAGCACATTAAAAAAATATATTTATTTTATTATTATTTTTTTTTTGCAAGCAGGGAGAGAGAATAGGTACACACGGGCTGGGCCTCTAGCAACTACAAACGAACTCCAGATGTATGTGCCACCTTGTGCATCTGGCTTTATGTGGGTACTAGAGAATCAAACTTGGGTTGTTAGGCATTGCAAGCAAGCACATTAACTACTGTGCCATCTCTCCAGCCCATGAGCACATTTTTGCTTTCTTCTTTTTTGGGGGAGCAAAGGGGAGTTTCAAGGTAGGGTCTCACTCTAGCCCAGGCTGACCTGGAATTCACTATATAGTCTCAGGGTGGCTCGTGGTGATTCTCTTACCTCTGCCTCTCGAGTGCTGAGATTAAAGCACCACGCCCAGCCTGTGATCACATTTTTGTTTTCCTTCTGAACTCTCAGCACTGCTTGGTGCCATGGTAAAGATGCCTTCCCTCTTTGGACTTCAACCCAGCTTGTGAGACTGTTACTTACTTATTTCTGGTGTGTGTGTGTGTGTTCATGAGTGTGGGTACAGGTGTCCACATACCATAGCATGCATGTGGAGCTCACAGGACAAATGTTGAGTTTTGGTCCTGAACTTCCAGCTTGAGGTGGGGTCTCTTGTCTCTTGTTTCACCAGCTTGTCCTCCAGGCTTGCTGACCGTCCTGTTCCCACCCCCTTCTCAGGGTGGGCCTGCCAGGATTACAGACACCAGCGCTACCGTCCCTGGCTGGGGGGGGGGGGGGTCCTGTGATCTCTCAGGTAATCACAGCAAGCGCTTTATCCTCTAAGCCATCTCCCTAACCCTTGTGAGACTGGTTATAAGAATGGTGTTACTTCTGCGTTACAAGGGCCAGTGCTGAGAACCTGCGTGGTTCTTCTGAAGTTTGAATCTAGTTGTGCTTAACGACAGCATGTGGCTCTCTGAACTCGCTTCATTAGATTCATGAGGGTGTATCTGTGAAGAATGAGATTATTAATTGCATTTATAACGAAATTCATTAGAGCATAAATAAAACACTTTAATATTTTATCGGTAGCTCTTAAGTGACAGCAGGCAGCCATCCCTGTTGCTGGGGCCAGGGAACCTCAGTCATTGCTCTCTTCCTGTCCCTTCTCTGTCTCTGGGCTCCTCTGCGGTCACTGAGCACACCTGCGCTCACAGACAGTGTAGGAGGCAATGTCCCAGAATGGGTTCATTCTAGAGGCAGCTGCATGCCAGGCATGTGAACAGTCTCCATCACTTGGATGTAGGAGAGACAGAGGTGCTGGGGACATCTTCAGGAGCCACCTGTAGGGGGCTCGTTGGCTAGGAAAGAGAATGGGTGCACCTGGGCCTCTAGCCGCTGCAAACAAACTTTTGCTTTTGCCTCATTGGCAAAATCGGTGTCTCATGAACATCATTAGCTGCAAGGGGGGCTGGGAAAATGAAATTTTAGCTTTTTTGTCTATACAACCAATAAACAATAAGTGCATCTCAGCGTGGTCAGACTCTGAGGCAGTGAAGAGAAATGGAAGACGCTAATCTTTGTTTCATGTATGCCTCCTCCTACACGTGGCTCCTCACAGTGGTGCTGGCCTCCATGAAGACAGCCTCTTTTTTTTCCGAGGCAGGGTCTCACTCTAGCTCAGGCTGACCTGGGATTCACTATGCAGCCTCAGGGTGGCCTCAAATTCACGGCGATCCTCCTACCTCTGCCTCCCAAGTGCTGGGATTAAAGACGGGTGCCACCACACCCGGCTAAGACAGCCTATTTTTGAGTATTTATTTATTTGGCTTACCTTTTTTTGTTCTTTTAAAATATTTTTACTTATTTATTTGCAAGCAGAGAGAGAGAGAGAGGAGAGAGACAGAGAGAGTGGGCATGCCAGGGCCTCCAGCTGCTGCAAACGACCTCAACACATGTGCCACTTTGCACATCTGGCTTTACATGGGTACTGGGAAAATAAAATTGAACTCGTCATTAGGCTTTGCAGGCAAGTGCTGAGCCATCTGTCCAGCCCTTTGTATTTTTATTTATTTATTTATTTATTTGAGAGACAGAGAAAGAATGAGAATGGGTGTACCAGGGCCTCTAGCCACTGCAAACAAACTCCAGATGCATGGACCACTTTGTGCATCTGGTTTTATGTAGGTCCTGGAGAATCAAACCTGGGCTGTCACACTTTGCAAGCAATCCCTTTACCTCTGAGCCATCTCCTCAGCCCAAAGACAGCCTTTGAGAGCACTCCACAAGATGCTGCAGGGTACGCTATAACCACAACCTAAAATGTCAGGGCTGCCAAAGGGGGAAGCAAAAGGGCCCCTCTCACTGCTTCCCACTCCATACAGAGGTTCAGATTGGAATTAAATTGGCATTTATCAGGTTCAGAGTTTCTTTTGGAAACTTCACTTCTTGCGGGACCTCCTTGTTCTGAGTTCAACAGGAGACAGTCAATTCTTTCTGCAAATAATGTCAGTGGAAACCCTGGGGCTCAGAGGATGGCTCAGTGGATACAGCACCTGCTGCACAATCACGAGGGCCTGGGTTCGGATCCCCAGCACCCACATCGTGCTGGGCATGGTGTTGCACTCCTGTAATCCCAGCATTCCAGAGGGGGAGACCAGGCATCCCTGGGGCAGGATGGCT
The DNA here is from genome assembly GCA_036346955.1 of Dipus sagitta. NCBI lineage: Eukaryota > Metazoa > Chordata > Mammalia > Rodentia > Dipodidae > Dipus > Dipus sagitta. The sequence goes on along the minus strand of CM070777.1, from coordinate 20,293,100 downwards.
AGCCAGACTAGCTAAATCAGAGAGCCCTGGGGTTCGGTGAATATGATGGAGAATGATGGAGGAAGACATCTGATGTCAGCCTCTGGCCTTCATACACATAGGAACACACATATATACATGCATGCACATCACATACACATGCCAAAAAGGAAAAGAAAAAATATGAATGGAAACCCTTCTGGGTACGCCCAATGTGTGACGGGCAGTACCTGTGTTAGTCCCTTAACAGGGAAAACCTCCGTCAGTATTTGTGCCAAAGAGAAATTTTCAGAATAAGCAAGGCCACATTATGGAAAAGGAGTGTTTTGTGCAGTGAGACATTTCAGTGTAGGGCAGGGTCAACACAGGCTGGGAAGGGCTAAGAACGTGTGTGCCAAGACACAGGAGGGGACTGCTGGAACAGAATGAGACTCCAATAAGCGACATACCCTGCTGCCCTGGGTCCCCAGCTCAGAACATAAAGGATATTCCTTAACATTTGTTCTGTGGAAAAATCTAGAGCCACTGATGACAACAAGAACAAGAAGAAAACCCCACGGCCAATGCCATAGCATTTGGCAACTGGCTACTCTGAAAGAGGTGGCCTGGACTCAGAGTTTTGCTTAACTGTTTCCTATGTGCTTTGGGCTTGTGTTTTCTGGTTAACTTCTCCATGCCTCAGTTTCCTCAGCTGTAAAGTGGGGGGATAACTTCAGTACCTAGTCAGGACTGATGTTCCATGTAGAGAAGGAAGGAGAAGCAATAGATAAATGAATCAAGTAAGAAATGATCTGGGTTGGAGAGATGGCATAGTGGTTAAGGTGCTTGCCTGTGAAACCTAAGGACCCAGGTTCAATTCCCCAGTACCCATGTAAGCCATGGTGATGCATACGTCTGGAGTTCGTTTGCAGTAGCTTGAGGCCCTGGTGCACCCGTTCTTTCTCTCTTTCTCTCTCTCTCTCTCAATCTCTCTCTCTCTCATAAATACATTAAAAATAAAAATAGAAACAGGTGTGGTGGCACACGCTTTCAATCCCAGCACTCGGGAGGCAGAGGTAGGAGGATTACCGTGAGTTCAAGGCCACCCTGAGACTACATAGTGAATTCCAGGTCAGCCTGGACTAGAGTGAAACCTTACCTCAAAAATAAATAAATAAATAAATATTTCTTTTTAAGAAAAAGAACGAAAATGAATGACCTAACATGTGGCATGTAGGGAACTGAGAGCCAACTGGCAACTACAGCATACTGTGTCATGGACAGATTGTTCCATAACCCAGCAGCAGGCAGCAGGTCCAGCCTGGAGGATGCTGGACATTTGCTGGCGATCACCATGGGTGTCTTGTGTGGTCGTCCTCTTTCCTCTGTGGAAGCCCTACAGTGAATTGCAGTAAACAAGGAAAGCCAGGGACCTCCCTGGGCACTGAATAGACAGCGAATGCCAAGGCAGGCACCCTGGCACGTTTCCTCTGAGTCCAGCCAGTCACACTCACCACTGCTGACTGGGGTGGTCCTGAGGAGTGGCCCACGCCTCCGGTGAAGCAGGGATGGAAACTTCTCTGGGTCACAGGGCTGCTCACGCGATCCAGTGGCACAAGGGTGTACTTGGCTGGGCCCAGACCTGGTTCTCAGGAAGGGACCAACAAACTAATTTAGCCATGGCAACCTAATCAAGTCACCCTGCAAGGAAGGAGAGGGATTTCTCTCCTCACCGGCTGCCTCACAAGCCCTTATCTCGGTCCTGGCTTTATGGAAAACGCAGCGTTTCTTCCCCCACTCTGCCCCCTCCAGCCGGCTCTCATGGAAGTTTATGGGGATTAACACTTTTGGTATGATTTTTATTGCTATAACATAAAACCGTAGCCTGAGTAACTTGTAACAAGTAAAGATTTGTTCCAGCTGGGAGGTCCCAAGTGGAATGGGCTACAACTAGTGAGAATCATCTTGTGGGTGGGGGAGGTGGCAAGGCCTGGAGTCAGACTATGACAAAACGGATCAGCATGCCCACTCTTTGATAAGCCATCACTCCATCCCATTAATCCATTCATCTATGACTGGATGAGTCCATTCATGAGAGCTGAGCTCCTGCCACCGATCCCCTCTCAGAGGTCCTTTGCCCTCTCTGCCCCACCTCTTAGCCCCTCAGGGTGGGAGTTAAATTTGAACCTGGGTGCTTCAGTAGGGACATTCCAACCCACACCTTCCATAACGATGCGCCTTCGATAATGTTTCCCAGAAAATTCCTGAACAGGTTTGAGCTGTCTTGAGGAAGGCCCTGCAGTCCCTTCTAAACAGACCCGACCAGTTGTTTGCTAGCTGGGTGAGCTGTGAAAGGCCCCATTGCCTCGGGGGCTTCTGGAACTTTCCATCTCTCCCTCCACCTCTGGGTGGAAAGCAATCCCAACCTGACGGAATTATTCTTGGCAAGCGCCAGCTCGTCTCAGAAAGGCGCTCAGTGTAAAAGCGCCTCCCGCAAGCAAAGGTGCTGGACGCAGTCTGTAGGCAGAGCCGGAGACAGCAGGGAGCCCCCAGGCCTGGGCCGAGCAGAGGTCTGTTTCCGGCTCTGTTCCTGCCCAGCTTCCTCTCCCAAGTCTGGCAAACAACTGGGTGCTTCATGCTCCCTGGGTCTGTAGAGGGAGGCTGTGTTGTGGCCTCTCTTGCATGCTGTGCTGTTTCTGGACCTGAGACACCGCCCCCCCCCCACTTATGCTGCCCCCTCACCCCAGCCTCATGCTGCGGCCTCCCAAGGACACTGACCTTCACTCATTCTCACACGTGTCCCTCCGGGTGTCCCCTGTCTTGGAAGAGACACTGGCCTTTTATGAGACCCCCGGGTGTCCTGCCTGGGGTCTGCCCAGGCTTTCATTTGCAAGCCCCACACACCCCGGGGGCACACCAAAATAGGTCTCTATAGAGGTCCAGCTCTGTGCTTGCCCCGTCTAGCTGGCATGCCAGGGAGTGCCCAGGCCACCGTGGCTGTTAGAAGCCATTTTGGGCTACACAGAGAAATGCCATGGTAGGCCTGGCCTGCCTTCCACCCAACCCTACCCCCCCACCCAGCCCTTCTTATTTGGCCTTGGGGGTTCCAGTAGGATTCTTTTTTTAAAAAAATTTTTGTTTATTTTTATTTATTTATTTGAGAGCGACAGACAGAGAAAGAGACAGATAGAGAGAGAGAGAATGGGCGCGCCAGGGCCTCCAGCCACTGCAAATGAACTCCAGATGCGTGCACCCCCTTGTGCATCTAGCTAGCGTGGGTCCTGGGGAATCGAGCCTCCAACCGGGGTCCTTAGGCTTCAGAGGCAAGTGCTTAACCGCTGAGCCATCTCTCCAGCCCTCCAGTAGGATTCTTGGCGTTGGCTCTCAGTGTCCAGCTGGTCTCTCCGCACTGCTGGGGACATGTTAAGCATTTCTGAGGCCAGAAAGGACAAACCACTGGCCTGGGGTTGCTCGGCTTGTCATAAGTAAAGCCAAGATTTAGACACAGATTCAGTTTTCTTCCCGAGCGAGTGACTTCATCCTTACCTTGCTCCACCTCTGTCTGTCCCCTGCGCTGCCTACCGTGCAAGCTGCTGAGAGGCTCTCTGGTACATACCTCTGCATGAGCCTGAACTTCAAACCTTCAGCACAGTCTGGTTTTTGTTATTACATGTGTTTGTGTGTGGTGTGTGCACACGCACGTGTGTATACATGTGTTCATATGTGTGAGAACATGTGTATGTGACTGTGCATGTATGTGGAGGCCATAGGTTGACATTGGGTGTCTTTCCCAGTTGCTGTCCACCTTATTTTTTTTAAATATTTTAGTTTTATTTATTTGACAGAGAAAGGGGGGAGGAGAGAGAGAGAGAATGGGCACACCAGGGCTTCCAGCCACTGCAAATGAACTCCAGACGCATGTGCCCCCCTTGTGCATCTGGCTAACGTGGGTCCTGGGGAGGTGAACCTGGGTCCTTTGGCTTTGCAGGCAAAGGCCTTAACGGCTAAGCCATCCTTCTAGCCCTCCACCTTATTTTTTGAGGCAAGGTCCTGAACTGAGCCCTGAGCTCACTAATTTGGCTAGACTAGCTATCTAGCAAGCCCTTCAGATCCTCCTGTCTCTGCCTCCCCGGAGCATGATTATAGGCGCGTGCTGCCACACCCACCATTGACATGGGTATTGGGGGTCTGCACTCAGGCTGTGTGGCAAGTACTTGATTCCCTGAGCATCTCCCCAGCCTCAAGTCTAGTTTTTGGTTTGTTTATTTGTTTGTTTTCTGAAGTAGGGACTTACTTTAGCCAAGGCCGACCTGGAACTCACTGTAGCTCCTGGCTGGCCTTGAACTCACAGCAATCCTCCTACCCTGGCCTCCCAAATGCTGGGATTAAATGCAGATACCACCTTGCCTGGCTGTTTTTTTTTTAAATATACTTCTTTTTATTTGTTTGTTTGTTTTTTTAAAAAATGTTTTATTTTTATTTATTTGATAGAGAAAGAGGGAGGGGGAGCGAGAGAGGGACAGAGGGAGAGAGAGAATAGGCACACCAGGGCCTCCAGTCACTGAAAACAAACTCCAGATGAGTGTGCCCCCTTGCGCATCTGGCTAATGTGGGTCCTGGGGAATCAAACCTGGGTCCTTTGACTTTGCAGGCAAACGCCTTAACCACTAAGCCATCCCTCCAGCCCTGTTTTGTTTAGTTTTATTTTTCAGGTAGGGTCTCGTGTAGTCCAGGCTGTTCTTGAACTCCTGGCAATTTCAGCCTCCGGAGTGCTGGGATTAAAGGCATGTGCCACTGCTCTCTGCAACATCTTTTTTTTTTTTTTTTTTTTGAGAGAGAGAGAGAGTATGGGTGTGCCAGGGCCTTCTGCCACTGCAAAGAGAACTCCAGACACATGTGCCACTTTGTGCATCTGGCTTTACATGGAGAATTGAACCCTGGCTGTCAGGCTTTACAAGCAAGTGCCTTTAACCACTGAGCCACCTCTCCAGTCCCCATACTTCTAACCCACAGCTGCCCTCTTGCTTCCCGTGGCGTTAGCTCATCTCCTTTCTGGGGATGCCTCCAGGCTTGTGGACTGTGGTGGGTCTGCACCCCTCCTCCCCCTGGCCCATGGTATGGTGCCACAGAACCCCCATGTGAACTGAGCCATGCTTCTCGGGACTGTCAAAAGCCATGACCTCTGAAATGCAGCTGGTCCAAGGGGTTTGAAAGACGGTGATGACCTGGATACAGCTGCGTGATGCTCCAGGACACCTGCGTCCCCCCCCCCCCCCAGCAAGGGCTCTTTCTAGACGGCCATTTGCAGGAAATGGCGGCTGTCACTCATATGTGCAGACTCAGGGTTCAGGACCCAGGGTTCTTCCAGATGCTTCCTGAAGGCTCAGGGGAAGGGATTAGAGATAACAAATGTTGGGTGACAGTATTTTATCTTCCTGACTCTAAGACAACCACCTCCTCTTGACCCTCTACTGGAGCCAGAGACTGCCATCTGCCCATCATGTAGAAAGTGCAGCTACCTGGGCCGGAGTGATTAGCGATTAAGGCACTTGGCTGTGAAGTCTAAGGATCTATGTTCAACTCTCCAGATCCCACATAAGCCAGATGCACAAAGGTAAGGCAAGTGTAAGGTGGCAAATGTCCAGTAGATGGCAAAAGCATCTGGAGTTTGGTTATAGTGGCTGAGGCCCTGGAATGCCAATTCTCTCTCTGTTTCTCTATCTCTCTCTCTCTCCAAAATGATAAAAAAGGAAAAGAAAAAAAAAAGGAAGGAAAGTGAAGCCACCTGCAGCTTCCAAGTCACATGAAGCTACTTTCAACCTCTCATGTGGGGCTTGTGGATTTCTGTCTTTCAATAATAATTCTACTTAACAGCTCTGAGAATATATTATAGGCACCATTCTAAGCATATTTATTTATTTAGGTTTTTCGAGGTAGGGTCTTGCTCTAGCCCAGGCTGACCTGGAATTCACTATGTAGCCTCAGGCTAGCCTTGAATTCACAATGATCCTCCTACCTTGGCCTCCTGAGTGCTGGGATTAAAGGTGTGTGCCACCATACCTGGCTTTTTTGAGGTTTTTTTGTTTTCTTTGATCTAAACATCTATTTTTTTCCTTTTCTTCTTATTTATTTATTTGAGAGATAAAAGGAGAGAGAGAGAATGGGCACACCAGGGCCTTCAGCCACTGCAAACAAACTCCAGACTCATGCGCCACCATAAGCATCTGGCTTACATGGGTCCTGGAGAATTGAACCTGTATGGTGAGTAGACGTAGACAAGCTCATGGTGTGCTGGGGAGAAGCAGCGCAGTAGGAAGTAGTCGCAGGATGTGGAGAGCCAGCACCAAGAGCTCCTCGTGTTCCAGTCTGTTGTCGTTCCTTTCTCGTTGCTGGGATAAGGCGCCCAGCCAAAAGTAGCTGATGGGGGCTGGAGAGATGGCTTAGCGGTTAAGCGTTTGCCTGTGAAGCCTAAGCACCCAGGTTCAAGGCTCGATTCCCCAGGACCCATGTTAGCCAGATGCACAAGGGAGCGCTTGCGTCTGGAGTTCGTTTGCAGTGGCTGGAAGCCCTGGCGCGCCCATTCTCTCTTTCTCTCTCTGCCTCTTTCTCTCTCTGTATGTCGCTCTCAAATAAATAAATAAAAATTAAAATTAAAAAAAAAAGCAGCTGATGGGAGGAAAGGTTTTATTTTGGCTTACAGTCTCGAGGGGAAGCTTCATGATGGCAGGGAAAGCATGGCATGAGCAGAGGCTGGCCACCACCTCTGCTGTAACAGGTGGAAAACAGCAGGAGAATGAGCCAAACTCCAGCAAGAGGGAGCTGGCTATTACACCCTTAAGCCCACCCCAACACACCTCCCCCAGCAAGCCTCTACCTCCAAAATTGCCACTAGCTAGGAACCAAGTATTCAGGCAAGTATCTTAACCATTGAGCCATCCCTCCAGCCCTGGATAGATATTCTTAAAAAATCAGTTGAGAGTATTTGTGTGGCTCTGGGCTCTCTGTTCTGCTCTGCTCAGCCCTGGGTGTCCTCTGCCAGCACCAAGCAACTGTCATTACTCTGACTTTGTGATGAGTCTTGAGATGGGTTGCTTGATATCTCCCAGTTTATTCTTTTCAAACTTGAGTTATTTCACTTTATATAAAGTTCAGGATAATCTTATCTATATCTAAAAATTCGTGCTGGGAGTTTATCATAGAATTAACTTCTTTAGTATATCAAATCTGCCCATCATGAATATGATATGTTTCTTCATGTATTTATATCTTTTTGAATTCGTATCATAAATATGTGATAGCTTTCAGCTTAAAAGGTCTGCATATGTTTTAATAAATGTATACCTAAGCACTTCATTTTTGTGAGCAATTATGAGTAATATTGTATTTTAATCTTGGGGTTTATAGTTGAATATAGAATTACATTTTTTAAATATTTATTTATTTATTGGTTTTTTGAGATAGAGTCTCACTCTAGCTCTGACCTGGAATTCACTATGTAGTCTCAGGGTGGTCTCATGGCAATCCTCCTACCTCTGCCTCCTGAGTGCTGGGATTAAAGATGTGCGCCACCACACCCAACTTTATATATATATATTTATTTAGGAGAGAGAGAGAGAGAAAGAAAGAAAGAGAATGGGCATGCTAGGTCCTCTAGCCACAACAAATGAACTCCAGATACATGTGCCACCTTGTGCATCTGGCTTTACTGGGGAGTCAAGCCTGGGTCCTTTGGCTTTGCAGGCAAGCACCTTAACCACTAAACCATCTCTTCAGCGCCCCCCTCTCTGTATGCATATATATATTATAATTGTATATATAATTATATACAATTATACATATAATACATATATGTATAATATATATTATAATTGTATAATGTATAATTGTATATATGTATAACATATAATTTTTTTGAGGTAGGGTTTCACTCTAGTCCAGGCTGACCTGGAATTCACTGTGTAGTCTCAGGGTGGCCTCAAACTCACAGCAATTCTCCTACCTCTGCCTCCCAAGTGCTGGCATTAAAGGCATGTGCCACCATGCCCAGCTCGGCCCTCAATATTTTTAAAAATATATTTATTTATTTATTTGCAAGCAGAGGGAACTAGAAGAGAGAGACAGAGAAAATGAATGGGTGCCCTGGCGCTGCAAATGAATCCCTGATGCATGTGTCACTGTTCATCTGCTTTTTTGTGGGTACTGGGGAATCAAACCCCAGTCATTAGGCTTTGTAGGCAAGATCCTTAACTGAGCCATATCTCCAGCCTGTTTTTTTTTTTTTTTTAAGTATATTTCTTATATCTCATGCCCTTGCTAAACTCACTTATGCTGGGCATGGTGGTGCACACCTTTAATCCCAGTACTTGGGAGGCAGGGGTAAGAGGATTATTGTGAGTTCAAGACCAGCCTGTGACTAGAATGAGATCCAAAGTCAGTCTGGGCTAGAGTGAGACCCTTCCTCAAAAAAAGTAAGAGCTAACTAAATAAATATACTCACTTATTAGTTTAAGGACTTTCTTTTTTGAGTTCAGAGAGACTTTGTTAGGCTAGCAGAGAGAGTGTGAAGAGCTCCTGCCCATGAGAAGCCAGGTGAGGGTAAAGCCCCTAAGGTTTTCTGCATCAGTAAGTAGGCCTTGCCATCTTTCTTTGTGATCTGTATGTTTTTCATATCCTTTTCTTGTCTTATTTCACGCTAGAATCCCAGCACTCCATGAAGATGGGTGAAAGCATTTAGTTTTAATAAGCCAGTTGACTGTAGCCTTTTGTAGATACTCTTTATTAAATTAGGAAGGTGGCCGGGCATGTCAGTGCACACTTTAATCCCAGACGTAGGAGTGATTGCTGTGTTTTCAAGGCCACCCTGAGACTACAGAGTGAATTCCAGGTCTGCCTGGGCTAGAGCGAGATCCTGCCTCAACAAACAATAGCAAACCCAAAATAAACAAACAAAAAATATATATATAGGATGGTGTTCTTCTACTCTCGTTTTTCTGGGAGATTTTCTTTTTGGTTTTTCAGAGTAGGATCTCACTCTAGGCCAGGCTGACCTGGAACTCAATCTGTAGTCCCAGGCTGGCTTCAAACTTGTGGTGACCCTCCTACTTCAGCTCTACCAGCCTTCTTGTATCCATGGAATAAATTTCACTGGGCATGGTATAGAATTCTTTTTCATATTGCTGAATTCCTATTAAAAAGCATGTGTGAATCCATATTCAGGAGGAATATTGACCTAGAATTTTCTAATTTTTACTTTCTGTGGTTTTGCTATCAGAGTCAGGCTAAGTGCATTGGGAAGTGTCCCCTCCTCGTCTGCTTTTCTGAACGCGAATGTGAAGGAATCGTGTTAATTCTTCCTTCAACATTTGGTAGAATTCTCTAGTGAGACCGTCTGGAACTGGGGACTTCACTGCTGTGAGTTTTAAAATGACAAATTCAACTCCTTTAATGATTGTAGCTATATTCAAATCATGTATTTCACTCTGGGGGAGTCGTTTTCCAAGGGTTTGGTGTATGGTATATAAATTATCAAATGGACATGTGTTCTTAGAAACTGTTTTAAAATTTTCTTTCCCGTATTCGTTCTTCCCACACTGAAATGAACGTAGATTCCCCCAGAGCTGCCCAACACAGCCTGGTACGTGGCAGAGGGCATGGTTCTGGCCCTCACCCACAGCTGGACACCCAACAGAGTCCTCATGGAGCTGTTCAAATGAAATGCCACATGGGCTTCAGGGAGCCAACTGGCCTTGGGACACTCTGAAGCATCCTGGTACCCAGACAAGGCTAGTGGCCCTCTAAACCACGGGCCTCCCGGCCAGCACCCTTTCTCCAGACCTGGTTTGAAAGTCAAAATCGCTGGGGCTCTGGGTACCACTAGGTGGCGCTCAGGACATGCGGTCGCTCTGGGGCCAACTGGGAGCCCTGGCCTCTGGACAGGTCTGTGACGTTGTTTTGTTCCATCAGTGAGAGGCACTTGGGAGACTAGAATCTACATGGACGCCCCTGTCCCTGGGACACTCCCCGAGGCTGTTGGAAGGCGGGAGGCTGGAGAGGCGGCCCTGAGAGACCCTGCAAGTTGTGAAAGCAGGGATTCTGGTTAGCCTCAGTGCCACACTACTTTCCAGATCGACCTCCGGCAGAGCGCAGTGATCAATCCCACTAAATGCCCTTGGAGAAGATGCCTCTGGAGTCCTTTGGAAGCCTCCAGGGTGGGTCCTGACTCCGCACGAATGGTGTGCCTTGCCCAAGGTCTGTACAATTATCTTTGCCAGAGTTGGACTTCAAGTCCAGATCCTGACAGGGCTATTCACTACTGTGCCTTGGTGGGGCCATTTCTTAGCTTTTGTGACCCTTAGGTTCACACCTGTGGGTTGAAAATAGGACTGGCTCTCTTCTCATGGATTTATGAGTTCTCAACCTCAGTAGGCAGGCAGCACAGCTAAGCACTCAGTGGACATCTGGACGATGTTACTATTGTTATTTATTTGTGTCCCTTTCCCAACCCAGGATGACCTGAGCTTTCAGGGCAAAAGCCCAGGCTCCCTCAGTCCCAACAGGCTAGGTTTGATCATTTGTCCTGAGTCATTAAAGATAGGAATAGGCCAGGTGGGATGGCTCACACCTTTAAACCCAGCACTCTGGAGGCAGAGGTAGGAGGATCTCTGTGAGTTTGGGGCCAGCCTGGGACTACAGAGTGATCTCCAGGTTAGCCTGAGCTAGAGTGAGACACTATCTCAAACAAACAAATGAAGCTGGGTGTGGTGGCCCACGCCTTTAATTCCAGCACTTGGGAGGGGCAGAGGTAGGTGGGTCACTGAGTTCAAGGCTTCCTCGAGACTACTTAATGAATTCTAGGTCAGCCTGGGCTAGAGAGTGAGACTTTATCTCAAAAAAACAAAAAGAGAAAAGAAAATCAAAAAAGTGAAACTATCTCAAAATACAAAGCATAGCAGGACAAAACAAAACAGAATGATAAAGGAGTCCAGAGAGAGAATATAAATGGACATGCCAGAGCTTCCAGCCACTGCAAATGATCTCTAGACACACGTGCCACCTTGTGCATCTGGCTTTACATGAGTACCGGGGAACTGAACCTGGGTCCTTAAACTTTGCAGGCAAGTACCTTAACTGCTAAACCATCTCTCCACCCCCCTCCCCCCTGGCCAAGTCCACCTTTGGGGAACTGGCATGAGCTCTGGGTTTAACTAGAGGAAGAACTGGGGCAGGGGACAAGAGGTGAAGCACTCCTGAGTCCTGAAGTGGCTTTCCTGCTCATCACTGCTCAGTGCCAGCAGGGTAGTCTGATGGGCTGTAAATCATCACCCAAGAGGACCAGTCTCGCTCCGTCAAATGATCGGTGTTGAGGTGCAGGTCCTGCCTCTTCATCGTGGCTCTTGTTCCCATGTCGAGAAGGGTCTGTCTGTCCCGTAGGCTCTCCACTGCATGGAGTGGTTCCAGTTTATTGCCACAAAGATGTTTCTTGTTGTTCTTGGAATCCTAGGCAACTCAAAAGTAAAGGTTAAGGGCAATGGAAGTGTGATCAAAAGACAGAGGAAATTAAGAAGATGTTGTCAGAGGAAGGAGCCCCTCACCCCTGGGTGTGGTTGACAGTCAAGAATTTCCAGCACAACGAACATTTGCTGTGAAGGTTGCTACACACAGACAATATTCTTCCTATATAGAAAGTTCAAATGTGAGTGTTAAAATAGTCATGAACCATGTTTAAGGCCTGAACATATACAGCCTTTCTCCTTTCCCATTTGTTGCAGTCAGGTTCACACTGCTGGCAGAAAATACTCACCCAAGAGCAGCTTATGGGAAGAAAGGATTTAGTTTGGCTTACAGACTCGAGGGGTAGCTACATGATGGCAGGGCAAACCTGGCATGAGCAGAGGGTGGGCATTACCTCCTGATCAACATCAGGTGGACAATAGCAGCAGGAGAGTGTGCCAGACACTGGCAAGAGGAAGCTGGCTATAATGCCTGTAAGCCTGCCTCCAAACAATACATCACTTTCAGGAGATGCCAATTACCATATTGCCACCAGCTGGAGACCTAGCATTCAGAACACATAAATTTATGGAGGACACCTGAATCAAACCATCATATTCTTCCCCTGGCCCCATAAACCAATAACCATCCATGATATAAAATGTGATACATTCAGTCTGACTTTAAAAGGCCACACAGTTTTTTATCAATCCCAATAATGTTCAAACATCCCCATAGTGCAAAGTCTTTTAACTGAGCCATAATACCAAAACAAACAAACAAAACATAATGGCACAGAATAAACATTCACACTGCAAAAGATGGCATTGGGCATAACAAAGAAAAATTGAAGCCTAGCGTGGTGGCGTACACTTTTAATTCCAGCACTTGGTAGACAGAGGTAGGAGGATCTCTGTGAGTTCAAGGCTACCCTGAGAGCACATAGTTAATTCCAGGTCAGCCTGGGCCAGATTGAGAGACCCTACCTCAAAAAAATTTTTCTTTGAACCAATGCAAGATTTAAAACACACAAGGAAAACATCAAATTTTGTAGCTCCAAGTCTGACAACTCTAGCCAGTGACAAGTCTCTAAGTCTGATAATTCTAACCAGTGACGAGTCTCTGGAGTTCTACCCCTCCAGCTACGCTACTCACAGTCCCAGAAAACTTTATCTGGTGCTGGCAGCTCTTCTTGGCAGCCATCCCATAATCCTGGCTTCTCTATTGGGTCTCCACTGCAACCCACAGTACATCATGGCTCCATCGGACCGCCACGCAGGTAATCCAACAAGCCTGCTTCACACTTCCCATGACCATTTCCAAAAGACAAAGCTGTGTTGCAAATTCAATGACCCTCTCTGTGGTGGTTTGATTCAGGTGTCCCCCATAAACTTAGGTGTTCTGAATGCTGGGTTCCCAGAGGATGGAGATTTGGGAATTAACACCTCCAGAAGGCAGTGTATTGTTGGGGTAGCCTTATGGGTGCTATAGACAGCTCCCCCTTGCTAGTGTTTGGCACACTTTCCTGTTCCTGTTGTTCACCTGGCATTGGCCAGGAAGTGATGGCCACCCTCTGTTCATGCCATCATTTTCCCTGCCATCATGGAGCTTCCCCATCGAGCATGTAAGCCAAAATAAACCTCTTTTTCCCACAAGCTGCTCTTGGTCAGGTGATTTCTGCCAGCAATGAGAACCTGACTGCAATACTCTATTTCTTGCATTTTTTTATACTCCATAATACCAGGTGGGCTACCAATTTATTAATCCAGGGGGGACATAAGTCTGACTTTGAAGAGCAGGACACTCCCTCAGCATTCAGGCCCCTTACTTCAAGAGTCTGCATTCTTCCTGCTGTCACAATGCAGAGCAGCTGGCCCAGTCTCAATGGTTGTAATCTCTCAAACAATTGCAGCTAAATGGGCAGCATTTTCAGCCCAAATATTTCCTTTCTTTCTGTGCCATATTCATCTGCTTACACAAGTTCTTAGGACACAAGCAAGCAAAACACAGCAAGTGTCTCACACAAATTGCTTCTAGCCCAGTCCTGACAAAGTTCTTTCTCACCCTCGTAAGCCAAACCTCACAGTCCATAGTTCTTAATGCATTCAGGCCTTGCAACTCTGACCAGAATAGTCCATCAAGCTATACTTACAGCGCGGCAAAGTGTCTTAAGCCAAGGTTTCAAATCTTCCAAATCCTTCTGACTTTCTTCAAAAGCCCACAACCACACTTTTGTGTGTCTTGTTCTTTCCTTGAGTACCTCCTTTTCTGTTAACTCTTCCACATTCTTCTTACACATCAGTTCCCAAAGGCAAAAAGCCACACAGTCAAGTTTCTATCAACAGTAACCCCACTTCTTGGTACCAGTTTTACTGTTGCAGTCACATTGCTGGCAAGCTTCACATTGCTGGCAGAAAACACCTGAGGTGGGAGGCGAGGATTTATTTTGGTTTACAGACTCAAGGGGAAGCTCCATGATGGCAGGGAAAATGATGACATGAGCAGAGGGTGGACATCACCTTCTGACCAACATCGGGTGGATAACAGCAGCAGAAGAGTGTGCCAAACACTGGTAAGGGGAAACTGGCATAACACCAATAAGCCCACCCCCAACAAGACACTGCCACCAGGAGGCTTCAGTTCTCAGACGGCCACCATCTGGGAACCTAGCATTCAGAACACATGGGGAACACCTGAATCAGACCACCACATCATCTATAAACCTGGTATTTTCTGAGAATCTTACCAATAAGACTATGAACATTGTTGACAGGATGACGTGTCATGGCTCCTTTGTACAGCACCTGTGACCTATGGTTTTACTTGATCAGCTGTAATCCTCTCCAATTTGCCTCAGGAACCACCTCATGATCTTATTTATTGGGGGGGGGGAAACTTTTATTTTTATTTTTATTTTTTAGCAATCCTTTGAGGTGTAACTTCAGAAGCCACTTAGGGTCATTCATTATAAAGACACGTAAGAGTGACTTTCTTCAGAAGCCCACAACCACACTTGTGTGTCTTGTCCTTTCCTTGTACCTCCATTTCTGTTAAGTCTGTGCTTACATATCTTCCTAAGAAAGTTCAACCCTGCTTCACACTGACTCTCCCTGAGATGCTCTTCTGTAGTGTAGTCAAGACTCCCAGCTTTACAGGAGGTCTTGGAAAAGACCTCCTCAGGCTGTTGCAGGCAGTAAGGAGCTGTCTTAGCTCCTTCTCCCATTACTGCTCATACAATCTCGGTGCTTAGTCAAAGTGAAGGAGATGGACAGACACAAAATGAAGGCAGAGGGTTGGAGGCATGGCTTAGCAGTGAAGATGCATGCCGCAAAGCCCAAGGACCAAGGTTCGATTCCCTAGTATCCATGTAAGCCAGATGCACATGGTGGTGCACGTGTCTGGAGTTCGTTTGTAGCAGCTAGAGGCCCTGGTGTGTTATTCTCTCTCTATCTGCCTCTTTCTCTTGCACTCTCTCAAATAAATGAATAAAAATAAAATAAAATAAATGAAGGCAGAGATCTGACACTTTCGCCCCACTTTTAGTTACTGGGTAGGCTCAAGTGCTGAGACAATGGCCTTCGGTGGTTTCTAAGTACCTGTTACATCTGTCTGAGGAGGTTGTTACCAAGTTTCCGGGTGAGAGTTTGTTACTTCACAAATGTGAAAAATGATGAAGGTGGAGAGAAGGACGTGCAAGCAAAGTTTTACTGTGTGAAAGTGAAAAGCTCTCTGCAGTAGGGAGGGGTCCTCAAGGGCTTGCCAACAATAGCCCTCTGGACCAGAGGTTGTTATATCTTAAAAATGAACCTGACTGGGCTGGAGGGGTTGCTTAGCGGTTAAGGCATTTGCCTACAAAGCCAAAGGACCCAGGTTCAATTCCCCAGGACCCATGTTAGCAGATGCACAAGGGGACGCATGCATCTGGAGTTTGTTTGCAGTGCCCGGAGGCCCTGGGACACCCATTCTTTCTCTCTCTCTTTCTCTCTCTCTCCCTCTTTCTCTGTCAAGTAAATAAATAAAATTATTTTAAAAAATGAACCTGATTGATTCCTGTCCACATGTAAGTTAGACATCAAGTTGGGATGAGTCTGATTGGTTAATTTAAAGAATATGGGGGAATCCTAACTGGTTACAGGATCAGATGGAAGAGTACAGATACAGACAAAGGCCACCATAGAAAAAGCGCCACCCAACGGTCCCAAGGAGGAGGAAGAACCAGGAAGTAAGAAGAAAGGGTTGGTGCTGAGCTATGTGTTGACGAGTCTGCACTTTTTGGATTTCTTCCCCCCCACCCCCCGCCAGGGCATGTAGATAACCTTGTCCAACTAGCTGCTTAAAAAATGAGGGTACCTTGCTCCTTATCTCTATTGCTCTGGTTGCTGTAACAAATACCTACAAACAATGGCCTAAAGTAGCATAAATTTATTCTCTTACAAAATGATTCTAGAGGCCAGAGGCTTATGATTAAGGTACTGGTAGAGTTGAGTTTTTTCTGGAGGCTTCGAGATCCATTGCCTTGCTTTACCCGGTGTTACATTCAGTTGTCAGTGTCATCAGATCAGGAACCACGTAAGGGATATGTCTCCTGGGCAGGTCTGTGAGGGTCTTCCCAGGAAGACTTAGCTGAGGGAGGAAGACTTCTCCCCGAGTGGGCGGCCCTTCTGATCTGTAGGTGAGGAGGTTGCAGGGAAGGGCAGGGCCTGTAGCCCGGCTGCCCTGCTCCTTGCCCATGAGTGCATCTACACTGTTACTGCCCTCCTTGGCCGACATCAGAACCCAATGTGGGCTAATGACCAGCAGCTCTCCAAGAATCCTGTGGCCTTGAGCCACAGACTGGGACTTCTGAGGCATCCAGCCTCATGGACTGAGCAGCTTCTGGCTTCTCAGATTCTCCAGGGTGCAGTCGGCCATTGTTGGACTACCCAGCCCGCACCGTGTGAGCCAATCTAATAAATCCCATTGATAACACACACTCGTTCTATCAGTTCTGTTCCTCTAGAAAACCCTGACTGATATACCCGACTTCCAGAGGTCACGGGTATTTCTCACCTTCAACTTGAGGGAGAAGTCCCCCACTTCTGGGAACTGTATGATTGACTTTGAACGGCTATGGTTGACTGGGGATGGGACAGGCTAGGGTGCTAGGAGTGCACCAGGTCTCTGGGGGTTCAGCCAGAAACACGGTTGCTGGGGAGGCCCAGCACGCCCTGGCTTCCGAAGCTTTTCTTCAGTCAGCTCACCTGTTCTCCCCAATTCAGTAGCATAATTCAGAAGATCTCCAGGTTACTACTAAACCTGCAATAGATAATCAATCAGTTTAGGACACTTCCAATTCTAAGTAGAGTCAGCCCCACCATATTTAAACTCCCTAAATCCAGCTTTCATTTGAGTTGCCATTTGGGGCTCCCACCCTTTCCAGATAGAGTGCTGTCCTGCTTGTGATTAAGCCTGC
This sequence comes from Dipus sagitta, assembly GCA_036346955.1. Taxonomy (NCBI): domain Eukaryota; kingdom Metazoa; phylum Chordata; class Mammalia; order Rodentia; family Dipodidae; genus Dipus; species Dipus sagitta. The sequence goes on along the minus strand of CM070777.1, from coordinate 20,276,200 downwards.
CTGCTATTTCTAGTTTTACTGTCTCACTCCTGTCTACTAAAGCCTATCGCACTCCTCGTGCTCTCTTGGGGACTGTCTCACGGTGAAATGGTCATGCTTTACTGCCCTTTGGGAAGGCCCCATGGGCAGAGCTTACCGAGAACAGAGCTCTTGCTTCTTTATCTCCTAATACTCACTTGATCCTTGTTTTGTGGCGGAGGAGTCAAGGTAGGGTCTCACTGTAGCCCAGGCTGACCTGGAATTCACTATGTGGTCTCAGGGTGGCCTCAAACTCAAGGTGATCCTCCTACCTCTGCCTCCTGGGTGCTGGGATTAAAGGCGTGCGCCACCACACCTGGCCCTTGATCTGCTTGCTTCCGTGGTCCCATCCACAAAACCCAGATGGTTTTTCCATTTCTATATATTTGAGCTAGTAGCATCTGAAAATTCCCTTTTTGCTATACTAGGTGACAGATTCAAGTCTCAAAGATTGGATAGGAGTATCTTTGGGGGCTGTTAGCCTGTGACAGTGAGAAGGCCAGGTAAAGTTTTGGTGATTTTTTTGTCTTTTTGAATTTTTGAGGTAAGGTCTTACTCTAGCCCAGGCTGATCTAAAATACATTCTGTAGTCTCAGGCAGGCCTCAAATTCACAACAATCCTCCTACCTCTGCCTTGCAAGGTGTGTGCCACTACACCTGGCTTAGTTTTGGGAAGTTTTGAAAATATGCTTTTGGGGGCTGGAGAGATGGCTTAGTGGTTAAGCACTTGCCTGTGAAGCCTAAGGATCCCGGTTCAAGGCTCAATTCCCCAGGACCCACGGAGGCCAGATGCACAAGGTGGTGCATGTATCTGGAGTTCATTTGCAGTGGCTGGAGGCCCTGGTGTACCCATTCTCTCTATCTGCCTCTTTCTCTCTCTGTCTGTCGCTCTCAAATAAATAAATAAAATAAACAAAAATATTTTAAAAATATGCTTTTGTTTATTTGAGAGAGAGAGCAAAAACAGAGAAGAGAGAGAAGGGAAGAAGAAGAAGAGGAGGAGGAGGAGGGGGAGGAGGAGAAGCTGGGCGTGGTGGCTCACAACTTTAATCCCAGCACTCGGGAGGCAGAGGTAGGAGGATTGCTGAAAGTTTGAGGACACCCTGAGACTACATAGTGAATTCCAGGTAAACTTGGGTCAGAGTGAGACCCTGCCTTGAAAAACCAAAACCAAAACCAAAACCAAAACTAAAAAGAAGAGAGAGAGAGAGAGCTCTTGCCACTGCAAAAGAACTCCAGATGTATATACACCTTTGTATGTCTGGCTTTACATGGGCACTAGGAATCAAACCCGGGCTGGCAGGCTTTGCAAGTGAGCACCTTCAACAAATGAACAATCTTCCAGCCCCAGGGACCTTTTGGGTTGTGGTAAATTTGCTTGTTTATAGCCCTCCTTCTCTCCCTTCTTCCCTCCCTTTTTCCATTCCTTCCTTATTTTATTCTTTTCTTTTCTTTTTTTTGAGGCAAGATCTCATTATGCAGCCTAGACTGGCCTCTAATTTATGATCCTCCTGCCTCTGCCTCTAACTGTTGAATGATGGAATAACAGGCTTGCTCCACAAGTCCTAACCAGATATAGTTTTAAAAAGGAGAAGGAGGGTTGGGAAAATGCTTGATGTACCTAAGATTTATGTCTCTACTGTCTGAATGTCTGTGTCTTCCACCCCCCTCCAGTTCATATATTGAAATCTTGACCCCAGGATTCTGATATTAGGAGGTCAAACTTTTGAGAGATAATTAAGTTCTAGCAAGATCATGAGGAGCTACAGTGTACAAGAGTACACCTTGTCCGTGAGAGTGTTTCCAGATAAATTAACTGAAGAAGGAACTCTTCCCGCATGGGGACAGCACTGTCCCATGGACTGGGGTTCCCAACTGGATGAAAAGGGGAAAAGAGGAGCCAATTGTGTGCTTCCTGTTCCACTGAGATGTGAGGAGTCTCAGCCACACGCTCCTCTGCCATAGTCCCCGGCCCGCTTTCCTGCCCTGTGGCTATGTGTACACTGTCTTACACCATGAGGCAAAGTGAGCCTGTCCCTTAAGCTGCTTCTGCCAGGCATTTGTAATGGCAATGAGAATTGTAACGACTACAGATGGGACTCCTGCCTTTATAAAGAAACCCCAGAGAGAGCCTCACCTCTTTCCATAGTGATTTTTTTTTTTAGTTTTTATTTATTTATTTGACAGAGAGAAAGGGGGGTGGGAGAGAGACAGAGAGAGAAAGAAAGAGAGGGAGAATGGGCATGCCAGGGCCTCCAGCTACTGGAAATGAACTCCAGATGCAAGTGCCACCTTGTGCATCTGGCTAATGTGGGTCCTGGGGAATCGAACCTGGGTCCTTTGGCTTTGCAGGCAAATGCCTTTAACTGCTAAGCCATCCCTCCAGCCCCCATAATGAATTTTTAAAAATGCTTTATTTATTTATAAACACACACATTCATACACACACATACACAGAAGCAGAGAGAGAAAGACAGACAGAGAGAGAGAGAGAGAAAATGAATGAATGAATGAATGAATGGGCACACCAGGGCCTCTCACCACTGCAAATGAACTCCAACTACAGATGCATGTGCCACTTTGTGCATCTGGCTTTACATGGGTACTGAGGAATAGAATGCAGGCTGTCAAGGCTTTGCAAACAAGTGCCTTTAATTGACGAGCCATCTCTTCAGCCTCATAATGAGATTTTAAAAAATACTTTATCATTAAAAAATATTTATTTATTTATTTATTTGAGAGAGAAAGGGGCAGATAGAGAAAGACAGAATGGGTGCACCAGGGCCTTTAGCCACTGCAGATGAACTCCAGACACATGCATGACCTTGTGCATCTGGTTTTACATGAGAACTGGGGAACTGAACTTGGGTCCTTAGGCAGGCAAATGCCTTAACCACTGAGCCATCTCTCCAGCCCCAATTGTATAAATAAATTTTGACATATTTTAAACAGTTCAATAATTTCCCAGAAAGACTAGCTTCTCTGCCATACTTTTTAAAAATTTTATTTTATTTGGTTATTTTTTTGTTTTTTTTTTTTTTTTTTTTTGTTTTTTGAGGTAGGGTCTCACTCTAGCCCAGGCTGACCTGGAATTCACTATGGAGTCTCAGGGTGGCCTCGAACTCACAGCAATTCTCCTACCTCTGCCTCCCGAGTGCTGGGATTAAAGGCGTGCGCCACCACGCCCAGCTCTTTATTTGGTTTTTTGAGGTAGGGTTCCACTCTAGCCTAGGCTGACTGGAATTCACTCTGTAGTCTCAGGGTGGGCTCGAGCTCATGGAGAACCTCCCACCTCTGCCTCCCGAGTGCTGGGATTAAAGATGTGTGCCACCACGCCTGGCTTCTGTCATACTTTTTCAAATATATTTTATTTCTATTTATGAGAAAGAGACACACACAGACAGACACAGAGAATGGACCTCTTGCTGCTGAAAACAAACCCCAGATTGTGCATTGAACCAAACCCAGCAGGCTTTGTAAGTAAACCACTGAGCCAGCTCCCGGTCCTTCTGCTATACTTCACCACAACAACGAATGCATCAGAAACTCAGGCAATAAAAAAAAAAAAAAAAAAAAAAAATTAGAGGGCTGGCTAGATGGCTTAGCAGTTAAGGCACTTGCCTGCAAAGCCAAAGGACCCAGGTTCGATTCCCTAGGACACACATAAGCCAGATGCACAAGGTGGCACATGCGTCTGGAGTTTGTTTGCAGTGGCTGGAGACCTTGGTATTTCCACTCTCTCTCTCAAATAGATAAATACAAATAAAATACAAAAAAAAAAAAAATTCAATCAAAACAAAACAAAACCTTAGAATGCCAGGACTCCAGGCTGCTGTGAGACACTTGTTCACTGGTGCTGGACCGTGGTTCATGCGTTCTTTCCTTCATCAGTGGAACAGCTGTTGAGGGCCAGACACTGTTGTGAGTGGTTCTGAGGCGGACCTGATTGGCATCAAGATACTTCCCACCCAGTTCTCTTGATAGGTTCTGAAGTGGACGGGCGGCTTCATGCCGCTGAAAGCAAGTTGGAGACTCCTGAGAAAGTTCTCTCTTTCATAGAACAGGAAAGAAAACGAAAATGAGTTTTAGCACTAGGTGCCTGACAATGCCACATGCAAGGATTTTCAGCATAACCCTGCCAGTCACAGTGGAGAGCTGGAAGAAATCATCGTGTTTTGTTAAGCAAGCTGGGGTGTGCCAATGAAAAGCCGTGCTGTTGCTTAATGCGCTACGGCAGCTATGAAACATGAAGAAAGGCGTGCAGAATAACAGCAAGAGAAAGAAGCCCTCACAAAGTGCCATATGTTGTGATTATGGCTATGTGAACATTATGTGTGCTTATAAAAATTAAAATTAGAAGGTCATAATTAATAAATGAAATAGTTACTTTGTAAGACTGCCTGGACTATTAGTAGTTAAACATACCATTTGGGCTATTTTATAGTGGACTCTGTATTTTATTTCTTCCAAAGAACACTGGGATTTGTGAGCAGGTGAACCACAGGGTTGCCATTTCCAGGGTCTACTTGGAGAGCACATTAGTCCAATTATTTCCTGCGCTGTTGAGGGCCGCAGTCCTCAGAGGAAGGCAATGCCGAGTGTGGAGAGTGGGGGGACAGAATGAGACCAGGTGCCTCATGATTTCAGTAAGCTGCTGGCCAGACCCACCAGGCTGCTCCTTGGTGAGCCAGTATCTGTCCAAATAGCTTCTTCAGGCCATGATTGGACTTTGGATCGTGCGTTATGACAGAGTCGGTGCCGCAGTTCCCTCCACATCACTTATCACATCCTTGAGATGAGATTTCATGTAGTCCAGGCTGACTTCAAACTTGCTGCATTGTCGAGGATGACCTTGAACTTTTGATCCTCCTGCCTCCACCTCTCAAGTGCTAGGATGACAGGTATGTGCCGCCACACCTGGTTTTGGCATTGCTGGGAATCAAACCCAGAGCTTTGTATGCGCAAGCAAGTACTCTCCCAACTGAGCCACATCCTCAGTTTCTCTTATCACATCTTAACACCACCACAAAATGAACACTTTCCTTTAACACGCTGTTGAATATTCTCCTCAGACACAATCATTCCTGGTGTTCCCCTCTCCTCCAAAGCCCTCTTCCATTCTTTGTCTAGTTTTCCTGCCATTATTATTTTGTTTTTCTATTGCTGTGACTCTAAAACCATGGTGTGTCAGAACCATAGGGAGGAGAAGCCAGCTCTTTCAAATATAGATCCCTGGGGCTGGAGAGGTGGCTCAGTGGTTAAGGAGCTTGTTTGTGAAGACTGAAGGCCTGGGTTCAATTCCCCAGTACCTACATAAAGCCAGATGCATGAAGCGATACATGCATCTGGAGTTCATTTGCAGTGGTAGGAGGTCTTTGCACACACACACTCCCTCCTCCTCTCCTTCTCTCTCTCCCTCTCAAACGAATAAATAAATAAATATTTGAAAATACCGATTTGTGGGTCTCTCTTCTTGAGGGTCTTCATTTCCACCTTTTCACTAGCTCACCAAATGATAACGCTGCCCCCATAGGCAGCACAAGCACTGGGGGCAGCTTGGTAGGGGTGACAGCCTGGGATCACAGGCCAGAGGAGCCCTGAGGACCAGAGAAGAGTGCACAGGGAGAACCAGCATCCAGCCTGCTTCCTTCTCCTTCAAGTGAGTCGTCACCTGCCACACATGGGAACAGTGACTCGACTCCTCGCCATGTCTGCCTGGACAGCGACCTGCACACTCCAGAAGATACTTTGATGCAGACAACCATGAACCTGACAGACCGGACACTGTGCCCTTGTGAATGGTAAGTTGAATGTGCCCTAAGGATTCATGTGGACAGGGGGTTGAGAGTCTAGTCAAGGTTAAGGTTCTTGACCTTATGTAGGCCTCATAAGGAGAATGTAAGCCACATGATGGTACGTCACCGTTTCTAAGATGGAGTCCTCTCCCCATATAACACACACACACATGCACACGCACACTTTAACAGCTTTTATGACCTGAATTTGTCATATGATCCGTGTCTTATGTTCATTAATACAAAGTTATTGCATGGTTATTGTGTGATACTCCAAGTGAGCTCCAGAAAGCCCCAGCTTTTAACCAAATGTTTGAGTGAACATCAGGTGTCTGTGAGAAACCTGGGCACACGGACATATATAGCACACGGACAGCAAGAGGACAGCTTTGTACGGAAAGATAGCAACATTGACAAGACCAAGTTGAAAATCACTAAGAAGACCCGGCTTTTTGAAGTTTTGGGTGTCCCTTTATCCATCACTTCAGTAAGCACCTCAGCAGGTCTTGGTTCTTTACCTGGAGGGGTGACCCATGCCTTCACTCCTGAAGGATCTGGGCCATTTATCACACTACCTCAATTGGGTTTGCAATTGTCCATTGACTTTGACAACAGGACATGGTAACACCAAGCGACGCCCTAAAGGATCGCCTGCACTCCAGACATGCTCTTCCTTACCTCCATTGTAGTGCAGCAATCCGATTTCCCCCTGGTAGTCTGGATCAATCACCCCTGCTATCACTGTAACTCCTTTCTCAGCCTGTTCACTCAAGGGCATCAGGAGCCCAAAGTGGTCAGGGGGAAGTCTTAGCTTCCAGTTCAATGGAATGTTCTTCGTGCCTTCTGGCAAAAGCACTCCCCCCTCTGGCACCAAGACCTCTAGGCCAGCAGAGCGTATGGTTGCGGGAACAGGAAGCAAAAATCTAGTTAATGGGTCACTTGGGGTGATGGTAAGTGGGACCATTCCCATTTCCACCCCTTGATTCCTGGACCCGTGAATCTGGGCTATAGGAGAAACAGCACCATATATAGGAGGCTGATTCAGAGCATATACAGCCTGCTGGAGGACACTCCCCCAGCCCTCCAAGCTATTGCCACCTAGTTGGCGCTGTAGCTGTTTCTTTAAAAGGCCATTCCACCGTTCTATGAAGCCAGCTGCTTCAGGGTGGTGGGGCACATGGTAAGACCAGTGAATTCCATGATCATGAGCCCACTGCCGTACTTCCTTGGCAGTAAAGTGAGTTCCTTGGTCAGAAGCAATGCTGTGTGGAATGCCGTGACGGTGAATAAGGCATTCTGTAAGCCCACGGATGGTAGATTTGGAAGCACTACGTGCAGGAAAGGCAAATGCATACCCAGAATAAGTGTCTATTCCAGTAAGGACAAAACGCTGCCCTTTCCATGATGGAAGAGGGCCAGTGTAGTCAACCTGCCACCAGGCTGCTGGCTGGTCACCCCGAGGAATATTACCCTATCGGGGGCTGAGTTGGTCTCTGCTGCTGGTGGGCACTCTGGAATTGAACCTGAGTCCTTAGGCTTTGTAGACATCTCTCCAGCCCCAAACATTATTATTATTATTGGTTTTTCAAGGTAGGGTCTCAGTCTAGCTCAGGCTGAACTGGAATTCACTCTGTAGTCTCAGGGTGGCCTTGAACTCTCAGTGATCTTCCTACCTCTGCCTCCCAAGTGCTGAGATTAAAGGCGTGCGTCACCAAGCCTGGCCCCAGACGTTTGTTTTTCCAATTTTTTTAATTAACAACTTCCATGATTATAAAAAATATCCCATGGTAATACCCTCCCTCCCCTCACTTTCCCCATTGAAACTCCGTTCTCCATCATATCCCCTCCCCCTCTCAATCAGTCTCTTGTTTATTTTGATGTCATGATCTTTTCCTCCTTTTATGATGGTCTTGTATAGGTAGTGTCAGGCACTGTGAGGTCATGGATATCCAGGCCATTTTGTGTCTGGGGGGAGTATGTTGTAAGGAGTCCTGCCCTTCCTTTGGCTCTTATATTCTTTCTGCCACCTCTTCTGCAATGGACCCTGAGCCTTGGAAGGTATGATAGAGATATTGCAGTACTGAGCACTCCGGTCACTTCTTTCCAGCACTATGATGCCTTCTGAGTTGTCCCAAGGTCACTGCCATCTGAAAAGAGAAGATTCTCTACCAACAGTGAGAGTAGCATTAATATAAGGGTGTGAGCATTAAGAGAAATGCTTACTGGGCAGTTTGATAAGCATAGTATATACATTTAGCCAGGCAGCAGCAGACGTTACACCCCTAGGGCTCATCATTACCCCTGTTGTAGGTTTTCAGTATCAGGGATGTATTCCCTCCCATGGAGTGGGCTCCCAGTCCAATTAGAGGGAAGTTGGTTTCCACCATGAAAGACGTGCCATTATTGCACCCGTTGGCTCATTTGGCCTGGCTGGCCAAATAAAAGGCTTGCAGTGTCCACTGTTGAGTATCTTCACTGGTGATTTCTCTCTCTGCCATTGAACTGCATGCAGAATGGCTTCTTCCAGCTTTCTGTCAGCTGGTCTACATGGAGGAGGTTATCAGCTCAGTTCCAGCAGGATTTCTCACTGGCTTTGCAGCCCAAGTGTGTGGAGTATTCAGCAATAGGGTCTTACCATCTATTCCTGGCGGGAAACCAAGAGCCTCGGCAATGGCCTGTAATGTTTTGGGGGCATCAGGGACCTCCCTGGCCAACAACTCACTGGAAAGTATCCCATCCCTGGCACTGAAATTTTTCTAGTAACAATCTATGGCTCCTGAATGTTCCATTGCCCAGACGTTATTTTTTATTAAACCAAATCCAGCTATATTACCAAGGAAAACTTGAAACGTAAGTGAATTTTAAAATAAAGTTAAAGCTAGCAGATGCATCTCAGCATCAAAATCAACCTTCCAGCACTCAGGGTAGGGTGACAATTTTCGTCTGCCTCAGGGAGGCTGATGTGGAAAAGTTTGAGTTGCTCACCTTTACAAAGAGTCCCTTGAGCATCTTGGCCTTCGGACACTAAGCAGAAAAATACAGCCAGTTCCTCCTGTCCCAGGCTGCCTTCCCTGGCTGTCCAGCCATGACCATGGTCAAGGTGTTGGTGGGCAGGGTCTTCAACTGTGGGTTTCTTGGCAGAATGTTCCCTGTAGTTTCAGCCCAGTAAGTCCAGTAGTGTGAACTCCAAGGTTAAGTCAGAGACCACCCTAGAATTTAGACACTGAGGTGCAGCCTTTTCCTTTGCCCAATCTTGTGTGGCTTTGGGGTTAGGAATGAGTGGTTAGGACTGTGAGGGGGTCAACTTGGGAGCCCTGTGCAGTAACAGAGTCCATATTTTTGTGGCTTTAGAGGATGGAGTTGTTGCAAATCTTGAATAGGGTTTTTTTTGTTGTTGTTGTGTTGGACTTTAAAAAGAAGAGAATACACTTCCACATAATTAATTGACTTATGGGGTTGGATGGGTGGGTGCACCAGGGCCGCTTGCCTCTGCAAATGAGCACCAGATGCTTCTGCCATTTTTTAAACATTTTGTTTTATTTTTTAAAGTTATATTTGAGAGAGAAAGAGGCATGGGGGGGGGGGAAGAAGAGAGAAAGAGGCAAATACAAAGAGAGAGAGAGAGAGAATGGGCACACTAGGGCCTTCAACCACTGCAAACGAACTCCAGAATTATGCTGCACCTTGTGCATCTGGCTTACATGAGTGCTGGAGAATTGAACCTGGGTATTTTAGCTTTGGAGACTAGCACCTTAACCACTAAGCAATCCCCCCAGTCCACTTTTGCCTTTTTTTTTTTTTTTTTTTGCGTCTGGATTATGTGGTGGCTTGGGAATTGAACCAGAGCCAGCAGGCTTTGTAAGCAAGCATCTTTAACCACTGAGCAATCTTCCCAGCCAGCCCCTCTATGTATGTTAATGTTTACCCACTCCATTGTACTTTTTGAGCTTCTGTATGCATGGGGCTATTGCTATAAATAAATGGGTAAAACTGTCCTTACAGAACTTACATGCTAAGGTGTGTGTGGGGGGGGGGGAGGGTAGGCTATTCAAAAGATAATTAATGGGTTGGAGAGATGGTTCTGGGGTTAAGGGCACCTGCCACTTAAGCAAGAGGCCTCTCAAGCCAGAGACCAGCAAGCTCAACCCTCCAGAACCTATTTAAAAAGCTGGGCATTGCTAATCACATTTGTCTCCCCCGTTGATGGGGGGCAGAGAATGGAGAATCACTGGGGCTTGCTGACAGCCAGCAGCTACAGGTCAGGGGAGAGACCCTGCCTCAGGCAACTACACACAGAGGTGGCAGGAGAAGAACATCCAACGTTCTCCTTTGGCGTCCTCACATGTGCATGGGGAATGTGAAGCTACACACATGTTCATATACCACACATGCATACTGTAATGCTCTACATACACCCAAGCCCAAAACAAAACAAAACAAAACAAAAAACCTTGCCAGACATGCTCATGCCTGGCTGTGACAGCAGTGTTGAAGGGGACTGAGGCAGGAGGAGGCCTAGGGCTGCCTGGTCAGCCAGTGTAACCCCAAACAGCTCCAGGGTGAGTGAGAGACTGTCAGGGAAATAGGGTGGAAGAGCGACAGAGGAAGAGTGACAGAAGATACCCAAGGCCTCTCTCTGGCTCCTGCATGTGTATGCATGGGTGCGCTCATCTGCACACACATGTATGTGCGCATACACCACAGACACATACCACATTCTACTCACCAAGTAGTGGGGTGTGGAGAAGAGCAAGCTGGTGTTCCTCTGCCATTTAGGAAGTGGAGGCAGGAGGATCAGGAGTTTGAGGTTAGCCTCTGCCAAGTAACAAGCTCAAGGCCAGCCTAGACTACATGAGACTTAAAAAAAAAAAAAACAAATAAGGGAAGAGGATGGGGGATGCATGTTAAGGGTGAGATATGATTGAGGTAGGAAAGTCAAATGCCACTGGGCAGGGGACACTGGGACAAAGGGCTGGGACAGGCTGGTTCAACTGCTGCCTTTAAAAAAAATTTATTGACAACTTCTATACTTACAGACAATAAACCATGATCAACTGGGGTTTTGAAGGTATTGCCTGTGTGGTTGCCCAAAGGGTTGGGTAGGGTATGAGAGAAAGAGGAAAGGTGGAGACCATTCCAAGGTATGGCAGGCAGTGGGTGACATGGTCCACAATGTCCCCTGCTGCCTGCTACCCACGCTGTGGTGTCATCTCCAACTCTGTGTGTGTGTGTGTGTGTGTGTGTGTGTGTGTATTTTTATTTATTTATTTGAGAGTGACAGACAGACAGAGAGAGAAAGAGGCAGATAGATAGAGAATGGGTGCACCAGGGCTTCCAGCCAATGCAAATGAACACAGGCAAGCGCCTAACAGCTAAGCCATCTCTCCAGCCCCTGCCAACTCTTGAGTTGGGGATGGACTTAGCAACTTGTCTTTAGTGAGCATCTAATGGGAGTTGATGGGCTTTCATTTTTAAAAAAATATTTATTTCTTTATTTATGACAGAGAGAGAGAGAGAGGCAGAGAGAGAGAATGGGCGCTCCAGGGCTTCCAGCCACTGCAAACAAACTCCAGACATATGCACCCCCTATGCATCTGGCTTACGTGGGTCCTGGGGAATTGAACCAGGGTCCTTAGGCTTCACAGGCAAATGCCTTAACTGCTAAGCCATTTCCCCAGCCCAGGTTTTCATTTTTATTACAAAAGGTTATCACTACCTCTTGGTAGCAGATTTGATTACTTTCTCCACTTACACTTTTCAAAGAAGCAAGCTGACTTGTTGGGGTGGTCCACATGACAAGGCCCTGGGGACAGGCAGCCATTGGCCAACAGCAGAGGAGCATCTGAGGCTCTCAGTCCAATAACTGAGAAGAATGTGACCCTGCCAACCACCAGCCAGCTGGCAGCAGCTCTGCTCTGAGTGAGCCAAGCGTGGGATTGCAACCCGAGAGAGACCTTTATCAGAGAAGCTAAGCAGTGAGTTCAGCTCCTTCGCCCTGGAAACCACAAGATAATGCATGTGCTCTTAAGGTGTGAAATTGGGAATAATTTGCTATACAGTGGCACATAATTAATACACAGGGCTTTTGGTTTGAACACCTGGGAGAATAAAATTGCCATTTATCATGCGGTTTGGGGGGCCAGAATTGCAGGTTTTGTTTTTGGATATTTGCAATCCAGACATACTCCTGTGTTTTAATAATTCCTTCCATGAAACTTTTAAGTGGCAATTAGCTACTCATATATATGGTCCGTGTCTATCACAAAGCACTTTAAGCCAAAGTTAATTAAGGCATCTTCAAAAATCAGATTCTGTGATAATTTGAGTCATAATTATTTCTAGAAACCAAGAACAGCAGATACAATACTAATCCATTTATTCTGATGTCTCACTTTTAAATTTCTCTTCCTCTTCCCACTCCTCCTCCTCCTCCTTTTTTTAAAAAACATTTATTTATTTATGGGAGTGAAAGAGGGAGAGAGAAAGAGAGAGAGAAAATGGGCATGCCAGGGCCTCCTGCCACTGCAAATGAACTCCAGATGCATGCACCCCTTTGTGCATCTGGCTCACATGGGTCCTGGAGAATTGAACCAGGGTCCTTTGGCTTTGCAGGCAAATGCCTTAACCGCTAAGCAAACTCTAGCCAGGCTGACCTGGAATTCACTATGTAGTCTCAGGGTGGCCTCAAATTCACAGCAATACCTCTGCATACCGAGTGCTGGGATTAAAGGCGTGTGCCACCATGCTCAGCTACTGAAAGAATGAGCATGCCAGTGCCTCTAGCTTCTGCATATGGACTCCAGATATATGTGCCACTTTTTGCATCTAGTTTTTTTTTTTTTTTTTTTCTTTTTCGATTAGGGTCTCACTCAGGTCCAGACTGACCTGGAATTAACTATGTAGTCTTAAGGTGGCCTCGGACTCATGGTGATCCTCCTACCTCTCCCGAGAGCTGAGATTAAAGGTGTGCACCATCACACCCAGCTCTGCATCTAGTTTTAAGTGGGTACTGGGGAACTGAATTCTGGTTGTTAGGCTTTGCAGGCAAGTACCTTAACCATTGAGCCCTCTCTCTAGTCCTCTTCTTTTATTTTTTATGACTTGCACAAAAGCCAGAATAAAACTGATTATTGTATAGCTCTAAGGAAAAGACTTCAGGAGCTACTTGCCAGTGCAAACCATTGCAGAGGAAGAATATTTCATGTTTAGTGTCTGAAAAGGACCTGTTTACACGTGAAGGAAGTCATTCCTTGAGAGAAGAAGTTTGTCATCTTCCCGGGGTTTTAGATTATGGTAGCTCAGTGGCCTACATGAAGATCAGAAGTCAGGGGCTGGGAGATGGCTCGGTGGGTAAGAGTGCTTGCCACGCAAGCATGAGGGCCCAAGAGGGCCTGAATTAGATTCTCTAGCACCCCTATAAAAAGCTGGGGATAGCCATGGACGCTGATAACCCCAGTCCTGTGGGTGGGCAGGGAAGAGACAAGGGAACCATGGCGGCTTTTCTTCCTTCTTTAGTTCTGGTATTGAGAAGCTCACGCAGCGAGCATCGTCACTCATCTGGCTGACACCGTAGCTCTGGGTTCAGTGAGAGATTTGTCTCAAGGAAACAGAAGAGCAACAGAGGAGGACCCCCATCATTGTCCTCAGGCTCCCTCACATGTGCGCATGGAGGGCATGCATCTGCACGCACACACGTGCATACGTTATACATGCACACGCCCCTGCAAACACCCCTGCAGTACATCAAGCATGGGAATGGAAGGAGGTAAAATAGGGAGCCACGGAGAGGAGGCAGAAGGAAGAAAGAAGCATGCTGATACCGTTGGTACTCCTCCTCCCCACCTTTCTTGCCAACACAGAGCCGTTTGGTTTGGGTTCTGGAATGGGGAAGCCCATGCATCTACCATAGCCAAGTCTCCACCCATGCCCGGAAGGTAATTATGAAACCTCAGCCACACCTGATAATCCCATGGGAAGAAGTCCTTGGTCATGACTGGTTTAGGAATAGCATGTGACAGTTCTGGCCAGGAGAGGAGAGAAAGGTTTCCACTGGGGAGGTTTTCTCTCTTCTTCAGACACTGCCTGACTGCCTTTGGATGCTGCTGGCTGTTTGTGATACCCGGAGTGACGGCAGCCATCTTGGGCCAGCAGTGGAGCCAGGGAAGAGAAGGAAAGCCAGAAGCACGTGGATCCAGGCTGCTCAGTGGAACCACCATATGTACCAAGCCTAGAATTGCTGCTGGGTTTTTTTTTGTTGTTGTTGTTTTTTGTTTTTTATATATAGATTTGATCTTATAGGAGAACAAACATTTCCTAGTGGTTTCAGCCATTTTGAGTTGGATTTTCTGCTACTTGTATGGACTCATTTTTCTACAACAGGAAATTCAGAAGGAGAAAGGAATGAATCAGAGGATGTGGGGATTGTGGGGGAAAATGACAACCTCAGCTTGAGATAGGCTCCCTTTTCATGCCTGAAGGACACCCCAGCACCCCAGCAGGAGGCCTGGAGGAGGTCAGGAGCCAGTTGTATGCAGGAGGTAGGGTGTGAGAACCCTCACAAAGGGGGTGGAGGGAGCGGCAAGATTCCCCACAGAGGGTGGCTGTCATCCTGGCTCCGACCTGGACTTGGAACCCAGCTATTGCAGTCAGGTTCGCATTGCTGGTAGAAATCACCCAACCAAGAGCAGCTTGTGGGAAAAAGTGGTTTATTTTGGCTTACAGGCTTGAGAGGAAGCTCCATGATGATAGGAGAAAATGATGGCACGAGCAGAGGGTGGACATCATCTCCTGGCCCACATAAGGTGGACAACAGGAATAGGAGAGTGTGCCAAACACTGCCAAGGGGAAACTGGCTCTAACACCAATAAGCCCGCCCCCAACAATACTCTGCCTCCAGGAGGCGTTAATTCCCAAACCTCTATCAGCTGGGAACCTAGCATTCAGAACACCTGAGTTTATGGGGGACACCTGAGTCAAACCACCACACCAGCCTTACCTAGTAACACCTGTGTCACCTGGAGCAGAACACTAGCATTTGCAGTCTCAATTTCCTCTTTAAAAAATGGAAAATGTGCCAGGCGTGGTGGTGCACGCCTTTAATCCCAGCACTCAGGAGGCAGAGGTAGGAGGATTGCTATGAGTTCGAGACCACCCTGAAACTACATAGTGAATTCCAGGTCAGCCTGGGCTAGAGTGAGACTCTACCTCGGAAAACAAAACAACAGAAAAGGAAAATGTTGTGTTAGTATTTCATAGTAGGATTCTTAATTTGGTGTGACAGAATCAATGCTAGATGGTCCCCAAACCTTGTTTTGCTTTCTTCTATGCCCAAACCCCATGTCCCCGCATTCCTGCTCTGAGACAGGGTCACATAGATGGGTTCTGAGCAATGGGATGTGTTGGCTGCTTAGCCCTTCACCTGTCAATTGGATGCAAAACTTCCAGGGTCAGCCTCATGGGAACCTTTACAGTGAAGGCATCTGGATCCTGGAGTGACATGGTGAAGAATCTCCTAGCTTGGATGTGACATGAACAAAAATGAAACTACGGCAGTCCTCATCTTACTGGTGCACCCGGGAGTTCCCAATGTCTTATACACAGGTGATTTGGGCGGGATCCAGACAGATTTCAAGTTTGATTCTATGCATGGTTGTCTTACTGGTATGTCGTACTCGGTTTGGGTTACTGGAATCAAATGCTATAGACTAAGCGGCCCAGACAGCAGACATTTTACTTCTCATCATTCTGGAGGCTGGGAATGTGAGATCAGGGTGCCAGCTTGGTTGGGGCTCAGCAGAATGCACCCTGCCCCAAGTCCCATTTCATGGTCACACGGGGAAAAGAGCCGGAGAGCTCTTGGGCCTCTGTTATGTTACTTCCTGATCCACCAAGATGTGGACACGCCATGCCGTAAGCTCCAGCCATGCATCCAAGAACTCCGGCTGCCTCCCCTGCCGTGATGAATGGCATCCTCTGAGACGAGGAGCCAGAAGAAACCTCTGCCCACTTCCCACTGAAGTGGCTTCTGTCAGGCGTTTTGTCACAACAGTGAGCTTGGGAACTAACACACGCACCAATCCCATTGGCCGTGGACTGCATCTCATGACTAGTACCTCCCAGAGACCTAACCTACTGGCCTTGACCACCACACAGAGGATAGCCAAGGCCATCATATTGTTAGGATTTCAACAGATGCTTTCGAGTAACAACAAAGTGTTAAAAAAAACCCACATCCAAGCTGGAGAGATTGCTTAGTGGTTAAGGCATTTGCCTATGAAGTCTAAGGACCCAGGTTTGATTTCCCCGTAACCACATAAAGTCAGATGCACAAGGTGGTATATATGTCTGGAGTTTGTTTGCAGTGGCTGGAAGCCCTACACATCCATTCTCTGTCTCTCTCTCTCAATTAAATTAAATTAAATTAAAATATCTTTATTAAAAATCCTCACATCCCTACTTGAGAGAGATGATTCAGTGGTTAAGTACTCTCTGTTTTGTATATAAGCCTGGGACTTAAGGGAGCCTGGAACTACTCCAGTTCAATTCCCTCAGCACCTAACACCTATGTAAACATCTGGGCATGACCATACATATGTAACTCTAGTACTGTCAGGAGCAGAGACCAGAAAAGAAACTCCATATCGCTGGGCTGACGCATGCCTTCCATCCCAGCACTCAGGAGGCAGAGGTAGGAGGATTGCTGTGAGTTTGAGGCCAGCCTGAGACTATGTAGTGAATTCTAGGTCAGCCTGGGCTAGAGTGAGACCCTACCTCAAAAAACAAAAAAGCTGCGTCCCATGGGAAATAGGTGGGTAAGTGATGGAGGGGGACACCTGATATTATCCCCCACAGGCACATGCACAGGGCTGCTGCATTAGCACATACATGTGCATACATGTGCATACACCATACCCAATACATGCACACACTGCATGCTAGGTGCACACACAGAAAACACGTAACTACCTCACAATATCATGATTACGTTACAGAGATATCCAAGGCTAGCTTGATTAATGTGAATTGGTTAAATGAATTTTCAAGTCGCCAGTCATATCAGTGCATGTCTCTAATCCCAGGCAGGGGGGAGGTTAGGAGCAGGAGGATGGTGAATTCAAAGAGATCCTGGGCTGCTTCGTGAGTACCTGTCTCAGGAAAACAAACAACAGCTACAACAATTTCAAGTAAATAACAGACAGGCGTTAGGAGAGAGTGGCAAACACGGCGATGGTGGCAGACATGCTGGCTGCATGAAGAGGCTGCAAGGTCGGCATGACAACACGTGCGTGCGGCACTGCTCCAGCCCGAGTGTGGTGGTGGCAGCCCTCACCTTGCAGCATGTAAACTTGACGATGAGATTTAGCCCTATATGTGGGAATGACTATTGGCCTGTGTGCTTACTTACCACCCAGCTATCCCTGAGCTCCGTAAGAATGGGCCCTTCTGTGAATTTAAGCAGTGGTTCAGTGCCAGACATCTAGTGAGGGTCCCCTCAACAGAGGCAGAATTTGGATCTTCTTTATTTTAATTTAATTTAATTTATTTATTTGAGAGCGACAGTCAGAGAGAAAGAGGCAGATAGAGAGAGAGAGAATGGGCGCGCGAGGGCCTCCAGCCACTGCAAATGAACTCCAGACGCGTGCGCCCCCTTGTGCATCTGGCTAACGTGGGTCCTGGAGAATCGAGCTTTGAACCCGGGTCCTTAGGCTTCACAGGCAAGCGCTTAACTACTAAGCCATATCTTCAGCCCTTTTTTTTTTTTTTTTTGTGGTTTTTCAAGGTAGAATCTCACTGTAGCTCAGGCTGACCTGGAATTCACTATGTAGTCTCAGGCTGGCCTTGAACTCACAGCAATCCTCCTACCTCTGCCTCCCGAGTGCTGGGATTAAAGAATTTGGATCTTCTAATCGGAGTCTAGCATGTCTGTCCTACGATTAGCTTTCAATCTACTGAGCTGTGAGCCCAGTATAAACACAGACTCTGTTGTCCTGCTTGGTGCTGTACCCCGGCACCCATGCCGCCACCTGACATGTGTTCGAGACCTCTGGGTGGTTGTTACAGCTGCCTTCACACGGTTGGGACAAAACACCCAGCCAAAAGCAGCCGGGGGGAGGACAGGCTTTATTTTGGCTCACAGTCTTGAGGGGAGGCTTCATGACGGCAGGGGAAGGGTGGCTCTAGAGCACTCTTTGCGACAGAAGGTAGAAAAGACAGCAAGAGGGTGAGCTGAGCTCCGACAGGCTGGGGCTAATCACCCTCAAGGTCCTCCCCCAGTGACACGCCTCCTCCGCATTGCTCCCTGAGCCTTGGCAGGTATGCTCTAAGTCTACTTTCGTGTTCGGCTCTCTGCGACTTCTGTATTTCTGTTCTGATACGTTCTGAGTGTCCTCAGCGTCTCCCTGGCGCAGGTTTTCCAGCTGGGAGACCTGCACTCGTGCTGAACTTGTCACTTCCTCGGCGGTGTCATCTGGATCCTGGCTCATCTCATGACAGGGAGCCAGCTATCCTCTCTTGTCATGTCGGTGGATTTTGATCCTCCCTGGTTTTTGTTGCCTTCTGTAGAGGAGAAAACAGATTCTGGGGTGGAGAATGAAAGCAGCAGTAGGCATAGTTAATTAAGAGATTTTTGAAGCCTGGCGTGGCGGAGCACACTTTTAATCCCAGCACTCAGAAGACAGAGGTAGGAGGATCACTGTGAGTTCAAGGCCAGCCTGGAACTACAGAGAGAGTTCCAGGTCAGCCAGGGCTAGAGTGAGACCCTATCTCAAAAAACAACCAAACAAACAAACAAAAAACACTAAAGAGAAAGAGACACATACAGAGAGTGATTTTGATGGGCGTAGCCTCTATTTTGGCCAAAGACTAGTGGGAGCTTCTCCCTGGTGTCCATGACTCTCATCATCACAGGATTCTGACTTAGATCCCATTACCAGCTAGGAGTCCCTTTCCACTGAACAGCTCTCCCTTTTTTTTCTTTTCTTTTGTTTATTTGAGAATGACAGACAGAGAGAGGTAGAGGCAGAGAGAGAGAGAGAATGGGAGCGCCAGGGCCTCCAGCCACTGCAAACGAACTCCAGATGCATGCGCCCCCTTGTGCATCTGGCTTACATGGGTCCTGGGGAATAGAGCCTCAAACTGGGGTCCTTAGGCCTCACAGGCAAGCGCTTAACTGCTAAGCCGTTTCTCCAGCCTTCTCTCTTTTTTTAATATCTTATTTATTTATTTGTGGAGGCGGGGGGAGAAAGAGAGGGAGAGAATGAGTGCACCAGGGCCTCTAGCCACTGCAAACAAACTCTAGACACATGCACCACGTTGTGTATCTGGCTTTTGTGGGTCCTGGGGAATGGAATCTGGGTCCTCAGGCTTCTCAGGCAAGCGACTTAACCGTTAAGCCATCCCTTCAGCCCTTGAGCAGGTCTCTTATCCAGTGATCCATTGGCTGCCAACCTAGGCTGAGTACTGCCATTGCACAGGTGTGTACATCTCGTCTGCCTTGTTAATTTTGTCTCTGGAAGTATCCCCTTGTTCACCACACTGATGGCCATTTTCCCCCAGCAGCTCATGTAGCACTTTCCAGCACTACCAGGTTAGCTGTCAGGGAGCTGGCTTCCTTCCAGATTCTAGCATGATCTCTCAATGTTCTGTGTCATCAGCTTGTTGTGTCTTCAGCAATAGGGTCTTACCTTTTAGCTCAGGAGGGCAATCAAGTGCTTTGGTAGAAGCATGTTTTGTTTTGGGCACCTCATGTTTATTTCCTCTTTTTTTTCTTTCTTTCTTTCTTTTTTTTTTTTTTGTAGGGTCTCACTCTAGCTCAGGCTGACCTTGAATTCACTATGTAGTCTCAGGGTGGCCTCAAACTTGTGGTGATCCTCCTACCTCTGCCTTCCAAGTGCTGGATTAAAGGCGTGTGCCACCATGCCTGGTGGGACCTCATATTTCTCTCTGCCCAACAGGTCACTGTGGATTATAACCCATTCCTGGCACTGAGAGTTATAAACCAGAGCCCATGGTTTTAGGATTAGGCTTCCTCCTGCCCTCTCTGGGGTCCCTCTGCCTTGATAATCCCCCCCAGACTCCTATTGAGGGTTCTATCTTTCAGTTTGCTATCCAGGAGAAAGGTTTCTATGGCACTAATTCATGTTGGCTTTAGTTTTGTGTATAGTTCCCCCAGCTCTCCCTCTCCCCTCCCTCCAAGCTCTTCTCCCCCCTATTATCTTCCCTAGACTTGCCTGTCAGGCTGCCTGAAACTCAAGCTGTTCCAGGTTAGGAACCACAGATGAGCTGACACATGTTCTTTTTATTTTTAAATTTTTTGTTTTATTTTTACTTATTTATTTGAGAGCGACAGACAGAAAGAAAGGCAGAGAGAGAGAGAGCGCGAGAGAGAATGGGTGTGCCAGGGCCTCCAGCCACTGCAAACTAACTCCAGATGCGTGCGCCCCTTTGTGCATCTGGCTAACGTGGGTCCTGGGGGAATCAAGCCTCGAACTGGGGTCCTTAGGCTTCACAGGCAAGTGCTTAACCGCTAAGCCATCTCTCCGGCCTGACACACATTTTTATTATAATGGTCTACAAGGACTTTTACACTGTCCACACTTAGCTCAAGCTTTGAGAGCAGTGCCTCAGCCAAAGATGAGGAAAGTCAAGGCTGTAGAAACACAGTGACTTCCGAAGGTCACCCAGGCACAGGGATGAATAGTGGGACCTTTTGGACAGTTTGTTGTGTGCGCCTGTCTGAGTTTTGCAAGACACTAGCACCTCTGACGGTGTCCATGAGTGCCACAGTGTCTTCAGTCATCGTGATCACTAGAGATCTTCTCTCAGACCGCCAAGAACCCCTGGGGACCAGTGCCCCACTTTAAACTGCTGGCATAACCAACCCTGCCAACTGGGTAAAGAAATGAAGGCCCAGAGAGGAAGAGAGACTTGCCCAAATACTGGAGCCAGGATTTAGACACAGATCTCTGACTGAGCCTCAAAAATTGTTCTCCCAGCATTAATATGGTTGAGCTTCCATAATCCAAAAATATGAAACTTCTTTTTTTTTTTTTTTCGTAGGTAGCCCAGGCTCTATTCTAGCCCAGGCTGACCTGAAACTTACTCTGTAGTTCCAGGCTGGCCTTGAACTCACAATGATCCTCCTACCTCTGCCTCCTGAGTGCTGGGATTAAAGCTATGCACCACTATGCCCAGCTCTGAAATCTGAAAACTTTTAAGTGCCAACATGATCATTCAAATAGAAAATTCCACACTATAAATCTTTTAAAATAATTTTTTTATATGAGAGGGGTAGAAATTGGCATGCCAGGGCCTCAAGCCACTGCAATCAACCTCCAGATGTATGCACCATCTTGTGCACATGTCCAACCTTGAACACTTTTTTGGTTTTTTTTTTTTCAAGGTAGGGTCTCTCTCTAGCCCAGGCTGACCTGGATTTCACTATGTAGTCTCAGGGTGGCCTCAAACTCACAGCGATCTTCCTACTTCTGCCTCCTGAGTGCTGGGATTAAAGGCATGTGCCACCATGCCTGACCAACCTTGCATACTTGTTACCTTGTGCGTCTGGCTTATGTGGGGCCTGGAGAGCTGAACATGAGTCCTTAGGCTTCTCAGGAAAGTGCCTTCATTGCTAATAATAAACTTTGCTTTATGCCTAAATTTATTTTTAAAATATTGCATAAAATTACCTTCAGGCTATGTGTGTAATGTGTGTATGAAATATAAATGAATTTTGTGTTTAGACTTGGTTCCCATCCCCAATATATTTCATTATATATATGCAAATATTCCAAGATCTGAAAACCTCCAAAGCCAGAATCTAGTCTGCTTCCAGACATGGCCAATGAGAGCTTCTAGGCCCGTACTTTTCCTTTCCCAAATCATGAAGTGAGTCCCTGCAGGGAATAGGGATTTGGGCTTGGCATTCGAAATGATGTCAATGCTTCTCTCACTGATGCGAGGGGGGGTCCTTCAAAGTCCCCATCCCCTGTTCCCAGTTCCTTTTCCCCAGTAGCTCCTGGACCAAGGAAGAGAGAAATGAGGGAGGGGGATTGCAGGAGTGTGGACAGTGATAAATTTCATCTCCAGCCAGGGCTGACTCTGCCTCCTAATAGAACCTAGATGTGTGTGTGTTGGGAGCTATTAATGGCTCCATTGGAATCCAGGAGAATTTATTTTCCATTATGGCCAGCCTTCCTGGGAAGCGTGGTTCAATCAAGGTTACACATGAAAGGAGCAATGTGGCCGCGTGGACAGAATCCACCCACTGGCATTCACCCACAGACATTTCTTAATTAGATCTCCAAGCCTACAGCTGCCTGTGGCCGGCACACAGCAAAAGACATGCTTACCTTTTCTTCTCCTTGTTGGCTTTTTTCATATTGGATAAGGTCAGTCATCTTTTCTGCTTTGTCACAGAGGGCAACGTCATGCCCAAATCCCTGGGCAGAGCTGGCATCTCTCCATCCAAGGGTGCCTGTCAGCGGGTAAGGAGGAATTTAGCCCTTTTGAGCGATTATTTTAAACAATGGACGTGTTTGCAGAAGTGAGACTGGGAATAGCAATTCGTAATGAGTAACTCTGGCAATAATGACTTATTTTCTATATTTATCAGAAATGACTACATGCAGTATTGCTGTTTTCTCTACGGAGAAAAATGGGGTGATTAGCATGGCTATTTATCTGCTTTCCCATTTTAATGACTGGAAATTGCCATTTTTTAATTATTAGGACCCCCCAAAATTGTTATCCTTTCAACGAGGTGCTGTGGTGTCATTAAGAATGCATTTGCACACAGTGTGGAAGTTTAGTGTGGAGATAATAAACATGAGGTGTTCCGCCTGCGAGGCCCGCCGCAGACAGCAGCCTGGAGCTCAGTGCATCTCCGTATTCTCCCGATGAGTTACCTGTCTTCAGAGCTGTGTCAGAATGGCTTCTCAGGACAATCCCAACAGCATCTGTTATTTGTGTCTAGTGAAGCACTAGGAAAGGTTTAACCACTTACTTCCCAGAGGAGATTTTCCTGACCAAGTAGTGGCCACTATCTGTGATGGAAATACTTCCCTCATGGCAGATTGCGTGGGGGGGGCGGTGGGAGAGTGTGCGGATGCATATGCACACATGCTCGTGCGTGCGTGTGTGTGTGTATGCGTGTGCTTGTGGAGGCCGGAGGACAACCTTGGGTGTCATCCCTCAGGCACCATCTACCTTTTTAAAAGATGTATTTGTTTAGTATTTGAGAGAGAGAAAGAGGCATATAAAGAGAGAGAGAAAGAGAGAATGGGCGTGCCAGTGCCATCAGTCGCTGCAAGTGAACTCCAGACACATGCGCCACCTTCTGCATCTGGCTTACGTGGGTCCTGGGGAATTGAACCCCTGTCCTTTGGCTTTGCAGGCAAGTGCCTTGACCACGAAGGCATTTCTCCAGTCCCCATCTACATTTTTTTAAAAATATTTTATCTTTATTTATTTGACAGAGAAAGAGGGAGGGGGGAGAGAGAGAATGGGCATGCCAGTGCCTCCAGCCACTGCAAATGAACTCCAGATGCATGCACCCCCTTGTGCATCTGGCTAACATGGGTCCTGGAGAATCGAACCTAGCTTTGCAGGTAAATGCCTTAAGCACTGAGCCATCTCTCCAGCCCACCATCTACATTTTTTTGAGAAAGAGTTTCTCACTAAACTGGAACTTGCCAGTTAGGTTAGACTGACTGACCAGCCAGCCCGAGGGATCCACCAGTCTCCGTCTCCTATGCACTGAGATTGCAAGTGCTACCATGCCCAGCTTATTGTACTCGGGTTCTGGGACTCCATCTCAGATCCGCCCTCCCTCATGCTTGCAAGGTAAGCCTTTTCCCAATCATGCTATCTCCCCAGGCCCATCATAGTAGATTTTAAGACACCACACAGCATCACAGAGTGCACATTTGGGACCACATGCATGCCACTGACTCTCATGAACTGGCCGAGTTGGCTCTGGACTGTCACTAGATAGAAATGACATCTTAAACACATTTCTTGGGCAGGTGTGGTGGTACACACCCGGAGGTAAAGAAAGGAAGATTAAGAGTTCACGGCCAGCCTGGGCCACAGGAGAACATGTGTCAAACAAGCAAACCCCACAATAACATAGCCTGAAAGTAACTTTATGCAATATTTTTAACTGGGCGTGGTGGCACACACCTTTAATCTCAGCACTCAGGAGGCAGGGGTAGGAAGATTGCCATGAGTTCAAGGCCAGTCTGAGAATACATAGTGAATTCCAGGTCAGCCTGGGATAGAATGAGACCTTACCTCAAAAAACCAGCCAAACAAACAAACAAAGAAAAGCCCAAAGAACATTTTTAATAATTTGGGCATGAAGCAAAGTTTCATGGTATAGAATTTTTCATGTGCCAAGCACCATCTTAGCTACAACAGTGACTCCAACAGAACCCCTGCCAATGACATTTAGAGTTTGGAGCAGAGATGGACACTGCATGAAGTACGTAAACATGTGGAGCAGGCCACCAAGGAGTGACAAGTGAGAATGAAGCCAGTGATGGGTGCTGGGGCACGTTGGGGTGGGAGCTTCTCTCCCTGCAGTGGACAGGGCTGGCATCTCGGAAAGGTGTCATGAGCACAAATGTGAGTGAAGGAGTAAGTCCAAGTGGATGTTTGGGCAAAGAACATTCTAGAAAGAGAGGGGAAATGTCTTAAAGTAGGTGAGATGGGAAGTATGGAGATGCCTGGGAATTGTTTTGGGTTTCTGTTTTTGAAGGTCCTAAGATCTGTCTCTTGCCCTCAGTGGCCCTCCATGTTCTTCCTCCTTTTACTACTGGAGGGATTGTGATCATCCTCATCTTATTCTTTTTTATTATTTTGTTTGAGAGAGAGAGAAGGAGAGGGAGGGAGGGAGGGAGGCAGATAGCGAAAAATTGGGTGCACCAGGTCCTCCAGCCACTGCAAACAAGCACCAGACACATGTGTCAACTTGGGCATTTGACTTTATGTGGGTACTGGGGAATTGAACCTGGGTCCTTTGGCTTGACTGACAAGCGCCTTAACTCCTAAGCCATTTATCCAGCCCATCTTTATTCTTTTTTTTAAATTATTTACTTATTTACTTGCAAGGAGATACAGATGAGTTAGAGAGACGACTCAGTGGTTTAGGCATGAGAGAGAGAGAGAGAGAGAGAGCAGAGAGCCTCTTGCACTGTAAATGAGCTCTAGATATATGCACCACATTGTGCATCTGGCTGTATGTGAGTACTGGGAAATCGAACCAGGGTCATTAGGCTTTGTAGACAAGAGCCTTAGCTGCTGAGTCATCTCTCCAGCCCCAACATCTTTATTCTTGCATCTCCACATACCTCCAGCATCTACTCCTTCCTCAGAGAGACTGGTTTGTATTCCTTGGGGTATAGTGCATGTCCTGCCTGGGACAATTCCACTGGGAAGCCACTTGTTTTGCTTGCTCCAGACTTCCCATCCTCGGACTGATGCCCACTTGCCAACACTAGCAAATATTTATGGAATTCACCTACCTAAGGAGATGTAAGCATCTGATTATTTCTTTGGGACTGGCAGAAGACCTGGCCTGAATGGCCACCCTGCCCTCTGCAAGTGCGCTTACCTCTTCCTACCCGTTTTGCTGCTTGGCACTTACTGCAGCTGTGCCTGGCAGGAGGTGCTCATAAACATTTGGGGGTTGATTGACTACATAGATATTATTTTATTCTAAATTACTGTTATTTTCATTCCAAATTATTTTTATTCTTCCACTGTAGTACAGCTAGGACATTGTGTTGATTTGTTTTAAATTGTATGTGCATAGAGATGAAATTATCTATGAATTTCATTTTGGTGAAGTAGAGCAGCCCTGAGATCTTTTGTTCTTTGAGGGAAGGGGCATCTGAAAAGTTCGAGAAGGACAGAGTTGGGCAAAATGACTCTCATCTTCTTTTCTTCCTTCCTTCCTTCCTTCCTCCCTTCCTTCCTTCCTTCCTTCCATCTCTTCTCCTTTCTTCCTTCCAACTTGAGTTTGTTGTTTGTTTGTTGTTGATACAGTGTCTTGCTGTGTAAGCCAGGCTAGTCTTGAACTTGGGATCTTCTTGCCTCAGCCTCCTGAGGGCTGGGATTCTAGGCATGTGCCCCATGTCAGGTTTCCTATCCTGTCCCATTAGACCCTCTGGGTCACCCTGAGCACCTTTGAAGCTGCAGCTGCTGGAGGACAGCTCTGGGGATGGGTGGAAACTTGAGGACACTGCTGGAGGATTCCCTGGGCCACACTGCCACCAAATATCCTCTGGCATCACGTGGTGCAATGGGGAGCAATGCTGTTTGATGCACAGTTTAGTACTTGCTTGGTGACACAGCAAGGTCTACAGTAAGCAGTTCCCTTCGTGCTGTGTTTGATGTCTAGAGCAGAAAGTCAGAACAAAGGCAGAGGCAAGGGTCTCCTCCTTGCGGAAGCAGAGCCCACCTGCCTTCAATCCTGGCTCCGTCTGTTCTGTGCTAATAAGGAGAGCAGGACTCTATTGACTTGGCAGATGTTTAAGTGGGGGAGATGAGACATCCATTTCTTTTGATCTCTTTATTAGTCACTAGCAAAGTCTCACAGTGATAGAGATTTTTTGTTGTTTTATTTTACTTTTTTTCTCCTCACAGACTTACGTAAAGAAATTCACAGCAGCATCTAGGGCTGGAGGGATGGCTTAGTGGTTAAGGCATTTGCCTGCAAAGCCAAAGGACCCAGGTTCGATTCCCTAGGACCCACATTAGCCAGATGCACAAGGGGGCGCATGTGTCTGGAGTTCATTTGCAGTGGTTGGAGGCCCTGGCATGCCCATTCTTTCTTTCTCCCTCTTTCTCTCTCAAATAAATAAAATAATTTTTTTGAAAAAGAAAGAAATTCACAGTGACATCTACCCTTCAGCAGCAGCTCAGAGGAGAGATAAGCCTGCTGAGGACAATCCAGCAGTGAGAGCGTGGGCTCTACCACCTGCCTTCCGAGGGGGAAGCTGGACTCCTTCATCCCTCAGAGAGAAGGGATCCAGGCTCAGAGGTGAGTGGGGCTGCTGGAGATGAGCCTTCTGGTTAAGGACAGCCCAGGGCTCAGACACAGGCTCCAAGCTTGCTGGTATCTTCCATGGTGGAGTTAGCAGAAAACAGGGCCTGAATTGTGTAGGAGTCTCCAGAGAAACTGTGTGTAAGTGTGTGTGTGTGTGTGTACATATGCAAGTATGCATGTGCATATATATATGTATCTACACATATATGTGTGTGTGTATTTATATATATTAGAGAGAGAGAGAGAGATTAAGAATTGGCTCACATGACTATGGAGACTTGGCAAGCCCCAAATCTAATGAAGACCCTGGGAAGCATTACAGTTCAAAGTTCAAAGGCAGCCTGTTGGCAGGATTCCTTCTTGCTCAGAGTTCAGTCTTTGCTCTCTTCAGGCCTTCAAGTGATTGCACGAGGCCCACTTGCAGTTTGTAGGATAATGGCTTCACGCAGAAGGTAACTTAAGGGTCTAGGAAGATGGCTCCGAGGTTAAAGGCACTTGCTCGCAGAATGTGCTGATTTAAGTGTGAATCTCATTCAAAAACCACTTCCACAGAGACATCCAGAATAATGCTGGACCAAACAGGTGGGCACCATCACACAGCCAGGTTAACACAAAATGTTAAGCACAACATGTGTCTTTTTTGTGTTTCTTTTGTTGTTGTTGTTATTTTTGTTGTTGTTTTGTTTATTTCAAAGTAAGGTCCCACTCTAGCCCAGGCTGATCTGGAATTCACTATGTAGTCTCAGGGTGGCCTCGAACTCATGGTGATCCTCCTACCTCTGCCTCCCGAGTGCTGGGATTAAAGGTGTGCATCACCATGCCCAGCTATGTCATTTAAGAAATATTTATTTATTTATTTGAGAGAGAGAATGAATATGGACAAACCAGGGTCTCTAGCTACTGGAAATGAACTCCAGGCACATGCACCACCCTCTGCATCTGGCTTTACATGGGTACTGGGGAATTGAACCTAGGTCCTTAGGTTTTCCAGGCAAGCGCCTTAACCGTTGAGCCATCTCTCCAGCCCATAACATGTATCTTTTTACATATACTTAAAATAATGAAATTCAATAGAGTCTCAGTATAGGAGCTTGAAACTTGTATTAGTATGTAGCAGTTGCTAGGACAAAACACCTGACCAGAAGCAGCTGATGGAAGGAGAGGGTATATTTTGGCTTACAGATTGAAGGGTGAGAAAAGCAAGTCTGAGCAGACAGCCAGGGCATCACGTGTTGTTACAGCATCTGGGAGGGAGCAGCAAGAGTGGGCTGGCTCTGAACACCTGGTGGGCTGGACGAATAAACCTCAAGACCTGTCCCAGTGACACCCCTTCTCCAAGGCTCCACCTCCCACAGGTGCCACCATCTGGGGACCAAGTCCTCAAAACCGATGGCCCTGTGAGGGACATTTCGTTCAAACCACTACAGAATATTTTTGCTTTCTTCATTCTGGGGGCCATAGTGTCACAGAAAATAGCTCTGCTTCCCTAGAATGGTATTGCTTCACATAATGCTTTGCAGCAGCCCACTTTTAAAAAATTTATTTTATTTGTTTATTGGAGAGAGAGAGAGAGAGAGAGAATGGGCGTGCCAGGGCCTCAAGCCACTGCAGATGAACTCTTGACACATGCACCACCTTGTGCATCTGCCTTATTTGGGTACTGGGGAACTGAACCTGGGTCCTTAGGCTTCACAGGTAAGTACCTTAACCGCTAAGCCATCTCTCCCAGCCAGCCTATTTTTTTTAAATAACTTAGTAAGGCTTTTAGAATTTTCCTCAAGTCAATAAGTACTCCTCTATAGGCTGACTGTAGGCATGGGTGCTGCAGGGCTGTCTCACAATAGTATGGCTTCTTCCACTCAGCGCCCTTTCTCCTCTATTTGTGGCCATGGCACGTCGGCTCTGTCTTGGAGCTCTTCCCCTCCCCCATTCCCACTCCATTTGGGGCAGGTGCAGCTAAGACCTTCCTCTTGCCCTAAAGGCAAAGCTGTAAGTGCTAAGGCCTAGGGCTTTCGTGCCCCTTGGATGCTATGTGGTACCCTGCAGTTCTGTACTGCTGGAGGCTCATTTGTGAATGTGTGGAACTGATTTTAAAAATGAAATCAGGGGGGCTGGAGAGATGGCTAAGTGATGGTTTAGCCGTTAAGGTGCTTGCCTGTGAAGCCTAAAGGACCCAGGTTCAACTCCCCAGTACCCATGTAAAGCCAGATGCACATGGTGGCTCATGTGTCTGGAGTTTGTTTACAGTGGCTAGAGGCCCTGGCATGCCCATTCTCTCTCTCTCTCTAATAAATAAAAATTTAAAAAAATAAAATTAGAATTCAGAGAAGCCAAGTGGAGAAGCAGAGAGAAACAGACTCCTGATTACGTTGTTGGGTCATGTGGAGGCAGCCATGCCTGCAGTTGCTGCTGTACACCTTCCCACTATGGAAGACAACCAAATTATTATTTTATTTTGTTTGCTTAACCCAGTTGACTTGGATTCTGTCACTTTCTCCTGAAAGGGTTCACTGTCTTGTCTGATGTGACATTTCTCCAGATAACACACACCAGCACATAACTACTGGGTCGTTTTGTTTTGTTTTGTTTTTTGATAGCGTTTTTTGTTTCTGATAACTCAGGCTGAGATGTTGCAAGGGAATTTGGAGATCACAAAGATGACTAAAATGTATTCTCTGACTTCAAGGAGTCTCTGATCCAGAAATGAGGGCCATGTGCATTGAACTTATCCACAAAAATATGAACACCAGCAGTTTATGGGATCAAGATAGGTTCCCCAGAGGAATAAGCACTTAACGTTGACCTTCAAGGAGAGCCAATTTGAAATTCCTTTTCATACAGTGAAAGCTATTAGGAAGCCCTGTGGGTTTTTTTTTTTTTTTTTTTTTTTGAGGTAGGGTCTCACTCTAGCCCAGGCTAACCTGGAATTCACTATGTAGTCTCAGGCTCGCCTCAAACTCATGGCGATAGTCCTACCTCTGCCTCCCGAGTGCTGTGATTAAAGATATGCGCCACCATGCTCTTTGAAGCCAGCCTGGGCTTCAGACCAACATGGGTTAGAGTGAGACCCTGCTTCAAAAACATTTTAGGCTACCAGTTTCCTGGTCCCAAATCGGTTCTTCTTTTTCAGAAGACAGCAAGACCAGAGGAGATAAACTACCCCTTGCACTTCAGCCAAGCCATAGCTGAATCCACCAAGAAACTGGGGAGACAAGCAAGAGCGCTGCTTCCACTCTGTTCCTGACAGTCAGCGCCAGGCTGCAGGAGACAGACCCTGAGGACACTCAACACCTACCAAAGGAAAGATCCAGAGGCTCCTAAGAGCTCCTCACTGAAGTAGACTTAAATCTCACCCAGCTCAAGGAATTATGCAGAGGGAGAGGAAAGATTGTAAGAGCCACAGGTTGAGACATCATGCCCAGAGACATTCCCTCCCCCGCCCCAAAATAACTGACTACTGCTCCCACAATGCATAAACCACAACCCCATAGGGAAGATCTGCGACCCCACTGAAGAACATCCCCAACGGAATGGGGGCAGGGACAAGGGAAAGGAGGGTACCAACAGATGATGTATCCATACGAAACATCTTGTTAATAGTAATAATAAACATTAAAAATGATCCGGGAGTGGTGGCCCACACCTTTAATCCCAGCACTCGGGAGGCAGAGGTAGGAGGATTGCCGTGAGTTTGAGGCCACCCTGAGAATACATATGAATTCCAGGTCAGCCTGAGCTAGAGTGAGACCCTACCTCGGAAAAAAAAAAATTCAACAAAAAAAAAGCTTTTAGGGGTTGGAGAGATGGCTTAGTGATTAAGGTGTTTGCCTGCAAAGCCAAAGGACCCGGGTTCGATTCCCCAGGACCCACATAAGCCAGATGCACAAGGTGGCACATGCATCTGGAGTTCATTTGCAGTAGCTGGAAGCCCTGGTACACCCATTCTCTCTCTTTCTCTCTCTCTTTCTCTCTCTCTCCCTGCCTATTTCTCTCCCTCTCTCAAATAAATAATTTTTTTTAAAAAGAAAAAAAAAAAACTTTTAGAATGCTATGAGAATCTCTCTATCTTCCTCCCTCACTCTCTCTTTCTCCTAGGTGTGCTTGGGCTTCCAGGGATGGAAGATGAGGCAATGCCTGCATGAGACAAGGGCGGGGGAGGGGGGGAGCCACGGACACCATGAGTACATTAGGGTTCTACAGAAGGCTGACAGTTGTGATGAGAAATAGCTACTAAGTGACTGGTGGGCATGGGACAGCTACACAGCGGGACGACAGGATGTGGGGATGACTCCTTATCCCATGGGGGACAGTGTGAGATAGTACAAGACTCCATCATACTGATCAGAACAGCACTCAGTTGAAAAACCGACTGTGTCCGTTTACTTCTGGAATCTTCCATCTCATATTTGCAGAGCTTGGCTGAGCTCAGGGAACTGAGAGTACTGAAAGCGAAATCACAGGGGAGAGGACACTGCTGTGCGTGTAGGAAGTGGGGGTGGATGAGGACCTGCTACTTAATCTGGCAGGTGACAGGGACCCTCTGGCCGGTGGGTACTGGCAGAGGGAGAAGAAGGGAGGTGGGGAGTGGGTGCTAGTAGCTTGCAGAGGGTGGAGCTGATGTGGCAGTGGAGAAGGAAGAGTAGAATGGGATAAATGTAAGGGCTGGGGGTGAGGGGGATGCTGGGAGGCCATGTTGGGTGACTGAGGGAGTGGAAGGGAGCAGAGGCGTGGACTCAGAAAAGGAGACGCCCTAACAGGAAATGGGAGGTGAGAGGGAGAAGTGGATTCATGGGGGGAATGTGAGTGAAGGCAGAGGGAGTACTTGCTTCTCTGAATCTATTATTGCTTATTCATTCATTTATTTATTTGCAGGGAGAGAGGGGGGGAGAAAGAGAGAGAAGGGAGATATAGAGAGAGAATGGGCATGAATAAACTCCAAATGCATGTGCCACTTTGTGCATCTGGCTTTTTGTGAGTTCTGAGGAATTGAACCCAGGCCATCAGGCTTTGCAAACAAGTGCCTTTAACCACTGAGACTTCTCTCTAGCCCTCTGAATCTATATTTTAAATATATTTATTTATTTGACAGAGAAAGAGAGAGAATGGGTGCTCCAGGGACTCCAGCCACTGTAAACAAACTCCAGACGTGTGCACCCCCTTGTACATCTGGCTAACATGGGTCCTGGGGAATCAAACCTGGGTCCTTTGGCTTTGCAGGCAAACTTCTTAACAGCTAAGCCATCCCTCCAGCCCTCTGAATCTATTTTTGAGAGATAATAGTCACTGATCTGAAGTCTCAGAGGTAAGGGACGTGTCAACCTAGTTACTGATGACAATGTGCTGTGGGGGAGGAAAGAGTATGACCCAGGAACCCGGGACCTCAACTGCTCTGGCCACACCCTCCCGGCTGTGTGTTGATTGCTCCCAGCTTCAGTTTCTATCTTGTCTCCTACATATATGACAGTGTCCTCTTATCTATGTTGTCACTTTCAGTAGACTTGGTTACCGGAGCTCAACCATGCTCTGCAGAGATGAAATGGAAAATTCCAGAAGTGAACGATTCACATGTTTCAATTGAGTGCTGTTCTGAGCAGTATGGTAGAATCTTAATGCTGTCTGTTGTGAGCCTGGCATGGAGAATTAGCAACACAGCGGGGTCCAGAGCTAACGCAGGTGAACGTCTGAAGGATGCAGGGGGAGGCAGGCATCGGGGATGTTGTGTTGTGCCCTCCAGACCCCTCGAGGACCAAAGAATTTGCTGATAGTAGTTCAGTGTGCTGGCAGCTTGGTGGCTGGCAGCTGAGTCTTGCAGAGTCTCGGAATGCAGAAGACCAAAACCTATATTGTAATGTCAGGGCAGTCCAGCTTCTCCTGTCAAATCACACTCCATGGTTCCCCTACAGATCAGGTCCCCTATAAACTTCTCACATGCAAATCTCCATCTTGGAGTCTGTGTTGCACAGCCCAACAGAATGTATTTTAAGCCACTAGAATATCAGACGTTGCTGATGGGCCAGAATTTTAGGCCCTGTTACAAATTCTCAGTCCAGAAGCTGGGAAAGAAAACAGTATTGAAGGCATAGCCATGGTCCAGGAGGACAAAGCAAACTGTTTTTTGTGTGTGTGATTTTTTGAGGTAGGGTTTCACTCTAGCACAGGCTGACCTGGAATTCACTATGTAGTCTCAGGGTGACCTCGAACTCACAGTGATCCTCCTCCCTCTGCCTCCCTAGTGCTGGGATTAAAGGCGTGTGCCACCACACCTGGCCTAAGAAGACATTATTATCAAGTTGTTGTAAAGACAGACCCTGACACTGACCTATGATAGATAGAAATAGGTAATAACAGATGGGTCAGTAGGTTTAGCAGTCCAGAAGAAGCAATGAATGTTAATGACATTTTAACATATATACAATGGGAGACTCTCGGGCTGAGCCACCTGAAGGTGGGTCAGTGTGCTCTGATTTCAAGTGACGCAGCTGCCTTTGAGTCATCCATTGCTCCTGTATGTAACCCTCACCCTGCTCTCTATGTGACCCCAATAAACTCATTGGTTTACCAAAAATAAAAAAAAATAAAAAAGAGCCGGACATGGTGGCACTCACCTCTAATCCCAGCACTCTGGAAGCAGAGGTAGGAGGATCGCTGTGAGTTCAAGGCCACCCTGAGACTACAGAGTAAATTTCAGGTCAGCCTGGGCTAGAGTGAGACCCTATCTCAAAAAACAAACAAACAAACAAAAGATATATATAACAGCTATCATGTGATATAAGACATTTGCCCTCTGTTGAGGAGAAAGAAGCTTTGCAAATAAGGAGGTCAGTGAACATAAATATTTCCGCCATTGTTACCCTGAACTCTAAGCGTGGACTCCCTGCAGGAGGTGTCTGTGGGTTTCAGGGTCTAGGAAAATAAAAGGTCCTGGTGTGATACAAGCTCTGTAATCTTCTCTAAGATACTTAGTCTTAGATGGTGTGTGTGTTAAAGCTACAGATGGAATAAACGTATTCCCCTAAACTTCGTATGTCGAAGCCTAGTCTCCAATGAAGTGTATTGGATACAGGGCTTTGAGGAGGTGATTTGGTCATGGGGGGTGCCCTTGTGGGTAGGATTAGTGCCCTTATGAAAAGAAGTACTCTGTGTCTGACACATGGGAAGACAACAAGAAAACCGCCATCTGCAAGGAGTCCTCACAGTTCCTGGATCCGCCGCTCCTTGTCCTCAGATTTCCAAGCCTGTAGGTGACAAGAGCTCTTTTGAAAGCCACACCACCTATAGCTTTGTTACAGCAGCTGCAACTGACTAAGCCAGTCAGAAATCAGGGGTGCTCGAGTAATTCTTTTGTGTATTTTTATTTATTTATTTGAGAGTGACAAACACACACAGAGAGAGGCAGATAGAGAGAGAGAGAGAATGGGTGCGCCAGGGCCTCCAGCCACTGCAAACGAACTCCAGATGCGTGCGCCTCCTTGTACATCTGGCTAACGTGGGTCCTGGGGAATAGAGCCTCGAACAGGGGTCCTTAGGCTTCACAGGCAAGTGCTTAACTGCTAATCCATTTCTCCAGCCCTCTCTCTTTTTTAATATCTTATTTATTTATTGAAGAGCGGGAAAGAGAAAGAGAGAGGGAGAGAGAGGCACACCCAGGGCTCCAGCCACTGCAAAGAAATTCAACACATGTGCCACCCTGTGCATCTGGCTTACGTGGGTCCTGGGGATTTGAACCTGGGTCCCTTTGGCATTGTAGGCAAGTGGCTTAACTGCTAAGCAATCTCTTCAGTCCAAGTTTTCATTTTCTATGTCCCTGATAAACACTAGGTGTCTAGCTCATTAGCAAAGACCTAACAGAAGTAGATCTTTATTAGTGAAATATGTAGCTAATAGCATAATGACATTAGAGAAATGGCTCTTGTTCATACAATTAGTGATATTCCAGATATTCACCCTGATGTGGTGGTTTTAATGTAAAATGTCCCCCATAGCCTTGTGGGTTTGTGATTTAGCCTCATAATTAATCCCAAACTGGTGGAACTTTGGGAGGCAGATCCTTGCTAGAGGAGGTGTGTCGTGGAGGGCGGGTTTGGGGGTTTTGTAATCCAGCCTCACTTGCCAGTGCTGGCTGGCTCACTCCCTTTGCTTTTTCCCTGCTGATGTGGAGATATGATGCCCACATGTCTGCTCCTGCCATGCTTTTCTTGCCATGATGAAACTTCCCCTCAAGACTGTAAGTCAGAAATAAACCCTTTCCTTCTATAAGCTATTTCTGGTCTTGTGTTTTGTCCCAGCAATGAGAAAGTAACTGCTACTGCTGACATTCATGAGTCACTCATGCTGAGATAAGTGGGCTCTGAGAACTCATTATGGCCTGTCCTTGCCTTCCGGGTAGGTACCTGGGACTTTATTTGTCTCCATCGTGTGTCCAGCCAGGGAGTTAGAGGGAATCTGGTTGCCTAAAATCCACCCTGTGAGAAACAAAGCCCGTCTTTGAATGCTGCTGTCCAGCTCTTCGGAAAAATGTTCCCTGTAATGTGTGAGCAGACCACCTAAAAACAGAAAATTGAAACGTTACCAAGTTTATAATTATATGTTGTGAACTGCTTATTAACTGCATGCTTGTCAATAAATAAGTCTGTGTGGTCTGGTAGAACTAGGTCTGAGGCTCACTCTTCTTAAAAAATATATTTTATTTTTATTTACTTATTTATGAGAGGAGTAGGGGAGAGGGAGAAAATGGGCACACCAGGGCATCTAGCCATTGCAAATGAACTCTGGACACATGATGTACCACCATGTGCATCTGACTTACATGGGTGCTGGAGAATCAAACCTGAGTCTTTAGACTTTGCAGGCAGGTGCCTTAGCTACTAAGCTGTCTCTCCAGCCCATCACCTGTATTTCAGAAGGGGGGGGGGAACAGATTTAGGGCTGGAGGGATGGCTCAGGGATTAGAGGTACTTACTTGCACAAGCCTGACAACCTGGGTTCTATTCCCCAGTGCCCATGTAAAGCCAGTTTGCAGTGGCAAGAGGTCCTAGTGTGTCCACTCTCTTTCTTTCTCTCTCAAATAAATAAAATAAAATAAACATATTTAAGGGGCTAGAAGAGAAAGGCTTTAGAAAAAGTTGGCTAGAGCTTTCAGAGGTGAGTTACCACCTAATGAATGTTAGGATAATCAGCCTGGAGGGGACGATGGGAGACTGAAGCTTCACTGAAATGACTCCAGACAGGGTCTGTTGGACTTGGTTGCTTTTCTGTGTGGCTACTGTGAACAATTCTTCTTGCCTTGCTGGAAAGGTTCCAGACTTAGCAAGTGAGCCATGGGGTTTGACCCTGCTCGTGAAGGCAGGGCTCCATGGGGAGGGATGCCCCTGCCTCTTTGCTGTGCTGAGTTTTACAGGGAATGAGGAATAATCTTACTTGGAAAAAGTGAGGGATTGTCAGGATGGATTACAGTCTATCTCTTTATATAAAACCAAGTAGTAATCACAAGCCAGGGATGAAAGAAAACAGCACCAGGCATCTATGAAGGGAGAGAAGAGAAGGACAGGAGTTCAGCTCACATTATGTAATGAACACCTCATTCAAGAATGTGAACCCAGGCCAACTGTATCTATTCATGCGTTCACTCACTCAGCATGTGATATTTTTTTCACATGAAAGGCAAATACTACATTGAGCCACATCTCCAGCACTTCAGCATGTGATTTCTCCTTATTTGCAAGCAGATAGGGAGGGAAAAAGGGAGAGAGAGAGAAAGAGAGAGAGAGAGAGAGAGAGAGAGAGGGAAAATGGGTATACACCAGGACTTTTTGCCACTGCAAATGAGCTCCAGATGCATGTGCTTCTTCGTACATCTGGTTTTACGTGGGTACTGTGGACCTGACTCCAGACCACCAGTCTTCACAAATAAGCACCTTTAACCATCCCCAGCATGTGATTTTTGACCCCAGACTACTATGTGTAGACTCTGCGTCCAGTGTTGGGGCAGAGCAGGGTACAGGAGAATTGAGGTCTTGTGGTGGGAGGGGCATATACTGTAGCAGTTACCTTCTTGTTGCTGGGACAAAACACCAAACCAAAGGCAGCATATGGAAGGAAGGAGTTTATTTCAGCTCACAGTCTTCTGGGGACATTTCATCCTGGCAGGGAAATCATGGCAGAACAGAAGCTGGACGTCACATCTTGTCACACCAGCTGGGATGTAGTAGCAAGAGGGGGCTGAGCTGACACCAGTAAGAGGGGGCTGAGCTGACACCAGTAAGAGGGGGCTGAGCTGACACCAGTAAGAGGGAGCTGGGCTGACACCAGTAAGAGGGAGCTGGGCTGACACCAGTAAGAGGGGGCTGAGCTGACACCAGTAAGAGGGGGCTGAGCTGACACCAGTAAGAGGGGGCTGGGCTGACACCAGTAAGAGGGGGCTGGGCTGACACCAGTAAGAGGGGGCTGAGCTGACACCAGTAAGAGGGGGCTGGGCTGACACCAGTAAGAGGGGGCTGAGCTGACACCAGTAAGAGGGGGCTGGGCTGACACCAGTAAGAGGGAGCTGGGCTGACACCAGTAAGAGGGGGCTGAGCTGACACCAGTAAGAGGGGGCTGAGCTGACACCAGTAAGAGGGGGCTGGGCTGACACCAGTAAGAGGGGGCTGAGCTGACACCAGTAAGAGGGGGCTGAGCTGACACCAGTAAGAGGGGGCTGGGCTGACACCAGTAAGAGGGGGCTGAGCTGACACCAGTAAGAGGGGGCTGGGCTGACACCAGTAAGAGGGGGCTGAGCTGACACCAGTAAGAGGGGGCTGGCTGACACCAGTAAGAGGGGGCTGAGCTGACACCAGTAAGAGGGGGCTGAGCTGACACCAGTAAGAGGGGGCTGAGCTGACACCAGTAAGAGGGGGCTGAGCTGACACCAGTAAGAGGGGGCTGGGCTGACACCAGTAAGAGGGGGCTGAGCTGACACCAGTAAGAGGGGGCTGGGCTGACACCAGTAAGAGGGGGCTGAGCTGACACCAGTAAGAGGGGGCTGAGCTGACACCAGTAAGAGGGGGCTGAGCTGACACCAGTAAGAGGGGGCTGGGCTGACACCAGTAAGAGGGGGCTGGGCTGACACCAGTAAGAGGGGGCTGGGCTGACACCAGTAAGAGGGGGCTGGGCTGACACCAGTAAGAGGGGGCTGAGCTGACACCAGTAAGAGGGGGCTGGGCTGACACCAGTAAGAGGGGGCTGGGCTGACACCAGTAAGAGGGAGCTGGGCTGACACCAGTAAGAGGGGGCTGAGCTGACACCAGTAAGAGGGGGCTGAGCTGACACCAGTAAGAGGGGGCTGAGCTGACACCAGTAAGAGGGGGCTGAGCTGACACCAGTAAGAGGGGGCTGAGCTGACACCAGTAAGAGGGGGCTGAGCTGACACCAGTAAGAGGGGGCTGGGCTGACACCAGTAAGAGGGGGCTGGGCTGACACCAGTAAGAGGGGGCTGAGCTGACACCAGTAAGAGGGGGCTGGGCTGACACCAGTAAGAGGGGGCTGGGCTGACACCAGTAAGAGGGGGCTGGGCTGACACCAGTAAGAGGGGGCTGGGCTGACACCAGTAAGAGGGGCTGGGCTGACACCAGTAAGAGGGAGCTGGGCTGACACCAGTAAGAGGGAGCTGGGCTGACACCAGTAAGAGGGAGCTGGGCTGACACCAGTAAGAGGGGGCTGGGCTGACACCAGTAAGAGGGAGCTGAGCTGACACCAGTAAGAGGGGGCTGGGCTGACACCAGTAAGAGGGAGCTGGGCTGATACCAGTAAGAGGGAGCTGAGCTGACACCAGTAAGAGGGAGCTGAGCTGACACCAGTAAGAGGGGGCTGGGCTGACACCAGTAAGAGGGGGCTGGGCTGACACCAGTAAGAGGGGGCTGAGCTGACACCAGTAAGAGGGAGCTGGGCTGACACCAGTAAGAGGGGGCTGAGCTGACACCAGTAAGAGGGAGCTGGGCTGACACCAGTAAGAGGGGGCTGAGCTGACACCAGTAAGAGGGAGCTGGGCTGACACCAGTAAGAGGGAGCTGGGCTGACACCAGTAAGAGGGAGCTGGGCTGACACCAGTAAGAGGGGGCTGAGCTGACACCAGTAAGAGGGGGCTGGGCTGACACCAGTAAGAGGGGGCTGGGCTGACACCAGTAAGAGGGGGCTGAGCTGACACCAGTAAGAGGGAGCTGGGCTGACACCAGTAAGAGGGAGCTGAGCTGACACCAGTAAGAGGGGGCTGAGCTGACACCAGTAAGAGGGAGCTGGGCTGACACCAGTAAGAGGGGGCTGGGCTGACACCATTAAGAGGGGGCTGGGCTGACACCAGTAAGAGGGGCTGAGCTGACACCAGTAAGAGGGAGCTGGGCTGACACCAGTAACAGGGAGCTGAGGTGACACCAGTAAGAGGTGGCTGAGCTAACCCACCCCAAAGCTCACCCCCAATGAGACATCCCCTCCAGCAAGCCTCTATCCCTCAAAGGCCCAACAATCCTCTCAAATTGTCTCCAGCTAGGGACCAAGTATTTAAGACACATAAGGCAATGGGTGACATTTTACATTCAAACCACCAGAAACATCAAACTTAGAATCACACAGATTTGAGTGTGCTTCTAATTGTGATGTGTGTGAACAGGACATGGAGGGTAACATGAGAATGTGAACACCAGGGACTCCTTAGGAGGTGACTTTTAAAAAATTTTATTTGAGAGAGAGAGAGAGAGAGAGAAACAAAGGGGTAGATAAAGAGAGACACAGAGAGAGAATGGGTGCGCAAGGGCCTTCAGCTGCTGCAAATGAACTCCAGATGCATGCACCACCTTGTGCATCTGGCTTACATGGGTCCTGGGGAATCAAACCTGGGTCCTTTGGCTTTGGAGGCAAATGTCTTAACCACTAAGCCATCTCTCCAGACCAGAAGGTAACATTTAAACTGAAGCTTAAAAGTTGAGTTAGATAGTAGGCATATTAGCTGGATATTAGAAGGGGGAAGTCGAGGAGTGTAGAGGATTCTGTGTAGGGCTCATGCAAAAGCCTCAAGATGGGAAGTAGCCTGGTAAAGGTCAAGCAGCATGGATGCTGACTGGAAGGAAGAGAGTACAAATGCAAATTAGCACAGCCACTGGTTTGGGGGTCACTCATCACCAAATGGGGGCGATCACTGTGTGTGTGGTACAACATGGCTAAACAAAGCTATCTCCCAGGAGGCTCTCTCACTTCATTTCAGAGATCAGAGTGTCTGAGGCTGCCTGGAGGAGGGAGGGAAGGCTGCCCAGGGGTGTTGTGGATCTCAAAGGTTACACAGCATGTATGAAGGCCAGGGAAGCCATTAGAGTGACTGGGCGTGCTGCTGGGAGTGCTAGGAAGAGAGCTGGGCAGGAACGGGCAGCATTGTTTATGTTAACGAGTTTATTCATCCTTACAGTCCTTCAACACAATGTGAGAACTTAGCACAAGGAGCAAGGCATCGGTTGCCTACAGAGAAACTATATTCTGTTCAGAGAGAGAGTTAGCCAATGCACAGAAATATTTAAAGCGTCCTGCGTGCGTTCTGAATGGTGTTGGAGTTCTGTAAAGATCACTGGAGTTGGAGGTGGGGACAGAAATGCAGCCATGTAGGAGAACTGTTAGGGGAGACTCCTTGGGAAGTGGACCTTGGAGTAAAGAAGATTGTAAGGGAGAGGAACATGCAGATGTCTGAGGGAGGAATCTTCCAGCAAAGTGCAAAAGCCCTGAGGTGGGAGCACATCTAAGCTGTTCAAGCAGCAAGAAGACCCATGTGGTTGGCACGGAGCAGACAGTGAAAATAGTAGGTAGGTGAGAGGCCTGTTTGTATAGAACTTGTAGACCAGCATCAAGACTTTGGATTTTTGTCTGAGTAACTTGGAAAAATGTGAAGGTTCTTTTTTGGCTGCTGGGTGGAGGATTGGCTATGGAGGGATGAGCAGAAGCAAAATGTATCGGGTCAGATCGCGGCAATCCCAGAGAGAGAGGGGAGGGTTAACTTGATCAAAGCAGGATCCATGAGAGTGGAGAGAATTAGTTGATACAGCTTGAAGACAAAGCCGGCAGGCTTTGCTGCAGAGTCAAATGTGGGAGGACGAGCAAAGATTCAAGGATGGAGCCATGGTCTCTACCTGTCCATGTGTTACTGGTTTTCAGGATCGAGTTCATTGTCTCCCGATCATGACAAGTAATGGACAAGGACAGCTGAAGAAGGACAAGCTAGCCAGGAAGGCACCCCATGACAGCGAGTGTTTAGGGAAAGTGGTGATTGCTCATCATTCTGGACTGGGGCTTTTATGTATTGAGCAGAAGTTTGACTGGTTTGTGCCTCTGTGTAAATACATATCAAGTTGGCATGGACTTTACTGGTAGAGTTTAAATGTATGTAGGGTCCTTGATTGGCTGGTGCGTCAGGAAGGAGAGTGTAGACTCAGAAAAAGCCTGCCAAAAATTTACAAAGAAAGGGGATGGAAAGATTTCTCAGTGGTTAATGCACTTGCTTGCAAAGCCTAAGGACCTAGGTTCAACTCCTCAGAATCCACATAAGCCAGATGCGCTTTTCCTCTCTCAATAAACCAGTCCTGTCTCTTCAGTAAGTCTGTCTGCAATGGCGTCTCTGTATTTCTACCTAGCATTGTCTCTCTCCTCCACCATTCAGCAAACACTCATTGACTGATAAGCAAAGGTTAAGGTGCAAGCAGGAAAAAGCCATCAGCTGGACATAACGTTTGTAGAGTCTTCTTTTAACGTTCCAAGGTCATGATTCTCTAAGTTTAGGCTTCCATGCTCCACATTAGGTGTTTTATTAAAAAGGAAGCTTCCTGGACCCCACCCAGGCCTACTGAATTAGAATCTTCAGAAGTGGAGCATTCACTCTCTTTTCCTCTCTTTCTTCTTTCTGCCCTCCCTTCCTTCCTCTCCCCTTCCCTTCTAAGATAATCTTTATTAATATATAATTTTGATGCAACAAAACTTTCCATCTGCGTTTCCCAGTTCATGAGTTTTGGCAAATGTATACAAACATGCAATATAAATGTACCTCAAGCAGAGTATAAAACATTTCCGTGGCCCCCAAATCCTCCTGTGTTCTCTTGCATTCACTCTCCTTCCCAGAATGCCCTCCTACCTCTGAGAACCTGTTTAAACCCAGACACCTTTCACAGCCAGCCATTTGCTTCCTGAGTCAACACCTGCTCAGCACTTTCCAGAGGCCCATGTATGTAGCAATAGGGAGTTGAGTCAGGGGCAGCCACAGCCCAGGAAAGAGAGATGGAGAAGGTGGTCTGACCCAGCTTCACAAGGAAGTCTGATGGATACAAGGTGACTCGCGAGCTGAGAGGGAGGGAGACAAGCGAGAGTGGAGAGTGGTGACCTTGATCAAGGTAGCAAGTGACAAGACAATTGTGCACAAGGTGAAAATGTGGAGCCATTCCCTATGTTTATGGAGGACAAAATAAAAAAGCTGGAGCCAGAGTGAGGGAAGTGATTCAACTGCTCTCTGGGACATATCTCCATGTGCATCAGAGA
Source organism: Dipus sagitta (assembly GCA_036346955.1). NCBI lineage: Eukaryota > Metazoa > Chordata > Mammalia > Rodentia > Dipodidae > Dipus > Dipus sagitta. The sequence goes on along the minus strand of CM070777.1, from coordinate 20,233,804 downwards.
TGTGAGCACCCTGTCACTGCATTCAAAGTGCCGGAGACTACATCATCGTGTACAGCGTCTTCTGAGGACACCTGCTGCTGCATCCCAGAGACAGACGAAGCCACAGGGCTCTGCCTCAACCTGAGGGGCAACCTGCTCCCCCCACCGGCTTTCAGTACACAAGCAGGAGGACTGTGTGGACAGTACACGATAAGCATTTCAAAGGGACTTTTACTGTTTATTTAGAAACAACATACCCAGGACAAGCGCATTAGAGGCATCCCCCTCTTGCAGGGCATATCAGCGCATTTGCCTGCATTTCATTTTCCGCACTGGATGGCAACTTATGTTGGCTGAGCATGAGTCCTAACACAGAAACATCTCCCTGTTACTGGTTTAATAGAATCCTCTAGAATGTATAGTAGACTGTTACTTTGGCAAGATGCCAGGAGGGGCTGCTCTGTTTTAATTAACATACGTAAGATATCAAATTCCCTTATGCCTTGAGATATTGTCAGACTACAGGTATTCAGGGCTCAGCCTGTAGCACCCTGAAGGGTTGGTGTACTCAGGAAGTTCTCAGGGTGCACACACAGGAAGTCCTCAGGGTGCACAAGCAGGATGTTTTCAGGGTGCACACAGGAAGTTCTCTGGGTGCACACACAGAAAGTCCTCAGGATGCACACACAGGAAGTCCTCAGGGTGCACACACAGGAAGTCCTCAGGGTGCACACACAGGAAGTTCACAGGGTGCACACACAGGATGTTTTCAGGGTGCACACACAGAAAGTTCTCGGGATGCACACACAGGAAGTTCACAGGGTGCACACACAGGAAGTTCACAGGGTGCACACACAGGAAGTTCACAGGGTGCACACACAGGATGTTTTCAGGGTGCACACACAGAAAGTTCTCGGGATGCACACACAGGAAGTTCACAGGGTGCACACACAGGAAGTTCACAGGGTGCACACACAGGAAGTTCTCAGGATGCACACACAGGAAGCCCTCAGGGTGCACACACAGGAAGTCCTCAGGGTGCACGCACAGGATGTTTTCAGGATGCACACACAGGAAGTTCACAGGGTGCACACACAGGAAGTCCACAGGGTGCACACGCAGGAAATCCTCAGGGTGCACACACAGGAAGTTCTCAGGGTGCACACACAGGAAGCCCTCAGGGTGCACACATAGGAAGTCCACAGGGTGTACACACAGGAAGTCCTCAGGGTGCACACACAGGAAGTCTCAGGGTGCACACAGGAAGTCCTCAGGGTGCACACACAGGAAGTCCGCAGGGTGTACACACAGGAAGTTCACAGGGTGCACACACAGGAAGTCCTCAGGGTGCACACACAGGAAGTTCTCAGGGTGCACACACAGGAAGTCCTCAGGGTGCACACACAGGAAGTCCACAGGGTGCACACACAGAAAGTCTCAGGGTGCACACAGGAAGTCCTCAGGGTGCACACACAGGAAGTCCACAGGGTGCGCACACAGGAAGTCCTCAGGGTGCACACACAGGAAGTCCACAGGGCGCATACACAGGAAGTCCTCAGGGTGCACACACAGGAAGTCCTCAGGGCGCACACTCAGGAAGTCCTCAGGGTGCACACACAGGAAGTTCTCAGGGTGCACACACAGGAAGTTCTCAGGGTGCACACACAGGAAGTCCTCAGGGTGCACACACAGGAAGTCCTCAGGGTGCACACACAGGAAGTTCACAGGGTGCACACAAGGAAGTCCGCAGGGTGCACACACAGGAAGTCCTCGGGGTGCATGCATAGGAAATCCTCAGGGTGCACACACAGGAAGTTCTCTGGGTGCATACATAGGAAATCCTCAGGGTGCACACACCGGAAGTCCTCAAGGTGCACACACAGGAAGTTCTAAGCGTACACACACAGGAAGTCCTCAGGGTGCACACAGAGAAAGTCCTCAGAGTACACCCACAGGAAGTTCTCAGGATGCACACACAGGAAGTTCTCAGGGAGTACACACAGGAAGTCCTCAGGGTGCACATGCAGGAAGTTCTCAGGGTGCACCCACAGGGAGTTTTCTGGGTGCACACACAGGAAGTTCTCAGAATCTTCCTTATTCGCATAAAACCTTCAGAACAAATGACCAATGACAGAGCAGACTGCTTGCAAGACCCCTGCAGCCCCATATTGAAAGCATCAGTTTCATAGCCAAATGTATCCTGAAGAAAGGAAGAACCATGACAAATGTGATATCAAACCCTCCCTCAAGAAGACCTATGATATGAGCTTATTGTTCAAGAGTGAGTGTTCCCTGCATTACACACCCATCTCTATCTAGTTTTCTAATTTCAAACACCATGAAGATATTGTCATTATATTTGTTTTCTGGACTTATAAATAGATTAAATTCTCATGGGTAGAACGTTTTCAGTGACCCCAAAGTTAAGACATGCATGTCCAAATAACTTTAAAGAGTTATATTTTTGCAAATGCATTCTATGCTAGCCAGCTCAAGCACTCTGATATTTACATAACTCAGGTCTGAGCTGGAGGCATGACACTGATTAAGCTTTGAGGAATTGGCATTTTCCTGTTTGGAGATGCAGTGAAACAGAGGCAGGTCTGGCTGTGCCCTTTAAGTCCTCCTGTTACACACATACATTACTAATATCATTGTTATTGTTAAATTTAGTATTCACTTTGTTATTTCTAGACTATTCCTCAATCCCACTGACTTTCCAATCCATTGAAAACATGCCTGGTCTGCCATCTCCCATCAACAGAATCATAATTGTTCTGGTTAGACATCAGTACTTCTATCATACCACTATTAGTTATGCCAACAGTGTCTTAGTTGTTGGGAGGGACCTGAGTCGTAACATTTTCCAGTTTTTGTGGTGTTAACATATTCACAAGTGGTACTTAGGCTGGCAATGGAGTCACTGAATCCTTATAGTGGAACTGGCATCTGTGTGACCTTCATCAATTTACTTAACGTTTTCAGGTGCATTTCTTCATCTGCAAATGGGAATCATAGTGGTACCTACTTTTTAGGATGTGTGAGCATTAAATACACTGCTACATCAAAACACTAACTGGGGCTGAAGAGATGGCTTAGAGGTTAAGGCACTTGCCTGCAAAGGCAAAGGACCTCTGTTCTATTCCCCAGGACCCATGTAAACCAGATGCACAAAGGGGCGCATGCATCTGGAGTTCCTTTGCAGTGGCCGGAAGCCTTGGTGTGCTCATTCTCTCTCTCTTTGTTTCTCTCTCTCTCTCTTTCTCTCTGTCTCTCTCACTCTGCCTCTTCCCCTGTTTCAAATAACTAAATAAAAATAATTTTTTTCGAGGTAGGGTCTCACCCTGGCTCAGGCTGACCTGGAATTCACTATGCAGTCTCAGGGTGGCCTCAAACTCATGGCAATCCTCCTACCTCTGCCTCCCAAGTGCTGGTATTAAAGGCATGAGCCACCACGCCTGGCTAAAATAAAATATTTTTTAAAAACACTAACCAATATTCCTACATCTAATAGAGCCTTATACAATACAAAAGTGCTGCAGTTGAAATCATTCATAAAGACCTGACTGTACTAATGAACTCTATCTGTCCAAACAAAATGTTACCCTCAACCCTCCTTTCAGTGTCTGTAGATCTACGGGTTGCACGACAAGTAGATCTTGTATACAATATTATTCACTTCCATTTAGTAAAAGACAATACTATTAGCACTTCAGTAGTGTCCTGGAAATATGAAGTTGGACTTTCATTATTTTATCACTGTTATTTTTTTCACTCATTTTAGTTTTTATTTTATTTTATTTATAACTTGAGAGGGAGAGAAAGAAACAGAGGGAGAGAGAGAGGCAGATAGAGAGACTGAGCACATGGGTACACCAGGTCTTCCAGCCACTGCAAATGAACTCCAGTCTGTTTTTTTTTTTTTAATTAAATAATTCTTTTTGGTTTTCTGAGGTAGAGTCTCACTCTAGACCAGGTTGACCTGAAACTCATAGTCTCAGGGTGGCCTCGAACTCATGGCGATCCTCCTACCTTGGCCTCCCAAGTGCTGGGATTAAATTACAATACTTTTATTGATTTATTTTCAAGCAAAGAGTGATAGAAGAGAGACAAACAGAGAGAATGGGAGCACCAGGGCCCCTGGCAACTGCAAATGGACTCCAAATGCATGAACCACTTTGTACATCCAGCTTCACGTGGGTACTGGGGAATCAAACCCGGGTTATCAGGCACTGCAGGCAAGTGCCTTAGTTGCTGAGCCATCTCACCAGCCCCATCTCTATTACTTTTTTGTTTATTTTTATTTACTTATTTTGAGAGCAACAGAGAGAGGAAGAGGCAGAGAGAGAGAGAGAGGCAGAGAGAATGGGCGCTCTGGGGCCTCCAGCCACTGCAAACGAACTCCAGACACGTGCACCCCCTTGTGCATCTGGCTAACGTGGATCCTGGGGAATCGAGCCTCAAACCGGGGTCTGTAGGCTTCACAGGCAAGCGCTTAACCGCTAAGCCATCTCTCCAGCCCCTCTATTATTTTTTAACTAACTTATTATGGAATTTCAGGCATGATCTCACTCTCTAGCACAGACTAGTCTCAAGCTCACAGTGATCCTCCTGTCTCAGCTTCCCAAATGCTGGGGTTACAGGTATGCATCACTGTGACTAGGTTCTTATCATTATTTTTTAAATTAAAACTTGGGGCTGGAAAGATATCTCCATGTGTAAAGTGCTTGCTGTATCTAAAGTAACTGTTTTGGAAAAGACATAATGCACTTATTTTGTCTTTTAATCCACTTGGTAACTTATCAAACTGAATACATGTAAAATATAAGAGTGAGAGTGATTGCATTTTCCAATACCACAATGCTGGTTTCCAGTTTCTGCGGTTGTAAACTGCTTTAATTATATATGTGTGTGTGTATACAGAATATATATTATATATATTTATGCTTAATTTATATATATGTGTATATTTATGTACATATATATAATTTTTAAAATTGTTTTATCAATGCAAAAAAATAAAAAATAAAAAAATAAAGTGCTTGCTGTATAAACATAAGGATCTGAGTTCAAATCCCCAGCAACCATATAAAAATTCTGGGCATGGTGGCACATGGCTGCCAACTCGGCACTGCAGAGGTGGAGACAGGAGGCCCCTGTGGCTTGCTGGCTAGCTAGTCTAGCTGAATCGGTGAGTTCTGGGTTCAGTTAGACCTTGTCTCAAACAATAAAGTGAAAGCAACTGAGGAAGATACCCAATGTTGGCCTCCACACACACATGCACATGAACACACATGTGCCACACATGCACATGAACATGTATGCACATATATCGCATGCACACACACATGAACACAAACACACACATATACCACATATGCACATGAACATGTATGCACATATATCGCATGCACACACACACATATGAACACACATATGCCACATATGCACATGAACATGTACACACTATATCACATGCACACACACACACATGAACACACACATATACCACATATGCATATGAACATGTATGCACATATATCACATGCACACACACACACTTGAACACACACATACACCACATATGCACATGAACATGTATGCACATATATCACATTCACACACACATGAACACACACACATACCACATATACACGTGAACATGTACGCACATATATCACATGCACACACACACACATGAACACGAACATATACCACATATGCATATGAACATGTATGCACATATATCACAAGCACACACACACACTTGAACACACACATACACCACATATGCACATGAACATGTACGCACATGAACATGTACACACACGTGTACACGTGTATGCACATACTTATACCACATATACACAAACCTTTTTGTTTGTTTACCATGAATCAAAAACACCCTGCTGAGAACCTGAAAAACATCCCTCAGGATTTTCTCTTTAATACCTCAAAAGAACTGAATTATGCTGTGTTCTTTCAGATGTTTCAGAGGGAACAGAAATTGACTTGCTTGGTGTGTGCAGCCAGCCAGCGGTACAGCGGGCCTCTCTGTCAAAGAGCTTTGTGGAGCTGCACCAGCGTGCACAGATGCCAGGCCTGCCTCCAGAGGTTCTGTTAACAGCTGCTAGAATTCTGGCAGTTGGAGCTTCTGAGACAATGGTATTGGTGGGAGCTTCTGGAAAGATTCTCAGGGTGCTTTGAGAACAGCACACTAGGATTTCATCAGTCACTCCTGTTTACAGCATATGTCTGGCTGAGTGTTGCAGAATACCAAATGTTGCCAGAACAGTGAGGCACTGAATTACCAGGTGTAATGAGGTGTCTGGTAGTGGGAGGGTCCAGGATAGGGCAGTGGCTCAGTGGCTTTCTGTCTCTCCCCTCTGCCATCCTCAGCATGGCACATTCTGTCTTAGGTGTTTTGTTTCTGTGGTTGCAAGATGGCTGCTGTCAGTTGCAAGCATCTTGTCCTCAGGCAATGGGGTTTCAAGGCAAGGGAGGGATGGTAATAGGAAATTCTCTCATGACTTACCAGCATGTGCCGGGCTCCGCCGGCGGGGCAGGTAGTGCCGAGGGAAGGACCAGGCCCGCTGGTTCCTCCCGAGGGGCTGAGGAGGAGATGAGCGTCCGACGACTCAGACCTCTCCTGGCCACCGGAGAAAAACCACACTGAGTCGGGAGTCTTGTCGAAGCAGGAACTCGCTTTATTGCTATGAACAGTTGCCTATATAATGTTGGGGGTGAAGGCGGGGATTGTAGGATGGTGGGGAAAGGTAAGGGCCAATAGTAAACTGTGACTATTGAAATGATAATTCTAACTCCCATGTGGAGGTAGCAGGTAAGAAGCCATTAGGCGTCTTGCTGAGTCACGTCTGGCCAGAGGCAGATCACCAAACTTTAGCTAGGCTCAGGAAGTTCCACTAGGCCTCACACCTGGGCCTTTAGAGGCCAGCATCTCCCCCTTTTGTTTTTGTAAGAGCATTAGTTACCATGGCCCCTGTCTTAGGTTGTCCCCCTCTGGGGGTTTTAACCGTCATTGGGTACCAGGTGTTTAGCTCAGAGCATTCATCATGGCCCCTGTCTTAGGTTGTCCCCCTCTGGGGATCTTACCCGTCACTGGGTACCATGTGTTTAGCTCGGTGAGAACCCCACCCCATGGCCTGTCTTAGGTTGTCCCCCTATGGGGATCTTACCCGTCATTGGTCACATGGAGGGCAGAGGAGGTGGCAGTGGGTCACCTGAGGAACTTAATTCCTGAGTTTCCAGCCTGTATTTTGACCTGATGAGGTTTTATTGTCTCTAGCCGTTGGTGAATAAATTGTGTAATCTTATTAATTACACAAGGCCCAACAGTGAGGAGAAGGAGAAGGAGGGGGAGGGGCCCAAGTAGAGGCAGAAGGTAGGGTAAGAAGTCATATAAGCCCGTCCATAGCAGGTTGTCCTGGAGGTCCCGCTGCCTCCTCTCCAAGTCTTCCTGGAGCCTCTTAATCTTGTCCTGGATGATTTCTGATTTATTGGTGTAAAAGCAGCATTTTTCCTGTAAAAACAAACATACGCCTCCTTTTTCGGCCGTTAGTAGGTTTAGTCCTCTCCTGTTTTGTGGGACTACCTCAGCCAGGGAATTTAGCTGTTGTTGAAGATAGGTCTCCCTCTGATACAGGGAGGGCCTCATTTCCAGGGATGATATTTACATCTGGGATTAAGGTGGCTGGGGCACAAAGGCCCGTCCAATTGGTGGGCAGAAAGTCATAGGCCATCCCGCCTCCACAAACATAAACCATTTTAGAAGGCGGGCAGCATTGAGCATTGGGATCAGCTGTGTTAAAAGTACAGAAGGAAGGATGAATGTATCCCACATCTATACTGGAATTATTAGGGGAAGGCGGGGCCCAAATGTAAGTTCCAGGGGAAACATTGGGAAAAGCTGGACGGGGATGGGGAAGGTGGCTGAGTAATGTTTTAAGGTCGTATGGTCAACTGTACTGCAAGCAGCCAGAGAGGCCCAGATTGGAGGCAAAGTCAGCAATCCTCTACAAGGGAGGGAATTGTTTAGTTTAGTAGGGTGAAGGACCATTTTAGGAACAGTCCTCAGGGGTGGGACACTCCCTAGAGAAGTGATTGTCAGTGTCCTCTTGTTGGGACAAATATTTTAGGTCTCTCGCTGGTACCCAAATGGGTCTTTTTTTATCTTGAGGGAAGACACATCTAAACCCTCTCCCTGCTGTGAGGAGCGGATCAGGCCCTCTCCAGGCCCCAGTCAATGGGTCCCTCCATCTTACCCAGATAGAACTGTAGGTAATGGATGAGGACCAATGTTTTTGAAAAGGGGAGAGTTGTTTATCTTCTTTAGAAAAGTTTAAAATATTTAGGGTAAATAATGTCTTTTTTAGTTGGTCGTGTGGGGGTAAGGATTCCCCCTTTTGTTTTTGTAATTGAGACTTGAGAGTCTGATTATATCTTTCAACGACAGCTTGGCCCCGGGGGTTGTATGGGATGCCTGTAGAATGTGAGATTTTCCAGTTCTGGAGAAAATCTACAAAGGCCTTGCTTACGAAGCAGGGGCCATTATCTGTTTTAATTTGATCAGGCAGCCCAAGAGTGGCAAAACATTGAAGCATATGACTAATGGCATGTTTAGATTTTTCCCCGGCATGTGCCGATGCCCAGCAGGCGCGGGAAAAGGTATCAACTGAAAGAAAAATATACTTAAGTTTTCCAAATGGAGAATAGTGTGTGACATCAATTTGCCACAGATGATTAGGGCATAGCCCTCTAGGATTGTTTCCTGTAGTTTGAAGGGGGGGTACTTGGAGGAAGGGCTGACAGGACTTACAAGTCCGGACAATTTTTTTAAGGTCCTTGACTGGTACCTGTGGAAACCTGTGCTTGAGACCTCTCCAGTTGACATGGGTCAATAAGTGGAAGCGTGTAGCTTCTGTAATAGTATTACACTGAGGCATAGAAGCCATTTTATCAGCCAAATTGTTTCCTCGAGAAAGAAATCCCGGTAAGTTTTGATGACCCCTGAGATGTTGAAGAAAAATGGGGTTAATTTTTTGTTTGAGTAGGGAACGAGCTTGAATCATCAGAGGAGATATAGGGTTGGAGTCCAGTCTAATATGGGCCTTAACCAGGTTGGGTAATAAATTAACAACATAAAGGCTGTCAGAAAATAAGTTAAATGGCTCTTGAATAGTGTCCAAAGCTAGAACGACAGCAAATAGTTCTTTGAATTGTGCTGACCCCTCAACCTCATGAGAGACTGACTTTATGGGCATAGGCTCTTTTTCCTGTTTTAAGGGAGGGTAAACGACTAGGGAAGCCCCCAGGTGCCCTCCATCGGTAAACACGGTAAGAAAGTCAGGGTTAGGTTGAGACAGAAAAAGCCTGGGGGGCTTCCATTCTAATCTGGAGAAAGAACTCATCCATTTGTGGGGGCCATAATGGCAATCAATTTTACCTAGAAACCCCTCGAGAGCCGTAGCAACTCTATTATTATTTCTCTGAAGCCAGGTGAAATCTGTTATCTTAAAGGGGGTGACAATAAGGTGAGGTTCTGTGCCAAACAACCGGACAGAGGTGTTTCTGTTCTTGATAATGTAATCAGCAACCTGGTTGGTTATAGAATAAACTCTGGGGACCCCACCGATTGAGAGGTGGACCCATTGGATGGGTTCACCTTCCTGGGCCAACAGTGCAGTGCATAATGTTTCCCCAGAGAAAATGTAGAGGGAGATGGGCAAATCAGGATTGAACCTCTTTAGGGTCACAGTATTTATAGCCTGTTGTACCTTATGAAAAATTTGTTGATGACAAGGGGACAAAATTACCTGAGAGGAGAAGTTAAGGTCCTTTAGGAGGTCAAATAAAGGGGACAGCTCTTTAGTAGTTATGGGTATCCAAGGCCTCATCCAATTAATTTCTCCCAAAAGCTTCTGGAGTTGAGGCAAGGTGTAAGAATCCTGAATATAAAGTTGTGGTTTAACAGGTGAAACTGTATCTAGGGTAAGGATCGAGCCCAAGATCTTAAAGGGAGGCACAGTTTGAACTTTTTTCGGAGCTACTTTAAAGCCGTGAGTATGTAGGATAGTTAGACATTGGTGGGTAAGGTCCTGGAGTGTGGAGGAATCTAGGCACCCAAGAATAATATCATCCATGTAAATATAAAACAGGGTATCAGGGAGATTGATAAGAGAAGAGAAAATGGATGACAGGTAATATTGACAAATGGGTGGGCTATTTGCCATGCCCTGAGGTAAGACAGTCCATTCAAATCTCCTATCTGGGCCACAAAAATTAACAGCGGGTACAGAGAATGTAAATTTTTCCATGTCTCCTGGATGGAGAGGGATAGAGAAGAAGCAATCTTTAATGTCAATGATAGTAATATGGTATATATTGGGAATAGCTGGGATCCATGGGAGTCCCCTCTGGGGAGTTCCGAAGGGGATCATGCGTTTATTGATCTTTCTTAAATCATGTAAAAATCTCCAGGACCCATTAGGCTTTTTTATGACAAAGACAGGAGAGTTCCAGGGACTAGTGGAGGGACGAATATGTCCGGCCTCCAACTGTTGATCAATAAGTATGTGGAGTTGGTGTAACTTAGAAGAAGGGAGAGGCCACTGCTCAACCCATACAGGATCCCCCGGTCTCCACTGGATTTTAAATGGGGGGGGCTGGGCAGTGGCCCTTAGAATTGGGGGTGTTTATTGGAGTACTTTTGTCTGAGTTGCTCAAAGTAAGGGTCATCTCTATAATTGGGATGATATTCCCTCCCTTCCTCAGACTGTTGTTGATATTTTTTTTTATCTAACAAATCATTATAAAAGGCCTTATGGTCAGTAGTGATGAAAGCCTCGGCATCTCCAAGGATGTCTTGCCCCAGTAAGTTAGCAGTGAGCCCAGTCACCACGAGAGGGCGGACTTTTCCCCTGTCCCCACCTGGGTCAGTCCAAGGGAGCCACGTGGCAGTCTCCCAGGAGGTGGATTGCCCGCCAATTCCCAGTAGGGGAGGGCCGGGCACAAGTTGCCAGGAGGGGGGCACTTCCTCCTTTCTCAGGACCGTTCGGTCCGCTCCAGTGTCGATGAGAAGTTTGAATTTTTTATTGTCAATATTCAAAATAATTTTGGGTCTAAGGCCGGAGACCAGGGGGACGGTCCAATAGGCTTTGATGGTCTCTTTCCCCTTATTTAACGGGGCTGGGGGAAGCCCCTGGAGGAGTTTAAAGGCTTTCCCTGTATGTTAAACTTCCATTTACATTCCTTAGCCCAATGAAACCCTTTATTGCATTTAGGGCAAAGGGTGTGAGGGGCGTTGGTCGTCCCCCCAGAGCGCGGAGGAGGCTTTGTCCTGTTGGGGCACTTTTTTTTAAAGTGGCCCTCGTCCCCGCATCCAAAACATGTCAAGTTTTTAGAATTTAACTGTAATGTACAGATCGTATTGGCCAAATCTCTCTGTTTATTTTCCTGAAGGGCGGCAGCCATGGCCCTAGCCTGATGGGAGATAGTGCCAACGTCCTTGGTGGCTACAATCCATCTACTCATGGAGTTGTCCTTGAGACCCGCACAGGCGAGGCGGTGATCGGCCGTCATCCCTTCCCAGACCAACATTTTAGTAAACTGATCCCGTAATGCCCATGGGGGAAATTTTCTTTGGAGACTTTTTTCCACCCTATCTATAAATGTAGCCAAATCCTCAGATGGTTTTTGAGTAATACTCATAAGGGGAGTTTCAGAGGGTCCCTCATCAAGCTTTTTCCATGTCGCCAAGCCCAGTGTCCTGACCTGGTCCCTATATGGGTCAGGTATAGCCGCCTGTTGAGTGCCTGTAGCATATTGATCAGAGGTACAAGAGAGCATCCCAAAAGTTATCAGCACAGGGGGCTGTTGATTTTGGTTTTGTTCTGCCTGTGCATGGCATTCATCTCTAAAAAAGGCACACCACTTAATGTATAGGGGACCTGACAAGACAGCCCTGACTAGATTTTTCCAATCTTGGGTTGTACAAGGTTGATGGGCAAGTCCCTGTAACAGGGTCTCAGCCCAAGGAGAGTTGGGTCCATCCTCCGAGACCGCTTTTTTAAGCTCCTTAAGGTCCTGAGCTTCCCACGGATACCAGGCAGCAGGGCGATTGCCCCCAGGATTTAGATTGATGGGAAATAAAAAAGTAGCTTTATTTTCTGACGGCTTGGCTGCCGAATATGAAGGAGGGGCTGAAGGGGTCTTGGCGGCCGAATATGAAGGAGGGGCTGAGGGGGTCCAGAAAGGGTTAGTTGATGGAGGAGGTCCCCCGGAAGGCCAGGGAGCACTCTCAAAGGGATCGAGTGAGGAGCATAAAGATGCATCCTTTTGGGGTTTTTTTAAAGCTGTATCTCCAGGAGGAGTAGCTGGATTAGGCTGTATATTATCTTTTTCTTCTGTCTTTTGTTTATGTTTGGTTGGCCTTGGAGGGAAGCAGGCCTTGAGGGCTGAGATCATAGGGAGGACCCCTGAGGGGGGTATTTGACCCTTCTCCACATGTGCCCGACAAACAAGGGCCTCTACCCTATCCCACGTGTCCCAATCAAAGAGATTTCCTTCCGGCAGCCATGGCGCCAGTTTGAGAAGGCAATCCCAGGTCTGTTGAGCCTGATTATCAGTCAAATTAAGCCCTCTACTCTTTAGGAGTGCCCTGAGAGATTCTAAGGCAGGATTGGATTTACAGTTAGACTGTCCCTCATTATAAAGTTGAGAGAAAAATGTCCATAAAATTAGGGCAATAGCAACCCACATACACATGAGTACAATACAACCACAAGGATCCAAAAGATAGGTAAACATGCTGTACAAAAGCTGCAGATGTAGCTTGTCTGCAAACTAAAAGTGAAAGGAAAGAGAAAGAGGACAAAGAGATGTTGATCAACAAGTACAGGTTATAGAAGCAAAGTTTAGCGCATTAAATATAAAGACTACTTATGTGGGTACGCTCACCCGCATATGTACACCGATTGACCTCCTCAACGAATGTCTCTCAGGGGGCACTAGTCTGCCGGATTCCAAGAGCCCCACGTTGGGCGCCAGATGCCGGGCTCCGCCGGCGGGGCAGGTAGTGCCGAGGGAAGGACCAGGCCCGCTGGTTCCTCCCGAGGGGCTGAGGAGGAGATGAGCGTCCGACGACTCAGACCTCTCCTGGCCACCGGAGAAAAACCACACTGAGTCGGGAGTCTTGTCGAAGCAGGAACTCGCTTTATTGCTATGAACAGTTGCCTATATAATGTTGGGGGTGAAGGCGGGGATTGTAGGATGGTGGGGAAAGGTAAGGGCCAATAGTAAACTGTGACTATTGAAATGATAATTCTAACTCCCATGTAGAGGTAGCAGGTAAGAAGCCATTAGGCGTCTTGCTGAGTCACGTCTGGCCAGAGGCAGATCACCAAACTTTAGCTAGGCTCAGGAAGTTCCACTAGGCCTCACACCTGGGCCTTTAGAGGCCAGCAAGCATGCAAAAACTTTTCCCTCAAAAAGTCCCCAGATATTTCCTTGCACCTCATCGGCCAGAATTCTGTCATGGCGAGTCCTAACAGCAAGGGTAAATGGGAATGGTAATGCCAGGCAAACACCCAGGTTAGTTTAGATCAATTTCTGGGGCTTGAGGAGGGCTTCCCTTGAACCCAAGGGCTCTGTGCTTTCTGCTGGGACAAATACAAGTTTCATGTTCTTTTGGCAAGGCATTGGGGTGGGCAGGGGACAGAGAACATCTGCCACTTGTAATGACATGCGTGTCACGTATATGACCCTGTGGTGCTTTGAATTAGGTGCCCTCCATAGACTCATGTGTTTGGAATGCTTAGTTTATAGCTGATGGCAATTTGGGAGGTGTCACTGGGGGGGAGGAGGACTTGGAAGTTTATTGGCCCTCAGTTTGCCAGCGTTAGCTGGCTCCCTCTCATTCTGCTGTAGCCCGCCTTCTGTGGCGGAGGTGATGCCCAGCCTCTGCTCATGCCATGGTTTCTCCTGCCATCACGGAGCATCCCCTGGAGACTGTAAACCAGAAGAAACAACTTTCCTCCCATCCACTGCTTTTGGTTGGGTGCTTTGTGTCAGCAATGTGAACGTAACTACAATAGACCCTGGCATGTTTGGTTTGGCTTTGTGAGACAGGTAAGGTAGAGTAGTGACCACTTGCCTCTACCTGCCTGACTTCCATTCCTCTTCCTTCTGATGGATGGGCCTTGGTCTTCTTTTGGGGAACAGCCAGGGACACATGCCTGGGAGTGAGATTCCTGAGGCTCAGGTCAATCATCTTCTGAGAAAGGCTGCTTCAGGGGTGAGGACAAGAGCCAGCCAGGTCTGATAAGCCCCAAGCATAGGTCTTTGCTGGTAGCTGTGAAGAGATTAAGTTGTGTGGTTTTGTGTGTGTGTTGATTGAGAGAGAGAGACTGGTAATAGAGATGAGGAGCCTGGTAGCTCATGTTCTAGGCAGTTTAGTCAGTTACAGGCTCTCAAGGAGCGAGAAACATCAGTCTGCACGTCTGACACTGACTCGTCAGGATGCCAGCTGACTGAATACCTGCCTTTGCCCATTGTTCCCCCATTTCCTGCACCCACAACTTTCTTAGAATGTTGGTGGACTCTTCTTGAACCTGCACAACGTCACCTTACCTCTCCACCAATCAGAGACCCCTAGATGTGGTTACATAGACATACCACCTGTACCTGTCCAATGCCTAATTTCCATGGGAGTCAGCATTTGGATTCATTCCAACCTATAAAAACCATTGCAATCCTGAGTGGCTATCAGCAATTCTTTTCAAGTCACTTTCCCCACTGTGATGGTTTGATTCAGGTGTCCCCCATAAACTCAGGTGTTCTGAATTCTAGCTTCCCAGCTGATGGAGATTTGATCATTAACGCCTCTTGGAGGCAGTGTGTTGTTGGGGGGGTGCAGTCAGGTTCGCACTGCTGGTAGGAATCACCCAAACAAGAGCAACTTGTGGGAAAAAAGAGGTTTATTTTGGCTTACAGGCTCAAGAGGGAAGCTCCATGATGGCAGGGGAAAACGATGGTATGAGCAGAGGGTGGGCATCACCCCCTGACCAACATAAGGTGGATTATAGCAACAAGAGAGTGTGCCAAACACTGGCATGGGGAAACTGACTATAGCACCCATAAGCCCACCTCCAACAATACACCACCTCCAGGAGGCTTCAATTTCTAGTTTCCATAGCTGGGGAAGCTAGCATCCAGAACACCTAAGTTTATTGGGGACACCTGAATTAAACCACCAGAGGCAGGCTTATGGGTATTATAGATGGTTTCCCCTCCCCAATGTTTGGCACACTCTACTGTTCCTGTTGTCCACCTGATATTGACCGGGGAGTAATGTTCACCCTCTGCTCATGCCATCGTTTTCCCTGCCATCATGGAGCTTCCCCCTCAAGCCTGTAGGCCAAAATAAACCTCTTTTTTCCCCTCAAGCTGCTCTTAGTTGGGTGATTTCTACCAGCAATGAGAACCTGACTGCAATAGTAAAGTGGTAACTGGAGTGGGATTGCTGCTAGACACCTGACTGTGTGGCTTTGGCCCTTCGGAGCTTATTTTCAAGAGGAATGTGGAAGGATTTGAAACCTTGGCCTAAGAGACGCCTTGCAGTGCTGTAAGTACAGCTTGATGGACTATTCTGGTCAGAGTTGAAAGACCTGAATGCAGTAAGAACTATGGACTGTGAGGTTTGGCTTGTGAGGACGAGAAAGAGCTTTGCCTGGACTGGTCTAGAGGCAGTTTATGTGAAAAGCTTGCTGTTATGCCCATGTCCTGAGAAGTTGTGCAGAGTTGCTTTGCATAGAAATGAACTGGTATGAGCAGAGGGATAATGGCACAGAAAAAAAATCTTTGGGCCTAAACTGCTGCCTATTCACCTGAAAATTGTTTGAGAGATAACAACTATTGAGATTGGGCCAGCTGACCTGAACTGGGGCAACAGGAAGAATGTAGACTCTTTCAAAAGAGTATGAGTGCTCAAGGAGTGTCCTGTTCTTCGAAGTCTGCTTTATTCTCCCCTGGATCAACAAATTGGCACCCTATCTGGTATTGTGGAGTATAGGAAATACAGGAAAGAGGGGGTCATTGAGTTTGCAACACAGTCTTGTGTTTCAACAATGGCCATGGGCAGTGTGAAGCAGGTTTGCTGGATGCTGGCATGGAGACCCGATGGAGCTGTGAGGATGGACCATGGGTTGCAGTGGAGACCCAGTGGAGATGCCGGGACCACAAGATGGCTGCCAAGGAGAGCTGCCGGTCACAAATTAAGTTTTCCAGGACTGTGAATAGCCTAGCTGGAGGGGCAGAATTGGAATACCAGAGTTTTGTTGCTGGTTAGAATTATCAGACTTTGAGATTTGTCATCAACTAGAGTTGTTGGACTTGAAGCTACAGAGTTTAATGTTTGCCCTGGATGTTTTAATCTTGTATTGACTGAGTGTTTCTTTGCTATGTCCAATGCCATCTTTTGCAGTGTGAATGTTTATTCTGTGCCATTATGCGTTTGGGGGCATTTTTTTTTTTTGGATTATAGGGATGTTGGAACACCATTGGGATTGATAAAAACTATGGGGACTTTTAAAATTGGATGAATGCATTGCATTTTACATCATATATGGTTATCAGTTTATAGGGGCCAGAGGCAGAATGTGGTGGTTTGATTCAGATGTCCCCCATAAACTTAGGTGTTCTGAACGCCAGGTTCCCAGCTGATGGAGATTTGTGAATTAACACCTCCTGGAGGCAGTGTATTATTGGGGGCAGGCTTATGGGTGTTATAGCCAGCCTTTGCTAATGTTTGGCACACTCTCCTGTTGCTATTGTCCACCTTATGTTGTCCAGGGGGTGATGTCCACCCTCTGCTCATGCCATCGTTTTCTCTGCTATCATGGAGCTTCCCCTCGAGCCTGCAAGCCAAAATAAACCTCTTTTTTCCCTCAAGCTGCTCTTAGTTGGGTGATTTCTACCAGCAGTGCGAACCTGACTGCAACAGTCCCCATTCCTGCCCCATCATGATGGACTGTGTCCTCAAATTGTTCCTTCCTCAGGTAGCTTTTGTTAGGTCACGCCAATGACAAAAAGTGACTAACACACCCATCTTTCCTCGGGGTTGCTTTCTTTTTGTTGATGTATCATGGTTTCTTATGTAGTGTATTAAATCCTTGTATGTTCTTTAAATGTTAAGTGTTTCCGCCTTTGTTTCATCTGTCTATTAGCTTTGCCACCCTCTCTTTTTTAGACCAGAGATTCTTAACTTTAATGTCATTCTGTAACTCCCAGATTCTTGCCTCTTGATTATTGAATCAGACACTAACCTACATACTGCAGAGAAGGAACTTCACAGATCTAAATAAGATATGGACCTTAAAATACCAAGGTTGTCCTGGATTATCTGGGTGGCCAATCTATTCACACAAGTCTTTAAAAAGCAGGGACATTTCTCCAGCTGACATCAGAGAGATGTAGACAGAAAAATGAAGCAGAAGAAGATGGCAGACCTTTGAACAACAAAAAAGACTTGACCAGCTATTGCTGGCTGAAAAGATTGAAGAAGGAGACCTCAAATCTTGGAATAAGTATGGCCAATGAGAAAATGGGGACTTTAGTCACACATATACACACACATAGCACATAGCACATGTATACACAAGCATGTGTGCATACGCACGTGTGCGCACACACATGCACACACACACACAGCTTCAGCTGGGTTTATCATCCCAACTACTCCAGAGTAATCCCAGGTACTTGGAAGGCTGAAACAGGAGGATCTCTTGAGCTCAAGACTTGCAGACAAGCCTGGGAAACATAGTGACATCCTGTCTCAATAAAACACTGACCCATGCCACAGTACTATTCTTATTTTTTGTTAGCTTTATAGTCTTCTATATTTTCTTTTTTTAGTGCTTGTTTTGTTCATTTTTATTTATTTGAGAGCTATAGAGAGAGAGAGAGAGAGAATGGGCATATCAGGGCCTCCATCCACCACTGCAAATGAACTCCAGATGCAAGTGCCATCTTGTGCATCTGGCTAACATGGGTCCTGGGGAATCGAACCTTGAACCAGGGTCCTTAGGCTTCACAGGCAAGCACTTAACCCAAAGCCATCTCTCCAGCCCCACTTTACTTTTTTTTTTTTTAAAGCCTTTTTAAATATTTTATTTATTTGCAGGTGGAGAGAGAGAGAGAGAGAGAGAGAGAAAGAGAGAGAGAGAGAGAAAATGGGCACACCAGGGCTTCCAGCCACTGCAAATGATCCCTAGACACATGCGCTGCTCTGTGCATCTGGCTTGCATGGGTACTGGGGAATTGAACTTGGGTCATTAGGCTTGGCAGGCAAGTGTCTTAACTGTTGAGCCATCTCTCCAGCCCTATCTTTACATTTTTGCATTGAGCCTTTTATGTAGTCTACTAGCTTATTTACCTAATTCCCCTAAAAGTCCATATGAAATTTTTATTGAGGGTGCTTTGAACTGGTTTGAGAAAATTGACAAGTTTATGCTGTCCAATCACAGCAAAAGTTAGGGCTGGGCCATGGCTCAGTGCATAAAGTGCTTGTCTCATTAGCATGAAGACCTGAGTTTGGATCGCCGGCACCCATGTAAATGCTTGAGGTGGTGGCTCACACCTGTAATCATGCTCTGGGGAGTTAATAGACAGGAGGATCCATAGGGCTTGCTGAGTAGCTAGTCTAACCAAATCAGTGAGCTCTCAGTTCAGTGAAAGACGCTGTCTCTAAAAAGATGGTGGAGAGATTGTGGAAGACACCTATCACATGGTGTCATCCTCTAGCCTACACACACACACACACACACACAGTGTGTGCCCCCCACATGTGTGCTCAGACACACATAAACACACACACACATATACACACCCATGTGCGTGCACACACACACACACACAGTGTGTGCCCCCCACATGTGTGCTCAGACACACATAAACACACACACATATATACACACCCATGTGCGTGCACACACACACACACACACTCACACACACACACACAAGCTTGTTTTTAAAGAAGTCACTTCCGTCACTGGAATCGTTGTCTGCCTTTGTTAGAGCTCCAAAGTCCCCCATGGACAGCTTGTCTACTCCTCCTTACTTCCAAGACACTCTCCTATCATGAGTGGTATTCTTTTTGGGGGCTGGAGTGATGGCTCAGTGGTTAAAGGTGCTTGCTTGTAAAGCCTTCTGGTCTGGCTGGGTTTACTCAGAATTCCATTCCTTAGTACCCACATTAAGCCAGGTACACAAAGTGGCACGTGCACCTGGAGTTCATTTTTTTGTTTCTTTTTCAAGTTGCGCCTCCTTAAATGTTTTATTTATTTTTATTTATTTAAGAGAGATATTTAAGAGAGAGAGAATGTGCACACCAGAGCCTTCAGCTCCTTCAAATGAACCCCAGATGCATGAGCCATGTTGTGCATCTGGCTTATGTGGGTCTTGGGGAATCAAACCTGGATCCTTTGGTTCTGCAGGCAAGCGCCTTAACCACTAAGCCATCTCTCCAGCCCTGGAGTTTGTTTTCAATGGCAGGAGGCCTTTGGCATGCCCATGCATCCTCTCTCTCTCTCTCTCTCTCTCTCTCTTTCTCTCTCTGTAGCAAATAAACAAATAAAATATTTTTGAAACATGCTTTTACTTATTCATGTGGGGGCATGTTTTGTGCATGTAGACATGTGTCATACGTGTATGTGGTGGATAGAGGACATTTCCAGGACGGTCCTCCCCTTCCACCTCATTTCAGGTCAGGTTCCTCTTTGTTCGCTGCTTCCAGGAGATCCTCCTGTCTCTGCTTCCCTTCTCACTGAAAGCGTGCTGGGATTACAGGCATCCACCCCAGATTCCTGCTTTTACACAGGGTCTGGGGATCTGGATTCAGGAACCCAGTCCCACAGCAAGCACTTTAACCACCAAGCCGTGTCCCTGGACCACAGATCTTATTTTCTATCTTGCATTTATTTAAGTCTAGGATACCATCAATGTAAAATGCATCCCAATTTTAGGGATAAAACTGTGTGTCTTGCAGTTATGTGTTCTATTGACTTATTGCTAGTGCAGAAAAATGCTACTGATTTTCATGGGCTAATCTTGTATTTCAAAACTTTGCTTACAGAGTCTAATAATTTGTCTATTCGCTGTTCGATTTTCTGGGTAGATGATGACAGTTTTATATCTGCTTTTACTCTTTATCACCCCCTCTAACTGTCCTTATTGACCACAACCTCTAGCATTGTGTCATGTTAGTGTTAAGAGTCAACTATAAGCATTCAGTTGATGAGCCAGTTAAGTTCCTCTTGCCTCAGCCATGAGAGATCGCAAGCATTGCTACCACGTCAGGCTGAATTATTTTCCTTGAGTCGATGTGGTTGAGTTTTCTGAAGCTGGCAACCCAAGAACCCTCATGGGTGTGAAGTAACTTCTACAGAGATTCTGTGTGCACAACGACAGCCAGGTCGTGAAGGCATCCAGAGCTTTTAGCCGTCTGTGTGCCACTCGGTGAAGACAGCGTTGACTCGATACCACCTTGGTTTATGGGTGAAGCAGTTTCTAGTAGGAGAGGCATGGGGCAGGAAGAGAATAATGGGTGGATTTAGTACAGTGATAATAATGATTAAGGGGATTTCAAAGCTACTCCACCTACAGGACTTTTCCCAGTCATCCTGGATCACATTTGATTCACAATTCAATGATGACGGATCAAAAAAGAATCAGTAGGGGCTGGAGACATAGCTCAATGGTTAAAAGGTGCTTGCTTACAAAGCCTGATGTTCCAGATTCAATTCCCCAGTGCCCACATAAACCCATTTGCACAAAGTGGCACGTGCTTCTGGAGTTCATTTGCAGTGGCAAGAGGCCCTGGCTTGCCTATTCTCTCTCTCTCTCCCTCTGCTTGAAAAATAAATTAATTAATTTAAAAAATAATCATTAGGGCTGGAGGGATGGCTTAGCGGTTAAGGCATTTACCTGCAAAGCCAAAGGACCCAGGTTCGATCCCCAGGACACACGTTAGCTAGATGCACAAGGGGGCGCATGCATCTGTAGTTCACTTACAGTGGCTGGAGGCCTTGGCATGCCCATTCTGTCTCTCTCTCCCCCTCTTTTCTGTCAAATGAATAAATAAATCAAATATTATTAAAAAAGCATTAGTTTCATTGTTCTGGTGATGAAAAGAGCTGTGGGTTGGGTTTATGGACAGCTCCATGAGATGGGCTGTGAAGGGTGGGTGATAAAGCTGTGGAATATCAGGGGCCCAGAATGCTGGAGGACTGGAAAATTGCCTTTTGTGTATGTTGGTGGGGAGTGTGTGTGTGGTGTATGCACGTGTATGTTCTGTGACGGGGTGAGCTCACCTGTGGAGGCCCGAGTGGAAACTTAAGCTCCCACTCTCTTGCTCTTCTCTCTTTTCTTTTATTTGCCCCCCCCACCCCCCATGTAGGATCTCACTCTAGCTCAGCCTGACCTGGAATTCACTATGCGGTCTCAGGGTAGCTTCGAATTCAACAATGGTCCACCTATCTCTGGCTCCTGAATGCTGGGATTAAAGGCATGTGCCACCACTTTTGGCTTTTCTGACTGTTCTTATTTGATCTCTTACTGAGCCCAGAGCTTGCCATTTTTTTTTAAAACTCTGGCCATCTCCAGGTCTCTGCTCTTCTATGGGAATTGGGGGTTACAGACGTTACAGATGTAACCATGCCTAGCTGTTTGGGTAGGTCCTGGGGACTCAAACTTGAGTGGTCTCTCTAGCCTCCTCAGGCCTTCCAGCTTTCATGGGAAGTGCTCTGAAGCACAGGGCCATTGATTATTTAAGGGCACATGCAAAGCATGATGGGACTAGAGAACTACCCACCATAGAGTGAGCAGTCCCACAGAGAATACTGGATCTGAAAGAAAAGGGGGTTCAAGGGAGTGAGTCAAAGCTGAGACTTTGAACCAGTTTCCAGATGAGTTGCCAGAACCCAGTTTTGTGAGAGACTATGGTTGCTAACAAAGCCCACCTCATACTTTAACTTGGCTGTGCTGCTCTGTGCTAGTGTTTGCAATAAAAGACTCTGACAAGAGCAGAGTTACAAGTCCTCCAGTCCTGCAATCAGTCTGGGATCGTGATGGTTAATCATGTTATTAACCTGATGGGAATTAGAATCACCATGGAGACAAACCTCTTGTCACTCTATGAGGGAAGTTTCCAGATTAGGTTCATGGGGGTAGGCAGGCCCACCCTCACTGTAGCCTATCACTCTGTGGGTGGGGTCCCAGACAAGGTAGAAACGAGAAAGAGAGCTGAGCAGCAGCATTCATCATTTTCTGCTTCCTGCCAGCCAGTGCCACGTGACCAGCTGCTTCCTGTTCCTGCCACCATGCCTTTCCCACCGCGATGAACTGTGTCTGGTAAGCACCTGTGCTGTGTCTAAGAGCCTCGTGTTATAAGAAGATGTCCTGGAAGAACCAGGCGTGGTGACACACGCCTTTAATCCCAGCACTTGGAAGGCAGAGGTAGGAGGATCACCATGAGTTCAAGGCCACCCTGAGACTACATAGTGAATTCCAGGTCAGCCTGAGCTCGAGTGAGACCCTACCTTGAAAAACAAAACAAAAACAAACAAACAACAACAACAAAAAAGATGTCCTGGGGTTGGAGAGATGGCTCAGTGGTTAAAGGCTATTGTGTACAAAGCCTGACAGCTTGGGTTTGATTGCTCAATACCCATGTAAAGCTAGAGGCACAAAGTGGTGCATGTGTCTGGAGTTCATTTGTAGTGCCAGGAAGCTCTGGCAAGTCCATTCTCTTCCCTGCCTTCTCTCTCTCTCAAATAAATAAATAAGTAAATAAATAAATAAAGTCCTCTGTAGTAGTGGAAAAAAGGGCAGAAAGAAGCCATGTGGACCTGGGAGGAGCTTGGATAGCACTGGAAGTTGGCCGCTCTGGGCTCCCTCGTGGTACATGGTCACCGGGGCTAGCCTTTGCCTTGACACTGGGTGTGCCTGGGCCAAAGTAAAAGTTTTTACTTTTTCCTTATCCTCCACCCCGACTCTTGCCCTTTCAAAGCAGACTCCAGGCACATGAGGCGTGGTGCCTTTGAAACTTCTCCTATGTCATTTGAAAAGTGGACACTAGCATAGTCACGATGCCGTGGATTTACTGAGAGAGCTCTTTGTTCCTGATTCCACGCTAAAGGCTCTTGGGACATAGGTTTACTTCATTTCAACATGGGTGTTAGAGATTTTCTGAAAGACTCACATTGAAACTAATGATTAAAATACAGTATATAGCAGGCTGTGGCAGCTCACCTCTATAATCTAGTGCTTGGGAGGCAGAGGAAGGAGCATTGCAGGTTCAAAGCCAGCTTGGGCTACAGAGGACCAGGCTAGCTAAGGCTACATAGCCAGACCCTGTTTCAAAAAAGCCAAAGCCAAAAATAAATACATATAAATAAATATAGTATATAAATATCCTCATTTAAAATATAAAACGTTGGGTTGGTCAGGTGTGGCGCATGCCTCTGATCCCAGCTCTTGGGAGGCAGAGGTAAGAGGATCACCATGAGTTTGAGGATACCCTGAGACTATATAGTGAATTCCAGGTCAGCCTGGGCTAGAGTAAAACCCTACCTTGGAAAACAAAAAACAAACAAACAAAAAAATCCAAAGAACTTTGAGGTGAAGAGATGGTTCAGTTGATAAAGTGCTTGTCACATAAGCATGAGGACCTGAGTTCAAATCCTTAGCATCGATGTGAAAACCAGGTGTAGTGGCTTGGGTCTGAAACTCTAGCACTGGAAACATGGGGCAGGAGGATCCCTGGGGCTTGCTGGTTAGATAATCTAGCCAAATGGTGAACTCCAGAGTCATTGAGAAAAAAAAAAATTAGGTGGATCAAAAAAGATAACTGATATTGACCCCTGACCTCTACATGCACATATATACATAGAAACACATACAAAGAAACATAAACACGTGACACCACACACACACACACATTTATTTATACATACAGATATATGTTTGCATATATCTTACTTCCAAGGACTGGAGGGTGTAGCTCAATTGGTAAAATGCTTGTCCAGCGTGTGCAAGGCCCTGGTTGGGTTCTATCCCCATTGCTACATCAACAGGGCATGGAGGCCCACAATTGTAATCCCAAAACAAGGGCAGTGGAGGCAGGAGGATCAGGAGTTCAAGGTCATCCTTAGCTATGTAAAGAATTCAAGGCCAGCCTGGACTACATGATATCCTATCTCAAAAAAAAAGAGAGAGAGATTTAAGATATAAAAACTTCTAAGTAAATAATTAACATAGGAGAACACATAAAGCACAGGTTGTCTGCTCAATGAGTTTTCACAAGTGAACACCGTTGTGTCACCAGTCCCTGGGGAAGAAGCACCGCTTTCTCAGGTTCCTGAGAGGCTGCAGTGGGACCCTAACCTCTAACTTCTCCCTCCTTCCCCAAGGTGATTGCTGTCCCAACCTCACCCATCATGGGCTATTCTTGGTGAAGGGACCAAACTGACGCCATGACAGGCTTCAGTAAGGTGCCACCCTAACTAGGCCTAAGTTTCAGTTTCCCCAAGAGGCAGGTAAGACTTCTGGGAAAGGGCGGGCTGTTAATCAACAGTGACCCTGACATGTGGCCAGAGAAGATACTCGCCCAGGGGCTGAGTCAGTTCCTGGAGACATGTCCAAACACGCCCAGACATGTCCCTTTCGGACCTTTCGCCCCAACCAATCAAAGACGTACAACTGTAACTGCTGCTTGCCTAGTCAATCATTTTAAAATATTACCTAATCCCACCTGAAATTACCCTAGTTGTGCTTAAAAGGGACCTCTGTGCTCCTCTAGGGGTCGCCATTTGTTTTTGTTTTTTCGAGGTAGGGTCTCACTCTAGCCCAGGCTGTCCTGGAATTCACTATGGAGTCTCAGGGTGGCCTCAAACTCATGACAATCCTCCTACCTCTGCCTCCCAAGTGCTGAGATTAAAGACGTGCGCCACCATGCCCGGCTTGGGGTCACCATTTTGTATGAATGGTTGACCCCGCATGGTGGCTGATTCTGCAGAATAAACGCTCTTTGCTTTTACATACTATTTGAGTACACGGTCTTTCTTCAGTGATTTTTGGACCCTTACACTAGGAATTTCATGACTTGAGCCATGCATAATGCAGTTGTGTGGCTGACTTCTCACGCTTGCTGGTGTGCTTGCGAGGTCCACCCACAGGGTGTTCTTTGCTGCTTGGTGTTCCATCATGTGACTTTTTTGTGTCTGTGGTGGTTTGCATGTCAAGTGTCTCCCATAGAATTGTGTGTTTGAATTGAATACTGATCGCAGTTGGCGGTGTCTTTTGGGAAGGTGGTGAAACCCATAGGAGGTGGAGTCTTCCTGGAGGAAGTGTGTACTTGGGGGTGGGCTTTGAGGTGTTCCAGCCCAGTCCTGCATGCCAGGAGTTCTCTCTACTTCCTACCTGCTGGTGTGACACTGCTGTCTGCTCCTGCCATGCTTTCCTCACCATTAGACTTCCCCTCAAAACTGTAAACTAAAAACAAGATCTTACCTTCCATAAGCTGCTTCTGGTCAGGGATTTTGTCCCAACAATGAGAAAGTATCTGATATAGTATCCATTATGCTATTGATAGAGATTTTTCTTTTCAAGGTAAGGTCTCATTCTGGCCCAGACTGACCTGGAATTTACTATGTAGTCTCAGCGTGGCCTTGAACTCACAGCGATCCTCCTACTCCTGTCTCCTAAATGCTGGGATTAAAGGTGTGTGCCACCACTCCTGGCAAGTTTTTTTGTTTTTTTGTTTTTGTTTGTTTGTTTGTTTGTTTGTTTTACAAGTTTTGGTGACTCCACTTTTTTTGTTTTATTTATTTATGTTTTTTTGTTTTATGAGATAGGGTCTCACTCTGGCCCAGGCTGACCTGGAATTCACTATGTAGTCTCAGGGTGACCTCAAACTCACGGCGATCCTCCCACCTCTGCCTCTCTAGTGCTGGGATTAAAGCCGTGCACCACCATGCCCCGCTGGTGACTCCACTTTTTATTGTTTAAGGAAATACTGTTTTATGTCCTATTCCACTCATCATCAGAGGTGCCCTTCTGCTCTTAGCTATGCTTCTCACTGGCTGTGTGAACTGTGAGACAATGGCTTAGCCTGTCTGTGTCTCATTTGTCTGGAAGTGATCATGCCTAGCTCCCCTCTGTTTCCTCTTTGATCAACAAGTACTTAACACACACACACACACACACACACACACACACAATTTTATTTATTTATTTTGGAGAGAGAATGGGCATGCTAGAGCCTCCAACCGCTGCAAAGGTACTGTAGGTGCATGCACCACCTCGTGCAGCTGGCTTATGTGGGTCCTGGGGAATTGAACCTGGGTCCTTAGGCTTTGCAGGCAAGCACCTTAACTGCTAAGCCATCTCTCCAGCCCAACAAGTACTTTTTATTTATTTATTTATTTATTTTTATTGACTTCAATAAAATTGAATAAATTACAATTCAACAATTGTAAACAATGTCCCATGGTAATTTCCTCCCTTCCCTGATTTTTCCCCTTTGAAACTCCACTCTCCATCATATCTCCTCCCCATCTCAATCAGTCTCTCTTTTATTTTGATGTCATCATCTTTTCCTCCTCTTATGATAGTCTTGTATAGGTAGTGTCAGGAACTGTGAGGTCATGGATATCCAGGCCATTTTGTGTCTGGGGGAGCACGTTGTAAGGAGTCCTACCCTTCCTTTGCTCTTACATTCTTTTCATCATCTCTTCTGCAATGGACCCTGAGCCTTGGAAGGTATGATAGAGATATTTCAGTGCTGAGCACTCCTCTGTCTCTTCTTCTCAGCACCACGATACCTTCTGAGTCATACCAAGGTCACTGCCATCTGAAAAGAGAAGCTTCTCTAACCAAAAGTGAGATTAGCATTAATATATGGGTATGAACATTAAGAGAAGTGATTACTGGGCAGTTTGGTGAGCATAGTATATACATTTAGCCAGACATCAACAGACGTTACACCCCTAGGGCTCATGACTACCCCTGTTGTAGGTTTTTAGTATCAGGGATGTATTCCCTCCCATGGAGTATCAACAAGTACCCTCTGTATGCCAGTCACCATTCTAGGCAAGGGCAAATAGCATAGCGCTCCAGGCCCATGTGTTTGTGGCTCAGCCCTACATTCCCTTCACAATCCCTCCTTTTTCTTCTCTCCCAGCTCCACTTACTCAGCTGTTGCCTGCTCGTCTCAAGTCTGATGTCCCTTCCTCCAGGGAGCCTTCTATGATGTCTGGGCATGCTGACCACTGCTTACTGAAGGACAGTGTTGTACACTGTCTCCCCCTCCTGTGACATCACCCACCAGGGCTGGGGCTACACTTCCTGTGCCTTCTTCTAGGTGCCTGTCTAGATGTTTGCCCATAGTCAATACTCAACATAAGTTAGCATATACTTGTAATTCTGGTACTTGGGAGGCTGAGGCAGGAAGATTGCTATGGGTTTGAGGTTAGCCTGGACTACTATCATCAGACCCGAGAGAGAGAATAAATGAATTCTGTTGGACAGCAGCTCAGCAGCTCAGGCCAGCTATGCCTATAGTGTGAGCACACAGGATGTGTACCCTGCCTTGAAAGCCAAACTATTCCAGCTGGTTTGCAGGGGTTTGGGGCATATGGTGAGGGGTAAGAGACAAGGAGTCCTGGAGCTATCTGAGCCAAGACACTGGCCTTTTCCAAACATCTGCATTCTCATGAGTTACATGGGAAGAACAAGAGCTGCCCTCTCAGGGGCATTTGGAAGGCTTTAAAAAAAGCACATGATGGGCTGGATAAATGGCTTAGTGGTTAAGGCACTTGCCTGCAAAACCTAAGGACCCAAATTTGATTCCCCAGGACTCACGAAAACCAAATGCACAAAGTTGGCACATGCTTCTGGAGTTTGTTTGCAGTGGTTGGAGGCCCTGGTGTGCCCATTCTCTCTCTCTCTCAAATAAACTTTTAAAAAGTAAAAAAAAATTATTTTAAAAAATACCTGAGATGTTCTTGCCACCTAATTATAGCAGCTACATTCACTACTTACAATCATCCAGTTTAAAGGGGGCTTTGCTTTTTGGGGGGGTGGTTTTTGAGGTAGCCCAGGCTGACCTGGAACTCACCATGTAGTCTCAGGGTGGCCTTGAACTCATGGTGATCCTCTTACTTCTGCCTCCCAAGTGGGGAGATTAATGGCGTGAAGCACCACGCCTGGCTTTTTTTGGGGGGGGGTTCTTTTTAACAAACTTAATCAGTGGGGCACCTGGAAAGGCTGTTCCTCATCATGTACAGATGAGGAAACTGAGGCACTGGGCGCTTAAGGAACTTGCCTAAGGCAGTGCTAAAACAGCTGTGGAAGACTGGGGCCGAGATCTTGAGCTGTACCACCCAGAGCAGTTACTGCTGCCCTAGAGACTGGCTCAGAATGACATTTGCATGGGTCGCAAAAGCCTGACTCCCCTTTCACTCCACCTGCTGTTTCCTGCAGGTTTCTGCTTCCAGAAGAATGTCAGAGCCAAACACAGCTTTCTTTGAAGTCCGACTTCTGTTCTCAGGCTCTCCTGATGCGGCCTCAGGGAAAATGAATTATTGTCTTATCTTGCAGTGAAAGGGCTGTCAAAAGATAGCGGCTCATCTGTGTGGGAAGTTTGGTGAATATTGATGATCGGTTGAATTGATAAATTCAAGCTCAAATTTAACTGATGATAAAATGAATTGGCAAACTCATTCAGCTGTTTTTAAAACAAATATTTATAGAATTACTGAATGTCTACATTATGCCCGTGTGGAGATTTAACTCTAAACAAGACAGCACAGGCTTCTGCTCCAAAGGAGACGTATGAAAAACAAACAAACAAACAAACAAACAAACAAAAAACCCAGGTGACAGATCAGTTCAGAGGGCGACAAGACTTAACTAAAAGTAAGGCAGGGTTTTGTGGTTGAGGCTGGCTGTGGGGGTGCAAGGGTCGCTGCCTCAGAAAGGTTAGGCAGAAGCCCCCAGAGAAATGAAAAGTCTGCCACATGCGAATCCAGTGCAGGAGGAAGCTGGGGTTCACAGAACACTAGAAAAGGGCGGCCTGGCTGCACTGTGTCAGTCAAGGGTGGGAGAAGGGGGTCAAATAGCAGGCAGGGGCCCAACAGCATAAGACTTTGTAAGAAAGAGGTGGCAGATGCTGCTGGCCACCGGCTCATACCTCAGTATCTGGCCTAACCTTCTTCCATATTTTAACTTTCCATTGACAACCTCCAGACATACACACAAAGTACACTGATCATAATTCCCTCTCATCACCCTCCTTGGTCCCCCTTGCCTCTCTCCACTGAATCCTTGCTTCTTTCCAACCAGTCCCTCTTATCTCTCTTTTTTTAAATATATATTTTTAATTTTTTTGTTTATTTTTTATTTATTTATTTGAGAGCAACAGTGTAGCAGTCAGCTTCAGGTTCACTGAGATGAACTTCCAGACCAGGCACAGTTATGGAGGAAGGGATTTATTGAAGCTTACAGATCCAGGAGAAGTTCCATAATGGCAGAAGAAACTGGCCTGCCTTCACAGGCCCAAGCAGACAGAGAGAGAAGCACAAGCCCAAAAACCACACAGCACAGCACACTTCAGGAACTACCTCTAGGCACACTTTGCATGTCTTTAGATTGAAATCTGAAACCCACCACCACACCTTAAGATCCACCCAGTGACCTTGCCTCCAGCCAGGTGGCTAGAGATGCAAACTACAAACAAATAAACAACTGAATATATTGGGGGCCATCTATTCTATTCAAACCACCACATTCCACCCCTGACCCCCAATAGGTTTATAACCATCACACATTATAAATTGTACTCAGTTCAATTTCAAAGATCCTCACAGTCTTGACCAATTTAAGATATGAAGACCTGTAAAATCAAACAAGTTAAACACTTCTAACATATAAAGGCACAGAGCAAACATTTTCAACTGGTATAAGGCACAGCAAGGAGAGACTAAAACAATGCAAACTCAACCACCATCAAACAAACATCAAACTTCTGCAGTTCAAGTTCAATATACCCAGAGACTAACAGTCTCCAGACTTTCCAATCCCGCCCCTCCAGCTGGGCAGAGTACCCGGGGAACACTTCCATCCCAGGCCAACAGTGTGCTCTATGGTAGCCCTTGCACAGTCCTGGTATATACAAAACATCTTCAGGTCTTCATGCAAACCATGGTCCATCTTCCAAAGGCTCTTTCAGCCTATCAGGGCATCGTGCCCTGCCTCATGCCACATCTCAACGACAGCTCCTGGAAGCATGTGCATGCAATTCACGGCCACTCCATGCATTTTTCATGCTTCTGAAAACAATACCAGGTGTGCAGGACACGGCCATATTCTTAATTCAGGGACAAAACAAATCATAGCCTTGAAAAGCAGGTTCCTTCTCCAGTCAACTCCAAAAGTGTTTGCATTTCTATGATAGTCCTTCCTCAGGCATCCTGTCCATTGTTTTAATGTAAAGCAGTTGGACCATCTTCCTTAAGATTGCTAATGTGTTTGACAATAGCAGATTCAGTAACCTAAAACCAGTCTCAGTGCCTGTAATTTTAACTTGCTTGAGGTTTTCCACCTTAAAATCTTAAATCTCTCAGTCCAATATCTTTAGCCAAGCACATCAGTCCATTACAAATTTAACCTTGATCAAATTCTCTGAGCCTGGGCAGCAGGACGCAGCCAGTATCCCAGTTCCAACAAAGTCCTCTGCAGTCTTTCCTTCCCCTTAGAAAGCTCATAAGCCAAACCTTGAAGTTCAATATTGTCTGCACTTAGCATTCTCAGACTCTCATCATAATAGTCCATAACACTTGGCTTACCACTCCAGAAGACATCTTCAGTTGCAAGCACCAAGTCCATGCCTATTCCTCCAAAACAAAGGTTCCAAAAGATCAACGTCCACATGGCCAGGTACATCTCACCCCACTCCTCGGTACCAAATTCTGTAGCAGTCAGCTTCAGGTTCGCTAAGATGAACTCCAGACCAGGCACAGTTATGGAGGAAGGGATTTATTGAAGCTTACAGATCCAGGGGAAGTTCCATAATGGCAGAAGAAACTGGCCTGCCTTCACAGGCCCAAGCAGAGAGAGAGAGAAGTACAAGCCTAAAGGTCAAAAGCCACAGCACACTTCAGGAACTCCAGCTAGGCACACTTTGCATATCTTTAGATTGTAATCTGAAATCCACCACCACACCTTAAGATCCACCCAGTGACACTGCCTCCAGCCAGGTGGCTAGAGATGCAAACTACAAACAAATAAACAACTGAATATATTGGGGGCCATCTATTCTATTCAAACCACCACAAACAGACAGAGAGAGAAAGAAGCAGATAGACAGAGACAGAGATTGGGCCCGCCAGGGCCTCCAGCCACTGCCAATGAACTCCAAACGTGTGCGCCCCCTTGTGCATCTGGCTAACGTGGGTCCTGGGGAATTTGAGCCTTGAACCAGCATCCTTAGGCTTCACAGGCAAGTGCTTAACCACTAAGCCATCTTTCCAGCCCTCTTATCTCTTTTTTATTTATTATTATTTTTTATTGAAAATTACCATAACTATAGACAATAAACCATGGTAATTCCCTCCCCCCCAACATTCTCCTTCACAACTCCACTCTACGTCCTACCCCCTCCCTCTCTCAATCAGTCTCTCTTTTACTTTGATGTCATCATCTTATCCTCCTATTATAATGGTCTTATGTAGGTAGTGTCAGGCACCACTAGGTCATGGATATCCGGGCCATTTTGTGTCTGGAAGAGCACATTGTAAGCAGTCCAACTCTTCCTTTGGCTCTTACATTTTTTTCCTACCACCTCTTCCACAAGGACCCTGAGCCTTGGAAGGTATGATAGAGATATTGCAGTGCTGAGCACTCCTCTGTCACTTCTCAGCACTATGGTGCCTATTGAGTTATCATTGCCATCTGAAAAGAGAAGCTTCTCTGACCAAAAGTGAGAGTAGCATTAATATATGGGTATGAACATTAAGAGAAGTGCTTACTGGGCAGTTTGGTGAGTATAATATATACATTTAGCCAGATACCAGCATACCTTACACTCTAGGGCTCATGACTTTCCCTGTCACAGGTTTTCAGTATCAGGGGTGTATTCCTCCTGTGTAGTGGGCCTCCAGTCCAATTAGAGAGCAGTTGGTTTCCCTCATAACATACATACCACTACTGCACCCATTGGCTCATTTGGCCTGGTTTGCCAAATTTAAGGCTTGCAGTGTCCAATGTTGTTTTTCTTCACTGGTGACTTCCCATAGAACTGTTTGCAGCATAGTTTTTTCCAGGTTTCTGTCAGCTGGTCTACGTGGAAGAGGTTTTCTGCTAAACTCCGGCAAGATTTTTCAGCGGCCTTGCAGCCCAAGTATGTGGAGTCTTCAGCAATAGGTTCTTACCATCTATTCCTAGTGGAAAACCAAGAGCCTCGGCAATGGCTTTTAATGTTTTGGGTGCATCAGGGACCTCCCTGGCCAACAACTCACTGGAACGTAGCCCATTCCTGGCACTGAAAATTTTCTAGTAACTATGGCTTCTGGGTGTTCCATTGTCCAAAAAAGTAGGTTTCCACATACCCTCTTAGGTTTTGATTAACCCAACCCCTACCTTTCCTTTATTCAATTTCTTCCCCTAACCTTTCCACACCCCCCGCCAGTGATCTCTTCTTCTACTTACATAGATAGATAGATAGATAGATAAAATACCACCCCCTTTTCTTTTGATATCACATTTTGAGTTCTCATATTATCCAGTTCTTGTGCAGTAATGATAGCCACTTTGAGGTAATAAATGCAGCTGCCACTTTGTGTCGGTGAGATAGCATTCCAAAGCACCTGACCTTGTCCTTTGGTTTTTTACATTGCTTTTCCCTACCACATCTTCTACAATGGTCTCTGAGCCTTGGAGGATGTGATTGAGATGTCTCATTCAGTGCTGAACACTCAAACCTCCCAACTTTTACATAGCTTAACTACAGTTAAGCCTGGTGTGGTGGAACACGCCTGTAATCCCAGCACCAGGGAAGCTAAGGCAGGAGAATCATGAATCCAAGGCAAACCTGGACTGCATAGAGAGACCCTGACTCAACAAAACAAACAGGCAAACCACAGATCCAGCCTCCCTTGCAGAAAAAGCTTTTCTCTCTTAGCAAACCCTGGCTTTTCAGTATCTAGGCCTGAGGAAGTTTTTTGTTGTTGTTGTTGCTTTTTTGTTTGTTTGTTTGTTTTTCCCCCTAGGTGGGACCTTGCTTTCTCCAGGAGAGAGTCCTGTTGACTTAGGCTTGGTGTGTGATGGCTAGGAGAATGAAACGTAATGCCCTCCATTTGCATCCCAAAATGATTTTATTTTATTATTACAAAGATGGTGTTTTGATTGTGTAGGCAGCTACCTTAAATGACAAAAGGGGCTTTTCAGGTGTGACTAAATTAAAGATATTAAGATGGGGAGTTGATCCAGGAGGTGGGGAGAATTGATGGAATGATATGGGTCCTTATAACAGTAAAGCGGGAGAGAGAAAAGCGAGGGAGGGGAGAGAGATTTATTGGGAGATGCTATGCTGTGTTCTGAGGATAAAGGATGGGCCATAAGCCAAGGCAGGTGGATGGTCCCCAGCAGCCGAGAGCTGCACAGGCAAGGAAGCTGACTGTCCTCTGAGGCCTCTCAGGCAGAATCAGCTCCAGGATGAGGGTCTGAGGGTCTTTCATTTTGACCTCTCCTTTCAGCATCACCCCGCCCCTCCTGATGGCAGTGGGCTAACCTCACTTGTGGATTCAGCATAGGACAAAATACTCAGGTATATTAGGCAAGTTCCTTATTTATTATTGCATGTGTATGTGTGTGGTGTGTATATATTCATGTTCACACGTGTGTGTGTGTACACATATGTGTGTGGAAGTACGTGGAGCCAGAGGTTGACATCAGGTGTCTTTCTCAATCACTCTCTACTTTATTCACTGATGTAGAGTTTCTCACTTGAACACAGAACTCAGCGAGCCCCTGTCTCTGCCTCCTGAGTGCTGGCTGGGATTACAGGTGGGGGGGCTATGCCTGCCTAGCAGTCAGGTGGGTACTGGGGATTCAAACTACAGCACTCGTGCTTGTGTGTCAAATGCTGTATGCACTGAGCCCTCTCCCCACCAGGCAGGGTTCTCTAGAGGACCAGAACCGATAGAAAGTACAACGGAATGATCGACATAATGCGGGCTGGGTAGTTCAACATCTGCACACTGGAGAGTCTGAGAACCCGATAGCTGTTTTGTCCATGAAGCCTCAGCAGTCCCAGTTTGGCACTGAAGATCTGGAAGATTCTGGAGAGCTGCTGGTTCTCAGCCCACATTGAGAGGCAGGGGTCTAATGTTAGCCGAGGATGACAGCAGCAGGGATAGGAGCTCTCCCCAGCAAAGCATGTCAGCAGCCAGCAGCACTGCTGTTTCCTCCAACCTCTGTGTCTTGGCTCCTGCTGGAAGGCGCCCTTCCCCCACTATTCTGGAGAAAGGTCTTCTCCGAATATGCCCTCACTGACTGACCTAGAGGCGTATTTCTTAGTTCATTCCAGATCCAATTAAGTTGGAAATCAAGATTAACCATCCCAGTAGCACTGGCCAATGAGAATATCATTGTCTCTAGCCACAGTGAAAGGGGAGGGGAGGTCATTCTACTCACAGCTGGGCCAATCAGAATGCAGCGGAAGGCTCTTTCCGAGCTGTCAGGAAGGAGGATGGATGTCCCACAGTGATGGCCAGCCCAGGAAAGGAAGCTGAAGCAGGTGGTGGCATCAAGAGTGAAGGAAGACAGCAGAGCAGAGGGCTCAAAGAGACCCTGTCCCCAAGGTAGTTTGAATCCTGAATCCAGTCAGGTCTGACTCCAGCCCTGCCTCCGAGGATCCCAAATGATAGGAACCATGAAAATACCCT
Source organism: Dipus sagitta (assembly GCA_036346955.1). Taxonomy (NCBI): domain Eukaryota; kingdom Metazoa; phylum Chordata; class Mammalia; order Rodentia; family Dipodidae; genus Dipus; species Dipus sagitta. The sequence goes on along the minus strand of CM070777.1, from coordinate 20,198,807 downwards.
ATTGTCCATGGCATTGGAGGTGGCCATCTGAGCCCCAGTGTTCTTGACTAATGTACTTGTGTGGTCAGGAGTCACTTATCTGTGTGTGATAATTTGATTGGCTTTGTGGAAGTTCAACACTTTGAACACAATTTATCTTCTTATCCACATAGCACTGACCTTACAATTAAAACCAGAGAGACACCGTGAGTCCTTTCCTTTCTGGAATGTTCCTGGGGAGAATTACCACGTCATGTCCTTTCACACAGGAGACCTAACCAGTTCTGTCTATCCCTGTCCCTTTCTCAAGCTTTATCTCACATGACCTCTGAGACCCAGGGGAAGGGGCATGGCTGGTTTCAACACACCTGGTCTTCTGGTGGTAGGTGGGACCAGAACTCTGACTCTCACACTGTGCACGCTGAGGCATGCAGCTGCGAGCTCCCAGGTGAGCAGGACTGTGCTGGAAGCGCACACCCTGCTGTGTGCAATTAGCCCTTGCTCTTCTTGTGTGGCTGATCAGCATTCTTAATTTCATTTTCAGAGCCCAGGTTAGTCATTATCATAAAGAGATCACTTAACATCTTGAATTGTAACAACCTGAACCCACAGAGTAAGTCTGTATTTCAAGGTTATTACCACTATGCACCATTCAACCTGCTTTACAATTTTCTTAAAGAAATATCATTTTGAGGGACCAACGGTACCATCTCTCTACAAACCCCCATAGCGTCCATATTTAGAAGAAGGCTCTCTGTTGGAGTTGTTACGTCCTTGACGCCAATCTGTCACATTTTCCAATAACTAAGCAAATTCTTTGCAGCTGCTCCCACAGCCAGACTTCTCTGCCATCAGCAGAACCAGATCCTGTGTGTACCATAGCTGCAAGGGATGCTGGGAAAGCAAGGCTGGTTTTTCTACATTGGGTGGAAGGACTCACCATGTAGGATGCTAGAAGGTGCTGGGGAGTGCACAATATGACAAATGTCCTGCAGAAAGTGATTGGCCCAAAGTCACTGTGTGAGTTTCCTCAGGCTCCCATAACAGAATACCATCAAGTGGGCAGCTCACACATCACACATTTATTTTCTCAGGATTCTGCAAGCTAGAAGTCCAAGACTGAGTATCAGGGAGAGTTGGTTTCTGGTGAGGCTTGTAGTTGGCTATCTTCCCTCAGTGTCCTCATGCGGCCTTTCCTCTGTGCGTGAGCAGAGAGAGGTGTTTCTGTTTCTCTTCTCCTATAAGGACATCAATAATGTTGGATTAGGGCCCCGTCTTCATATCTGCTGGCCTCTAAAGGCCCAGGTGTGAGGCCTAGTGGAACTTCCTGAGCCTAGCTAAAGTTTGGTGAACTGCCTCTGGCCAGACGTGACTCAGCAAGACGCCTAATGGCTTCTTACCTGCTACCTCCACATGGGAGTTAGAATTATCATTTCAATAGTCACAGTTTACTATTGGCCCTTACCTTTCCCCACCATCCTACAATCCCCGCCTTCACCCCCAACATTATATAGGCAACTGTTCATAGCAATAAATCGAGTTCCTGCTTCGACAAGACTCCCGACTCAGTGTGGTTTTTCTCCGGTGGCCAGGAGAGGTCTGAGTCGTCGGACGCTCATCTCCTCCTCAGCCCCTCGGGAGGAACCAGCGGGCCTGGTCCTTCCCTCGGCACTACCTGCCCCCGCCGGCGGAGCCCGGCATCTGGCGCCCAACGTGGGGCTCTTGGAATCCGACAGACTAGTGCCCCCTGAGAGACATTCGTTGAGGAGGTCAATCGGTGTACATATGCGGGTGAGCGTACCCCTATAAGTAATCTTTATATTTAATGTGCTAAACTTTGCTTCTATAACCTGTACTTGTTGATCAACATCTCTTTGTTCTCTTTCTCTTTCCTTTCACTTTTAGTTTGCAGACAAGCTACATCTGCGGCTTTTGTACAACATGTTTACCTATCTTTTAGATCCTTGTGGTTGTATTGTACTCATGTGTATGTGGGTTGCTATTGCCCTAATTTTATGGACATTTTTCTCTCAACTTTATAATGTGGGACAGTCTAACTGTAAATCCAATCCTGCCTTAGAATCTCTCAGGGCACTCCTAAAGAGTAGAGGGCTTAATTTGACTGATAATCAGGCTCAACAGACCTGGGATTGCCTTCTCAAACTGGCGCCATGGCTGCCGGAAGGAAATCTCTTTGATTGGGACACGTGGGATAGGGTAGAGGCCCTTGTTTGTCGGGCACATGTGGAGAAGGGTCAAATACCCCCCTCAGGGGTCCTCCCTATGATCTCAGCCCTCAAGGCCTGCTTCCCTCCAAGGCCAACCAAACATAAACAAAAGACAGAAGAAAAACATAATATACAGCCTAATCCAGCTACTCCTCCTGGAGATACAGCTTTAAAAAAACCCCAAAAGGATACATCTTTATGCTCCTCACTCGATCCCTTTGAGAGTGCTCCCTGGCCTTCCGGGGGACCTCCTCCACCTCCTCCATCAACTAACCCTTTCTGGACCCCCTCGGCCCCTCCTTCATATTCGGCCGCCGAGACCCCCTCAGCCCCTCCATATTCGGCAGCCAAGCCGTCAGAAAATAAAGCTACTTTTTTATTTCCCGTCAATCTAAATCCTGGGGGCAATCGCCCTGCTGCCTGGTATCCGTGGGAAGCTCAGGACCTTAAGGAGCTTAAAAAAGCGGTCTCGGAGGATGGACCCAACTCTCCTTGGGCTGAGACCCTATTACAGGGCCTTGCCCATCAACCTTGTACAACCCAAGATTGGAAAAATCTAGTCAGGGCTGTCTTGTCAGGTCCCCTATACATTAAGTGGTGTGCCTTTTTTAGAGATGAATGCCATGCACAGGCAGAACAAAACCAAAATCAACAGCCCCCTGTGCCGATAACTTTTGGGATGCTCTCTGGTACCTCTGATCAATATGCTACAGGCACTCAACAGGCGGCTATACCTGACCCGTATAGGGACCAGGTCAGGGCACTGGGCTTGGCGGCATGGAAAAAACTTGATGAGGGACCCTCTGAAACTCCCCTTATGAGTATTACTCAAAAACCATCTGAGGATTTGACTACATTTATAGATAGGGTGGAAAAAAGTCTCCAAAGAAAATTTCCCCCAGGGGCATTACGGGATCAGTTTACTAAAATGTTGGTCTGGGATGGGATGACGGCCGATCACCGCCTCGCCTGTGCGGGTCTCAAGGACAACTCCATGAGTAGATGGATTGTAGCCACCAAGGACGTTGGCACTATCTCCCATCAGGCTAGGGCCATGGCTGCCGCCCTTCAGGAAAATAAACAGAGAGATTTGGCCAATACGATCTGTGCATTACAGTTAAATTCTAAAAACTTGACATGTTTTGGATGCGGGGACGAGGGCCACTTTAAAAAGGAGTGCCCCAACAGGACAAAGCCTCCTCCGCGCTCTGGGGGGACGACCAACGCCCCTCACACCCTTTGCCCTAAATGCAATAAAGGGTTTCATTGGGCTAAGGAATGTAAATGGAAGTTTAACATACAGGGAAAGCCTTTAAACTCCTCCAGGGGCTTCCCCCAGCCCCGTTAAATAAGGGAAAAGAGACCATCAAAGCCTATTAGACCGTCCCCCTGGTCTCCGGCCTTAGACCCAAAATTATTTTGAATATTGACAATAAAAAATTCAAACTTCTCATTGACACTGGAGCGGACCGAACGGTCCTGAGAAAGGAAAAAGTGCCCCCCTCCTGACAGCTTGTGCCCGGCCCTCCCCTACTGGGAATTGGCGGGCAATCCACCTCCTGGGAGACTGCCACGTGGCTCCCTTGGACTGACCCAGGTGGGGACAGGGGAAAAGTCCGCCCTCTCGTGGTGACTGGGCTCACTGCTAACTTACTGGGGCAAGACATCCTTGGAGATGCCGAGGCTTTCATCACTACTGACCATAAGGCCTTTTATAATGATTTGTTAGATAAAAAAAAATATCAACAACAGTCTGAGGAAGGGAGGGAATATCATCCCAATTATAGAGATGACCCTTACTTTGAGCAACTCAGACAAAAGTACTCCAATAAACACCCCCAATTCTAAGGGCCACTGCCCAGCCCCCCCCATTTAAAATCCAGTGGAGACCGGGGGATCCTGTATGGGTTGAGCAGTGGCCTCTCCCTTCTTCTAAGTTACACCAACTCCACATACTTATTGATCAACAGTTGGAGGCCGGACATATTCGTCCCTCCACTAGTCCCTGGAACTCTCCTGTCTTTGTCATAAAAAAGCCTAATGGGTCCTGGAGATTTTTACATGATTTAAGAAAGATCAATAAACACATGATCCCCTTCGGAACTCCCCAGAGGGGACTCCCATGGATCCCAGCTATTCCCAATATATACCATATTACTATCATTAACATTAAAGATTGCTTCTTCTCTATCCCTCTCCATCCAGGAGACATGGAAAAATTTGCATTCTCTGTACCTGCTGTTAATTTTTGTGGCCCAGATAGGAGATTTGAATGGACTGTCTTACCTCAGGGCATGGCAAATAGCCCACCCATTTGTCAATATTACCTGTCATCCATTTTCTCTTCTCTTATCAATCTCCCTGATACTCTGTTTTATATTTACATGGATGATATTATTCTTGGGTGCCTAGATTCCTCCACACTCCAGGACCTTACCCACCAATGTCTAACTATCCTACATACTCACGGCTTTAAAGTAACTCCAGAAAAAGTTCAAACTGTGCCTCCCTTTAAGATCTTGGGCTCGATCCTTACCCTAGATACAGTTTCACCTGTTAAACCACAACTTTATATTCAGGATTCTTACACCTTGCCTCAACTCCAGAAGCTTTTGGGAGAAATTAATTGGATGAGGCCTTGGATACCCATAACTACTGAAGAGCTGTCCCCTTTATTTGACCTCCTAAAGGACCTTAACTTCTCCTCTCAGGTAATTTTGTCCCCTTGTCATCAACAAATTTTTCATAAGGTACAACAGGCTATAAATACTGTGACCCTAAAGAGGTTCAATCCTGATTTGCCCATCTCCCTCTACATTTTCTCTGGGGAAACATTATGCACTGCACTGTTGGCCCAGGAAGGTGAACCCATCCAATGGGTCCACCTCTCAATCGGTGGGGTCCCCAGAGTTTATTCTATAACCAACCAGGTTGCTGATTGCATTATCAAGGACAGAGACACCTCTGTCCGGTTGTTTGGCACAGAACCTCACCTTATTGTCACCCCCTTTAAGATAACAGATTTCACCTGGCTTCAGAGAAATAATAATAGAGTTGCTACGGCTCTCGAGGGGTTTCTAGGTAAAATTGATTGCCATTATGGCCCCCACAAATGGATGAGTTCTTTCTCCAGATTAAAATGAAAGCCCCCCAGGCTTTTTCTGTCTCAACCTAACCCTGACTTTCTTACCGTGTTTACTGATGGAGGGCACCTGGGGGCTTCCCTAGTCGTTTACCCTCCCTTAAAACAGGAAAAAGAGCCTATGCCCATAAAGTCAGTCTCTCATGAGGTTGAGGGGTCAGCACAATTCAAAGAACTATTTGCTGTCGTTCTAACTTTGGACACTATTCAAAAGCCATTTAACTTATTTTCTGACAGCCTTTATGTTGTTAATTTATTACCCAACCTGGTTGAGGCCCATATTAAACTGGACTCCAACCCTATATCTCCTCTGATGATTCAAGCTCGTTCCCTACTCAAACAAAAAATTAACCCCATTTTTCTTCAACATCTCAGGGGTCATCAAAACTTACCGGGATTTCTTTCTCGAGGAAACAATTTGGCTGATAAAATGGCTTCTATGCCTCAATGTAATACTATTACAGAAGCTACACGCTTCCACTTATTGACCCATGTCAACTGGAGAGGTCTCAAGCACAGGTTTCCACAGGTACCAGTCAAGGACCTTAAAAAAATTGTCCGGACTTGTAAGTCCTGTCAGCCCTTCCTCCAAGTACCCCCCCTTCAAACTACAGGAAGCAATCCTAGAGGGCTACGCCCTAATCATCTGTGACAAATTAATGTCACACACTATTCTCCATTTGGGAAACTTAAATATATTTTTCTTTCAGTTGATACCTTTTCCCGTGCCTGCTGGGCATCAACACATGCCGGGAAAAAATCTAAACATGCCATTAGTCATATGCTTCAATGTTTTACCACTCTTGGGCTGCCTGATCAAATTAAAACAGATAATGGCCCCTGCTTCGTAAGCAAGGCCTTTGTAGATTTTCTCCAGAACTAAAAAATCTCACATTCTACAGACATCCCATACAACCCCCGGGGCCAAGCTATCGTTAAAAGATATAATCAGACTCTCAAGTCTCAATTACAAAAACAAAAGGGGGAATCCTTACCCCCACACGACCAACTAAAAAAGACATTATTTACCCTAAATATTTTAAACTTTTCTAAAGAAGATAAACAACTCTCCCCTTTTCAAAAACATTGGTCTTCATCCATTACCTACAGTTCTATCTGGGTAAGATGGAGGGACCCATTGACTGGGGCCTGAAGAGGGCCTGATCCGCTCCTCACAGCAGGGAGAGGGTTTGGATGTGTCTTCCCTCAAGATAAAAAAAGACCCATTTGGGTACCAGCGAGAGACCTAAAATATTTGTCCCAACAAGAGGACACTGACAGTCACTTCTCTAGGGAGTGTCCCACCCCTGAGGACTGTTCCTAAAATGGTCCTTCACCCTACTAAACTAAACAATTCCCTCCCTTGTGGAGGATTGCTGGCTTTGCCTCCAATCTGGGCCTCTCTGGCTGCTTACAGTACAGTTGCCTGTACGACCTTAAAACATTACTCAGCCACCTTCCCCATCCCCGTCCAGCTTTTCCCAATGTTTCCCCTGGAACTTACATTTGGGCCCCGCCTTCCCCTAATAATTCCAGTATAGATGTGGGATACATTCATCCTTCCTTCTGTACTTTTAACACAGCTGATCCCAATGCTCAATGCTGCCCACCTTCTGAAATGGTTTATGTTTGTGGAGGCGGGATGGCCTATAACTTTCTGCCCACCAATTAAACGGGCCTTTGTGCCCCAGCCACCTTAATCCCAGATGTAGATATCATCCCTGGAAATGAGGCCCTCCCTGTATCAGAGGGAGACCTATCTTCAACAACAGCTAGATTCCCTGGCTGAGGTAGTCCCACAAAACAAGAGAGGACTAAACCTACTAACGGCCAAAAAAGGAGGCGTATGTTTGTTTTTACAAAAAAAATGCTGCTTTTACGCCAATAAATCAAAAATCATCCAGGACAAGATTAAGAGGCTCCAGGAAAACTTAGAGAGGAGACAACAGGACCTCCAGGACAACCTACTGTGGACGGGCTTATATGAATTCTTACCCTACCTTCTCCCTCTACTTGGGCCCCTCCCCCTCCTTCTTCTCCTTTTCCTTCTCCTCACTGTCGGGCCTTGTGTAATTAATAAGATTACACAATTTATTCACCAATGGCTAGAGACAATAAAACCTCATCAGGTCAAAATACAGGCTGGAAACTCAAAAATTAAGTTCCTCAGATGACCCACTGCCACCTCCTCTGCCCTCCATGTGACCAATAACGGGTAAGATCCCCATAGGGGGACAACCTAAGACAGGCCATGGGGTGGGTTCTCACCGAGCTAAACACATGGTACCCAGTGACGGGTAAGATCCCCAGAGGGGGACAACCTAAGACAGGGGCCATGATAAATGCTCTGAGCTAAACACCTGGTACCCAATGACGGTTAAGACCCCCAGAGGGGGACAACCTAAAACAGGGGCCATGGTGACTAATGCTCTTACAAAAACAAAAGGGGGAGATGCTGGCCTCTAAAGGCCCAGGTGTGAGGCCTAGTGGAACTTCCTGAGCCTAGCTAAAGTTTGGTAAACTGCCTCTGGCCAGACGTGACTCAGCAAGACGCCTAATGGCTTCTTACCTGCTACCTCCACATGGGAGTTAAAATTATCATTTCAATAGTCACAGTTTACTATTGGCCCTTACCTTTCCCCACCATCCTACAATCCCCGCCTTCACCCCCAACATTATATAGACAACTGTTCATAACAATAAATCGAGTTCCTGCTTCGACAAGACTCCCGACTCAGTGTGGTTTTTCTCCGGTGGCCAGGAGAGGTCTGAGTCGTCGGACGCTCATCTCCTCCTCAGCCCCTCGGGAGGAACCAGCGGGCCTGGTCCTTCCCTCGGCACTACCTGCCCCCGCCGGCGGAGCCCGGCACATATCCTCATTTAACCTTAAGGGCCTACACTAGTTGCTTTTCCTCGTTGTTGTGACAAAATATATGACAACAACTTAAGGTTTATTTTGGCTCACAGTTTAAGAAAGGACACAGTGAGCGTGGTGGTGCATGCCTTTAATCCCAGTACTCAGGAGGCAGATGTAGGAGGATTGCTATGAGTTCAAGACCACCCTGAGACTACATAGTGAATTCCAGGTCAACCTGGGCTAGAGCGAGACCTTACCTCAAAAAACAAAAAAGAAAGAAAGAAAGAAAGAAAGAAAGAAAGAAAGAAAGAAAGAAAGAAAGAAAGGAAGGAAGGAAGGAAGGAAGGACACAGTCCATCAAGTCAGGGAAAGCATGGTGGCAGGTATGTCAGGTGGCTGGTCATGTGTCATCCACAGTCATAAAGGAGAGAAAGAGAGACATGAATGCCATTGCTCAGCTCACTTCCTCCTATTTATTCAGTCTTGACCCCAGCCCATGGGGTGGCACTGCCCACATTCAGGGTGGATCTTTTTAACTTTTCATTTTATTTTATTTATTTTTTATTTATTTGACAGAGAAAGAGGGAGAGAGGGGGGGGGGAATGGGCACACCAGGGCTTCCAGCCACTGCAGACAAACTCCAGACACATGCGCCCCCTTGTGCATCTGGCTAACGTGGGTCCTGGGGAATCGAACCTGGGCCCTTTTGCTTTTGCAAGCAAATGCCTTAACTGCTAAGGCATCCCTTCAGCCCTCAGGGTGGATCTTTTCTCTCCTCTATTAAACCTTTCAGGAAACACTTCACAGAGGCCCAGGGGTGTGTTTCCATGGTGATTGTAATTCTAGTGAAGTTGACAGAGAAGATTAACCACCACAGTTACATTGATGGTTAGGGAGTCAATATCTGGACTGTGTGGTATAGGTCAGTCCATGCTACAGCACTGCTAGGAGGTAATGGTATGGAGACAGGAGCCTGGCTTGCATCCTACTCCCCCTCTTAGCTCAAGCCCTCCAGTTTTGGGCTTGCTGGTTATAGCACACAGGAGAAAAATAAAAAGGTATTTAGATGGTAGGGTGACACTCAACCTTGAGTGGCCTTTGGCATTCTCTGTTTTGGAGTACCACCTGGGAAGAAGAGGTGATAAAAGAGGAGAAAGTCGGGCTGGAGAGATGGCTTAGTGGTTAAGGCACATGCCTGCGAAGCCCAAGGACCCCAGTTTGATTCTCCAGGACCCACATAAGCCAGATGCACATGGTGGTGCATGCATCTGGAGTTTGTTTGCAGTGGCTGGAGGCCCTGGCGCACCCATTCTCATTTTCTCTCTCTCTCTTCCCCTCTCTCTGTCATAAATAAATAAATAAATAGAGGAGAAAGTTGCCAAATCCCCTTCAAAACTGATGATCTGCCTGGAAGGTCTCCCTCTCCACCCAGACCCATCATCCGTTAAACTCCAGGCTATTGGCTGGGTACAGCAGGAACTGTGATGTAGGCAGAAAAGTTTGGATTTTTGTTTGTTTGTGTCACTGTGTGTGTGTGTAAAAATGATAATGGAGAACTTCAAGAAATGCAAGGAGGACTGGGAAATAGCCCACAAATCGCCAGGAGAAAGGAGATGTGAGGTAGCCCAAATCACAGCACACAGTCCAGCAAGGCCACCTACCACTGCTGCCACCAGCCTGTTACTCAATGGAACTTCTTTATTTTTTAAACATTTTTTATTATTGACAACTTCCATAATTATAGACAATAAACCATGATAATTTCCTCCTTTACTTTCCCCCTCGCAACTCCACTCTCCACCATATCCCCTCCCTGTCTCAATCATTCTCTCTTTTAGTTTGATGTCATCATCTTTTCCTCCTATTATGAGGGTCTTGTATAGGTAGTGCTGGGCACTGCGAGGTCATGGAATATCTAGGCCATTTTGTGTCTGAAAGAGTGCATTGTAAGCAGTTCTACCCGTCCTTTGGCTCTTACATTCTTCCCGCCACCTCTTCTGCAATGGACCCTGAGCCTTGGAAGGTGTGATAGAGATGTTTCAGTGCTGAGGACTCCTCTGTCACTTCTTCTCAGCACCATGGTGCCTTTTAAGTCATCCCAAGGTCACTCTGAAAAGAGAAGCTTCTCTAACCAAAAGCAAAAGTAGCATTAATATAAGGGTGTGAATATTAAGAGAAGTGCTTACTGGGCAGTTTGGTGAGCATAACACGCAGTTAGCCAGACTCAATGGGACTTCTGTTGTCCTGCTTCTACCTCAGGCCCTGCCTCAGCCACCAGAGAGTGGGGTGTGCCTTGATTGGTTTGACATAGCTTTGCACAGTCCTCATGACGATTCTGAAAATAATTCTCATTGTTCTCATCTTACAGGCATGGAAACAGAACCTTAATGATGTTGTGGGACTAACTTCCCAAAGGCAAATTCAGGTCTGCTTGATGGCAAAGTCCACTTTTCCAGAAACCATAGTGTGGTGCCCCTACCTTGATGCAGGCAAGCACAGGGAGAAGTCGAGCCACCAGGGCCATTGCTTGGCTTGAGTACTAAACAGTCCCTTCTCCTAAACAATGCACCTAGTAACCTGCTTGGAACCTGGGCCCTCGCCTGTACTGAACCACACGTACACCCCACACAATGAACTGGTTTTCTCCTTCCCTTAGTGACTGTTCTTCATGATCAGGACCCATTGAAATGTATTTTCAGACCTGGATCGAACAGCAGGGGGGCCACCCAGCCTGGTTTTGTGTGCACAGTAAGATTAACTGTGTCTTTTAAGAGAACATTTACAGAGAAACCCCTGTTTGCCATCTTATACATCATGGGAAGGAACATGCATGTAGAAAAAATATATAACTCAAACCTATCAATCAGACCATAAGACTACTCCCTTGTCATTCCATCCACCCACTCGTAATGACCCTCTGTGCACTCTCCACTCCAGTGGTCTGCTGCACCTTTGGTGGGGTATTCAACTCTTAACTATCATTTTGCTCTTAATAAAGTGTCTTTCTGCATAACTACTTCCCTGTGTGTCTTTCTTCAGTTCTTTGAGTAAGACACCAAGAACCTGGAAACATCCAGAGGACGCAGGTAACTCTGGGAGAAGGGGTTTCCCACGCAACTTCACAAGGTCTTTCCCGTTTCTTCTCCCAGCAGCACAGGGATGTCTTCTCATTCCATACTTTCCAACACAAAGGGAAATGCATTATTTGACAAAAATCTTTGCTACTTTAATAGGCTAAAATGGTGTCTTACTGCTTTGGTTTGCCTCCGACACCATTGAGCTTTAAAGTTTTTCCACATTTTATTATCTAGTTGTATTTCCTTTTTGTATTTATTTATTTATTTGAGAGTGAGACAGAGCCAGAAAGAGAGAGAGAGAGAGAGAGAGAGAGAGAGAGAGGGAGCAAGAGCAAGAGGTAGATAGATAGATAGAGAGAATGGGCACACCAGGGCCTCCAGCCACTGCAAGCGAACTCCTGGTGCATGTGCCACCTTGTGCATCTGGCTTATGTGGGTCCTGGGAATTGAACCAGGGTCTTCAGGCTTTGCAGGGAAGCACCTTTAAGCTTCACAGACAAGTGCCTTAACTTCAAATCCATCTCTCCAGCCTGTATTTCCTTTCTGTGTGCAGGGAAAATCTTGCTCATGTCCTTGGTGCATGTGTCAACTGGGGTCTCAATGAGTTCACTTTAGCAGTTTGTGTCAGCATTGTATATGTGGCAAAGAAGTTCAACCCTCTAGCCTTTTGTTTCTCAAAGGTTTTTTTTTTTTTTCTGTCACACTTGCATTTGCTATTTCAGGTTGCTGATTTTCCTTGGGTGTCTACAAGATTTACATTTTAGGGGCAAATATTGAACAACCATTTCTCAGGCTGCCCACAGAAGCACAAGGGTCTTGTCTTAAAAGGGAAAATATCTCTCACACTGAATGCTTGGATGATTCCTCTTTTTGGACTTCCTGCCACTTCACAATGCTTGGGGGCCAGTAGGTTTATGAGAGTCCTTTCATCTAGAGACAGAATCATAAGCCACTCAGAGAGGATCTCTTATTCACTCCACCCCAGTGCAAGAGAAAGATAAAGGTGGAATTGTGTGCAACTATGACTACTTACCACGGGTTCATCCCATTCTCCCATCTAAACAGCTATTTGCAGGGAGGGAGGGATGGCAGGCAGAAGCCTCCCTTCAGGAGGTTTGAGCAGCTGGCTGGACACTCCTCAAAGCCAGCAAGGCTGGAAGTGCAAAGGTGAGAGTCAGATGACTGCAGAAGCCCTGTCCCTCTCCTCCCCGGATGTCTCTGACCTCTGTCCCCAGCTGCTATAAGCGTTGATCTTGATGACACTTGATCTGCCCAAAGAGTGTGGAGACACCGCTCACTCATTGTCTGGAGACACATAAATGCGGTTGGTCTGCTCTGAAGCATGGGGTCATGACACCGGGTATCCTTGGTTCAAATCCCAACCATAGCACTTAACACCTGTGTAACTGTAAGTCGATCCTTTGATATTTGCAAGGCTGTGTTGTGTAAGGGCCCATGTGCAGCCCTTGTGTGATTGCTGTCAGAATCAGTGGCAGGGGGTGTAACATGCTTTGTGGCTCTGCTGCACAGTTGTGAACACGTGCTGTAGAGTGCTGCTCAACAGTAAAAGGAAGTAACTATTCATGTATGCAAGATGAATGAATTCCAGAACATTCAAAATAATCTGGCCAGGTCTGAGAAGCCAGACATGGCAGGCTCCACACAGGGTGATTCTGCTTACATGAGATTATAAAAAAGACAAAACTCCAGGGAGAGTGGGAAGGAGCAATGGCTGTCTGGGGCTCCGGTCTAGGTTAGGGCTCAACTGCAAAGCATCAAGAAGGAGCTTTCTGGATGATGTAAATACTATGTGTCTGCGTCTAGAGTGTGGCGATAGAGCTTTGTGTGCCATTTCCAACACTTAGCAGACTCAATACGTAGAGTAAATAGACTTGTAGGGACAAGAGCGTTAAAAAAAAACAGCTGAGCTTTGTTTTTTGCTATATATTATTATTTGGAATTACATGTGGGGGTTTTTTAAGTTTCCAGTGCTCAAAATTTCCTAGGGTCTTACATTTCTTTCTTATTTTTTTTAGAGAGAGAGAGAGAGAGAGAGAGAAAGAGAATTGGTATGCCAGGGCCTTAGCCTGTGCAACCGAAATCCAGCTTGTGCCACCTAGAGGGCATGTGCGTCTGGCTTGTGCAGGATCTGGAGAGTTGAGTGTGGGTCCTTAGGCTTCGCAGGCAAGCGCCTTAACTGCTAAGCCATTTCTCCAGTCCATCTTTCTTATTTTTTTAAAAAAATATTTTATTTTGATTTATTTATTTGAGGGAGAGAAAGAGACGAGAGAGAATGGGGACGCTAGGGCCTCCAGCCATTGCAAACAAACTCCAGACACGTGCGCCACCTTGTGCATCTGGCTTACGTGGGCCCTGGGGAATTGAGCTGAGGTCCTTTGGCTTGCAAGCGAGCTCCGTAACTGTCAAGCCATCTCTCCAGGCCCTTTCTCATCAGTTAATTATTTTGAGGTAGGGTCTCACTCTAGCCCAGGCTGACATAGAACTCAGTTTGTAGTCCCAAGTTGGACTTGAACTCACAGTGGTTCTCCTTCTTTTTAATTGTGTGGGCTGGAGAGATGGCTTAGTGGTTAAGCGCTGGCCTGTGAAGCCTAAGGACCCCAGTTGGAGGCTCAATTCCCCAGGACTCACGTTAGCCAGATGCACAGGGGGCGCATGTGTCTGGAGTTCATTTGCAGTGGCTGGAGGTCCTGGCGTGCCCATTCTCTCTCTCTCTATCTGCCTTTCTTTGTCTGTCACTCTCAAATAAATAAATAAAAATAAACAAAAAATTTAAAAATAAAATATATGTATATATAGTGTGTGGGGGTGGTGAATGTGTGTGTGGTAAGGCCCCCGTATGTGCCCTGTGGTGGTATCCCAAGCCCTCACCTGCAGTGGGGGCTCTTGACTGTGGTGGCCAGTGGAAGTGGTGTCCTTCTCCATTACTTTTTTGTCTGGTCTTGTTTGTTTGTTGATTTTGTTTATTTATTGAGTTGAGTGTCCTTTTTACTGATTTCAGAGTTTGCAGGGCTCTGAAGATTTGAACTTGGGTAGTCTCAGGCCCCCTCAGACCCTCATGCTTGAGCAAGAAAGGCACTTAACCACTCAGCCATCTCTTTACCCTTCTTTGTTGTTTTTTTTCTTTTCCCTTCTCTTCCTTTCCCTACTCTTTCTTTCTTTCTTTCTTTCTTTCTTCCTTCCTTCCTTCCTTCCTTCCTTCCTTCCTTCCTTCCTTCCTCTCTCTCTCTCTCTCTCTCTCTTTCTTTCTTTCTTTCTTTCTTTGAGGTAGGGTCTCACTTGAGGTCAGGCTGACCTGGAATTCACTATGTAGTCTCAGGGTGGCCTCGAACTCACAGCAATCCTCCTACCTCTAGTTTCTTTCTCTCTTTCTTTCTTTCTTTCTTTCTTTCTTTCTTTCTTTCTTTCTTTCTATTCTTACTATGCAGTACAGGCTGGCCTTAAACATACAGCAGTCCTCCTGCCTCATCCTCCAGAGTGCTGGGGTTACAAGCATGTGCCATCATATCTGGCTTCTTAGTGTCTTAGTTTGGCACCAAATGGCACAGGGTCCTCCTGCTCATGCATTGGTCACTGTGGCCATCCCCGAGGCACCCACTTGGTTCTGTCTTTGAAGCTCCTGAGTTGGTTCTGCAACTTCTGAATCATGCTTAGGGAGTGGGGATCCCCGGTGAAACTGGACCCACTGGGCCAGGTCTCAGTCTCCCCTGGAGCTTAGGGAGCAGCAGCTGTCTCCTAGGGCAAACAAATGCTGGGGACAATGATCACACCTCCCTGTGCAAATCTCCCCAAACCCCGTTTTCTCTCTGTGGCATGACCTCTTCTCAGTTTGAAGGCCTTTCCCTCAGGAAGTCTTTATGGAATCCCTTAGGCAAGGCAAACACAACGCCTGCTTGGGTCAGAAGGGAAGTGGAGAGCAAATGAGTATTCCAATAAGTTACCCCAGGACGAATGGCAAAGTGTGCTTCAGAGGTGCTATTGCTGTACTCTAGCAGCAACAAGGGACAGGCAGGGGACTCAGGCAGACAGATCCCTTAGGGGAGCCAGGGTGGAGCCAAGGGGAGACAGAGGTGACAAGGAGACAACACAGTAAAGGGACCCTACAGCCACCAAGTACCGGCCACATGTGGTGTCCAGTGAGGCCAGGTGGAGAAAACAGGGCTCAGAGAGGTGACATCACCTGCCTTTGGGCCCTCAGTCACAGGCAGTTTGTGTAGGAGGCAAAGAGAGGGTATCTTCTGGCTTTGTGACGTTGGATCTGCCAGTATTAGCTCCGTGCTCCTGGGACATGATACCAACTTTCTTTGCCTTAGTTTCTTCCTCTGTAAAGGACAAGAATGTCCCACAGTGGGAGGGTGTGGCAAAGGGAAATGCATAAAGCTGGGCCCAGAGAACAGTGGCTCCCACTGTGATAGGGTGTGTGTGGTGCAGGAGCTCTGCGGTGGGCAGGGGTATCAGGGCCTCGATGGGAACTTGGCACCTTCTGAAGTTCTGGGCTAAGTTTAGGAGCCAGTGGGCACATCAGGTAAGACTCACTGTGGGAAGAAGAGCAGTCTGAGGGTCCCACGGACATGGTGGTTGGCAGGGAGGGGAAGGAATCTCTGGGGCCCATGCTCAAGCAGGGGGGAGGAGTGAAGCTAGCCAGCATTGAAAGTCAAGAGCAATTCTCACACCCCCGCCCACCTCCTTTCTCCGTTACTGTCTTCTCTTTCTTCTTCCCCCTCCATTCCTCCTCACCCGCCTTCCTTCCCTCCATCTCTCCTTTCTTGTTTTTCCTCTTCTCTCTCTCTCTCCCTCCAGCTCTTTTCTCCCTCTCCTCTTTCTCTCCTCTCTGTCCTTTCTTCTTCTCGTTTTTCTCTCCTCCTCATCTGGTTCTGAAAGCCGGCAAGAAAGAGCCTGCTTGGAGCCCCGTCGTGAGTAACTCTTCTGTGTACTTGTGGTTTACCTACCTGTAGAAAATTTGTACCCAAGATCTCCACATGCTGTAGGCAAATGCTTTTTAATTCCGCTCCACAAATATTGACTGTGCTCAGGCTAACTGAGTGTACTTTGTGCTAGAGGTGCCCGAGATGTAAATGGGCAGAACTGGTCCTTGGAGGAGGCAGCAGGGGAGCTCTGGTGGATGTTGGCATAAGGCACATGCCTGTTCTTCCCCAAGGGTGCTGAAGGGCTCTCTGTCTTACATGTTACCTGGGCCCATTTCTCTCGCCAGCAGAGTTCAGAAAGGGGTGTCATGCCAGTTCTGCCATAGCTTAACAGGACAGTGCACTGTGGGCAGAATCTATCGGCCTGAGGTTGAGCTCGGCTTGTGGGGACTGCAGAGGCCAGGTAAATATGTCACTGTGCTGCTCATGACAAACATGAGCTGGGATTAGGAGTTTTGCATTTATTTCTCCCTCTCTTACAGATTTTACAAGATCATCCCAATGTAGCTCTGACCCCCAACCTCCTATATGGGGGAATCACTGGAGAGAGGCTTGTACCGGAGCTTGTTCAGCTTGGCAGCTTGGCCGCCTTCAGCAAGCAACTCTCGTTCACAAGTGAGGACAGATTAATACAGTACACAGGGCTGGCATAAGTGCTGTGCTGTAATTGATTGTCTCTGTAATCACAGGCAAGGCTGCTGACTTGGTGACTTTTTTTCTGCCACACAACTGCTGGACTGGGGGGTGGGGGGGAATTTGGGGAAGGGAAATGCAGAAGTGTTTTCTGTTGCATGTGTCCCAAGGCACATTGTGTCTCTGTCAACTGGAGGGGAGGATAAGGCCCATTACATTCTGAACCAGTAAGAATTTATCAAATGCCATGCTGTGAGAGGCACTGACAGGTATATCGTTTTATTTTCTAGCTAGTTGGCCTGCAATCATGACTTAATGACAGGGAAGTTAGTCTTTACCATAGCATTGTTTTCGTGTGGGATGCATGTGATCTCTGCATCATTGACCTGGGTACACCCTATTGATCCCCAGCTACCTCACTGTGCGGAGCTGAGCCTTTCAATCACTTTACTTACACAGCCCAGGAAAGCAACGCCATCTTTCCTCTTTACCTGACAAGGCTAACTTGGGGTGGGATTTTTTTTCTCTCTTTTTTTTCCCTAGCACTTTGTGGGACTTGGATGACTGAAGTGGCGTCTTCTCACTTCCTCTCCGCTAAGATCCTTAGGCGCTTTGGAGAAAGTGGAGAAAGCTCTATCCTTTGGTGACACCGGTTTTTAAATCCACAAATCCCTTTCGCTTTGAGGAATAGGGGTGAGTGAGGGTGCGTGCCGGAGACTGCCCAAGTCCCCGGGAAAGCTCGGCGGTCCCGAGAACCTCGCCGGTTCCCCAACCTTGTCTAGAAGCGAGCCCTCTTTAACCTCTTTGCAAAAAAAAACCCAAAACCCAAAAAAAAAAAAACAAAAAAAAACTCCTCGAGCTGTCGTTCATACGCTTACAGTGTGGCTTCTGCGCTGGGAGGCGAGAGCACGGTGGAGCAACGTGGCTCTAAGTCCCTTCCTCTCCCTGCTCTGCAAAGACAAGTGTTAAATAAGATGCTAGCAGGCTGGAGAGATGGCTTAGCAGTTAAGGCACTTGCATGCGAAGCCTGAGGACCCAGGTTCAATTTCCCAGTACCCACGTAAACCAGATGCACTAGGTGGTGCATGCATCTGGAGTTCGTTTGCAGTGGCTCGAGGCCCTGGCACACCCATTCTCTCTCTCAAATAAATAAATAAAATATTAAAAAAAATAAGATGCTGGTATCCTAGGCAAAAGCTTCCTGTAAGCCCTCTTGCAAGCCCTCTTCTGGCCATGGCCCAGCAAAGAACCCCCTGCCTTGGTAGTGGTAGACCAATGTAGCTCTGACCCCCAACCTCCTATATGGGGGAATCACTGGAGAGAGGCTTGTACCGGAGCTTGTTCAGCTTGGCAGCTTGGCCGCCTTCAGCAAGCAACTCTCGTTCACAAGTGAGGACAGATTAATACAGTACACACGGGCTGCATAAGTGCTGTGCTGTAATTGATTGTCTCTGTAATCACAGGCAAGGCTGCTGACTTGGTGACTTTTTTTCTGCCACACAACTGCTGGACTGGGGGGTGGGGGGGGGAATTTGGGGAAGGGAAATGCAGAAGTGTTTTCTGTTGCATGTGTCCCAAGGCACATTGTGTCTCTGTCAACTGGAGGGGAGGATAAGGCCCATTACATTCTGAACCAGTAAGAATTTATCAAATGCCCATGCTGTGAGAGGCACTGACAGGTATATCGTTTTATTTTCTAGCTAGTTGGCCTGCAATCATGACTTAATGACAGGGAAGTTAGTCTTTACCATAGCATTGTTTTCGTGTGGGATGCATGTGATCTCTGCATCATTGACCTGGGTACACCCTATTGATCCCCAGCTACCTCACTGTGCGGAGCTGAGCCTTTCAATCACTTTACTTACACAGCCCAGGAAAGCAACGCCATCTTTCCTCTTTACCTGACAAGGCTAACTTGGGGTGGGATTTTTTTTCTCTCTTTTTTTTCCCTAGCACTTTGTGGGACTTGGATGACTGAAGTGGCGTCTTCTCACTTCCTCTCCGCTAAGATCCTTAGGCGCTTTGGAGAAAGTGGAGAAAGCTCTATCCTTTGGTGACACCGGTTTTTAAATCCACAAATCCCTTTCGCTTTGAGGAATAGGGGTGAGTGAGGGTGCGTGCCGGAGACTGCCCAAGTCCCCGGGAAAGCTCGGCGGTCCCGAGAACCTCGCCGGTTCCCCAACCTTGTCTAGAAGCGAGCCCTCTTTAACCTCTTTGCAAAAAAAACCCAAAACCCAAAAAAAAAAAAACCAAAAAACAAAAAACAAAAAAAAACTCCTCGAGCTGTCGTTACAAAGAAAACCGAAACTGCCCAGTTCTGACCGTAATCTAAAAGAGCACGCGCTCCCTGGGGAGGGGCTTGGGGGCATCACGAGGAGGGGGGCTTTGCATCCAGGCCCCTCCCCCGCAGCCATCTCTCTCTCTCTCTCTCTCTCTCTCTCTCTGTCTCCAGACCCGGGTGGGTGGCAGCACTGAGACGATTTTATTCGTATTTTATTTTACCCCCCCCCCTCCGGGTTTTGTCGTGGAAACGTTGACACACTCTCCAGATGGCTGCAGAGCCAGGCCGGCGACTGAGGGCTTTTGGGACCCTGCGGGAGCGCGCGGCGCACTCCGGACTCCCCGGGAAACAGCTGGACGCGACCACGTCCCGGGGAGGGGCGGGGGGAGGCGACGCTCCGCCCCGGCGCGGCCCCGCCCCGCCCTCCGCCCTCCCCTCGCCGGGGCTTGCGAGTTGCATTTCGTTTTAAAAAAAAAAAATCCAGCCGCGGAATATATAGATCACTGGAGCGCAATGAAGTAGCCTTTGGAGAGGAGGAGGAGAGGAGGAGGAGGAGCGGGCCCGGAGGACAGCCACAGCCGGCCAGCGCACGGCAGCGGCGGCGGCTCCATCCCCGCTCGCTCGCGCTTCGTCCGCCCGGCCAGTCCGCGAGGAGGCAGCGGCGGCCGCCCGAGGAGCCCCGCCGAGCAGGGCGGCGGAGCCGAGCGGCGCCGAGAGCGGACGGCGACCGGCAGGAGCGCGCGGCCGCCCGGATCGCGCATCTCTCTGCACTTCCAAGACCAACTCTCACGCCTTCCACCCACCGGCCCCGGACTGGGGTGGGGGTGAGCTCCGAGAACCTCCGCGAAGCCAGCCTGATCCGGTCCCCCCCCCCCCCACTCCATCCTCCTCCCGCAATCTCCCCGAGCCCGCCCAGCCCGGCTCTGCACCTCCCAAGCTCCGGTCCGCGCGGCGGGGGTCTCGGCTCCCTGCGCCCCGGGCGCGCCTCCCCGACCGCCCGGTCCCCGCAGCCAGGACAAAGCCATGAAGCCGGCGCTGCTGGAAGTGATGAGGATGAATCGGATTTGCCGGATGGTGCTGGCCACTTGCTTGGGCTCCTTTATCCTGGTCATCTTCTATTTCCAAAGTATGTTGCACCCAGGTAGGGGGCGCGTTAGCGTGGTTTTGTTGGATATTTTCTTTGCTCGCTCTCTCCCTCTCTCTCTCTCTTCTGCTTCTTCCAACCTTACCTCTTCTCCCCCGGCCTCTGGGGGCTCCTGGCCCCCGGCATCCGCTGGGTCACCGAGTTGGGATGAAGAGGAAGAGGGAAGGTGTGCCTCTCCCTCCTCTTCCTCCCGGCTGGTGTCTGGAGGATGGGACCCAAGAGGGAGGAGGTCGCGTGTGTCCCCTGTTCTTTTTCTTTCTTCTTTGTGTCTCCTGTCTGTTTGCTAGGTTGGCAGGGAAAGGTAGAGGTTGTGGGAGGCTGACGGGGTGGAAGCCGGGTGTTCACGGGAAGAGAACGCAACTCGGTTCCTGCTCCCGCCGCGGTCTGGGACGAGAGGCCCCGGGAGTGTGCTGCTCCGCGCGGGGGACGCGGTGCTTATTCCTGGTCGGGTGGGGGGAGGTCTGGGGGCGCACGGTGCACGCCCCAGCGAGGTGGCGGGTCCCTGCTGCTGACCGGAGCACCGGGCTGAGCTCCCACGTGTTCCCAACCCGGCGGCTGCGAGCAGGTGTGGGGCCCGATTGGTTGGGTTCCTCCGGGAGCTGCTCTTCTTGAGGCGCCGACCTTTTGCAAAACACCCCAGGGTCTAGCTCCGCAGTGACCTTGTGGCTGGTGCGCTGGGGTTTGGCTCAGCCCCCCCCCCCAATTCCAAACCATGGCCTGGGGGCTCGGAGCTCTCAGACCACCCCTTTAGGGGAAACTGCTCAGTTCCTGGGTCGATCACTGGGTTGCATTTCCCTCCTTTTAGATTCGGAGCACTCGGGCCCCCTACCCCTACCCCAGGTGTGGGAATAGACTCTTCCGATCCTCCGTGGGTTAGGCAGTTTCCACATCTGCAGTTAGCACCGGGAGAGGGCTGATGCTCCTTGCCTCCGAGGGGGCGCGAAGAAAAGTTTGGTACTGGGGGAGTGCTGGGGCCAGGCCTCTGCAGTTCTGCTCAGAAGCCCAACAGGTAGGACCTGCCTAGAAGGTTTCGGTTCTCCCTGCCAAGAATCCTCCCCCCAGACCCAGTTTCTCCCCTATCAGCAGACTTCTGCTGGACTACGTTGGCACAGAAATCTTTTTTTTTTTTTTTTTTTGACTCCCCGAGTTGTCTTTTTAGAGTAGTCACAGCAATAATATGTTCTCCTAGTTGCGAGAAGGAAGAACGTAGAAACATTTGCTTCCAGGGAGAAGAGTGAGGTTTTTCTTTTTGACCCGCCTTCTTGTTCAGCGTGTGTCTAACACTTTCCCAGACACGGTGTCTAATTCATCCAGCCTGCAACTTGGTGGATAGCAGAGCAATAAAGCTGTTCTTTGCATCAAACAGGCAGGGCAGCTGGCTGTGGGATTCCTTGACAGCGTTGGGACAGACTGGCCCCTCTGTCCTGGGGGGCCTGGAACAGTTGTTAAGGCCGCCTGGCTGCCAAGACTATGGTCCTGTTGCTACCACAGGGAACCTCAGTAGGTCCGAGCCAGGCCCTATAAAAGATGGCTTTTGTTTGCAGCTGAATATTTTTAGTTTAATGTCAGCAAACTAGAGCGGTGTTTGTCTCCTCACCCAAACCTGTGGTTGGAAAACTTCTAAGGGAATTTAAAAATGCATCTCGCTGGCATTCTGGGTTGCAAGC
The DNA here is from genome assembly GCA_036346955.1 of Dipus sagitta. NCBI lineage: Eukaryota > Metazoa > Chordata > Mammalia > Rodentia > Dipodidae > Dipus > Dipus sagitta. The sequence goes on along the minus strand of CM070777.1, from coordinate 20,176,856 downwards.
AGGCAGGAGCAGACAGACAGGCATCTCAGTGCCAAACTTGAGGGGCCATGAGACACCGGGCCAGACTCTCCCTAGGGGACTAGAGAACAGGAAGGTGCGCAGATATAATGGGGCTCACACTGTTTAAACAAAGAGTCTGATGACTTAGTCTAGACTCCAGAGATAGATTCAAGCCTATTCAAGTTTTGCTGGGATGGTACATGCCAGGTAATTCTCACAGAATTGCCTGGAACAAGGGTTGAGTCTCAGCTTCCAGAAGGAATGCACATGAGTTTCCCTATACCTGTGAAATTGTCCAGCAAAATGCCACATTCGTAGATCCTGTGCGGGAACTGGGAAGTTACTTCCTAGTCAAAGAAACTTGCAACTTGTAATTGGCACTTGGCTAACATCTTCAGCTAGGTTGACTTGGAAGTGGCCTTAGGTCTCCTTCGTGTTGTCTTTGGGAACCTCAGACCCCTGTCTAGGTTTGTGCTGCTCAGAACCCTTCCTCTTTGAGCCTGTCTTGCTCTTGCCTTTTCTGGCCCCCATTCCTCCCAAGAAATAACATTTGTTTATAATTCACAACCTTATGAGTCTGATTTTTTTCCCTCCTCATCCATGGCAAAGTCTACTTTAAAAATACTGTATTGAGTAGTTGGAGAGATGGCTCAGCGGGTCAGAGCACTTCCTGTACGAGCACGAGGAGGACCTGTGGGGGCCCGAGACCACCCCAATTCGGTTCCTCGGTACCTTCACAAACAGCTGGGCATGTTCATGTACATCTGGTCATGTACATCTGTAACTCCATTTCTGTGGGGAGCACAGAGACTGAGAGACTTGCTGGGGCGCATGAAAATGGCAAGCTTTGGAATCAGTGAGAGGCTATCTCTCTCAGGAGGAGAGATGAGAGGGGTACCCGACTGTATTCTCTGGCCTCTGCATGCATACACATAGGTGCATGTATCTGCACACACATGTATACATTCATACACCATACACACACACACACACACACACACACACACAGCCACAACAACAACCACATTGTTTTCAATGTGGAATACAGATAGCTTAATTAAAAGTTCTTCCTTATTTGAAACTATACACAGGTCCACAGAATCTCTCACTGTTTTCTGTTACACAGAGGATTAAAAATATGCTTTGAATTTGATATTTCTTCATTTTGTTAAGATCTGCTGTTGATGACAGCTGGGGCTAAATCTTTTCCTGTTTTGAATTTTAAAGTGACACATCTTCACATCTCCAAAGGATCTCATGGCAAGGGTGGTTCATGGGTTCGCCTGGTTCTTCGAGTTTTGTTTCACTGGATCATCCTGAGAGAGGCAGAAGAGACCCCGGCATGGGCCCAGATTGTGTTGCTAAAAATTTGGAGTCTTTTGGCAGGAGTTCTGAATACCTGTCTATGAGATAGAAGACTAGTGCAGGGAGGAAAACAAGTTCAGGGACTGACTCTCCTGCTGGCCGCGGGGTGTGAGGAGAGAAGGGATTAAGACAGCAGGCAGGAGGCTGGCAGGCTCTCCCTCTGAGTCTAATCTCGAGCCCATTGTCTTTTGTACTTTTCTAGTTCATAGGCTTGGGAAATTGTGAACTTGAGTAATTGACCACCAGTTACCACACCACAGGGTTTTGTAGAAGTGAACCTTGTCAGACAGTTTTCTTTAAAGATCTTTGACCCTCTGAGTTAATAGCATTCTTGAAGAATACACACACACACACACACACACACACACACACACACACATTTAGGTCAGGGATCAGGTTTGAGACTCCGTTGGAGTCTAGATGTTTTGCATCGTGCCCGGCACACAGTAGGTTCTCTAAAATATTTGCTGGCTGTGTGTGAAAGTAGCCGGAGTCTTGAAGCAGTCTGTGGCTCCACTTCCAGGAAGATGGCTTCAAGTCTTGTCAGCAGTGTCTGGCCTGTAGTCTCTGCCGCACCCCTCCTTCCTGGAGCCCTAGTTCCCCAGAGACTTGTACCCCGTTTAAGCTCATTAAGACCAGAGCTTCCACCGTGGGCCGAATGTACCGCTGCTGAGTTGTCAGATAGAAAAGGCCTGGCTTGGTGTCCTGCCTGGGTGCTGGGGAAGGGTGCCTTCTGTTAGTCATTGACCTGAAGAAATCAATGCACAGAGCAGACAACTTCATAGACATGAATGACTCCTAAGTTGTTGAGATCAGGACCACATACCTGTGGTTTCTGCATCCCTGTGAGTCCCTCCATGAATGCATCCCCTGGGAGTTAGTCCCCGTCGTGAAGAGGTCTGGCGTACCTGCCGAAGACAGCGGGGCTTTGATGGAGTTGTGCTCTGCCATGAAAAGCCCAGAGGCCTCAGGCTGCGCTGTGTGAGGGTCATAGTGCTCCCTCAACCTTCCTTTTGTGCTACTCGCTAGGATTGTGGTTTTTGTTTGAAAGCTACTGTTTGCAGAGGAGAAGCCTGCCAAGGAGAAAGCCTCTCTCTCTCTCTCTCTTCTTCCCCTTGCATTCTCTTTAACGTTCACTGTCACCTGGGATTTCTTTGCCTGGGTTGAATGTATTGAAAAATTACGGCCTGTGTTTAAAGACTTCTTGGGTTACCACCTGCAGTGTCTTTGGGCCAGGCTGAATATAAAATGCATTTAGAAGCATAACTTTAATCTATAATTCTATTTGTAATATGTCCTCACTTTGGGAAGTTTGGGATGTACAGAGGAAAAATAATTACTTATTTTTCTGGCATTCACAATTAACTGGCCTTTCTTCTTTTGTTAATGTTTTTTATAGTTTTATTTTCAAGGAGAGAGAGAATGAGAATGGACACGCCAGGGCCTCAAGCCCCTGCAAACAAACTCCAGATGCATGCGCCACTCTGCATCTGGCTTTATGTGGGTATTGGGAAATCAAATTTCCTAGTCATTAGTCTTTGCAGGCAAGCACCTTAACCACTGAGCCATCTCTCCCGCCCAATTGGCCCTTTCCCCCTATATTATGGAATGTATACACAGGCTGAGCATCCTTATTCAGAAAATCTGAAATCCAAAATGTTCCAAAAACTTCAAAGTTGTTTTTGTTTTGACACCGTGGTACCACAAGTGGAAAATTCTACACTTGACCTGTCATGTTACATCGTAGTCCGAACACAGATGCAATAAAAATATATAGAATTAAGGGGGCTGGGGAGATGGCTCAGTAAGCAAAGTGCCTTCCTTGCAAGCATGGAGACCTGAGTCAGGTGGGTCCCTAGAATTCATGTAAAAATACTGGGCATGGTGGCGCATGCCTGTAATCACAGCCCTGAGAGGCAGAAGAGACGATGGATCCCTGGGGCTCTGGCCAGCCAATTAACCTAGTTGCTGAGCTCAAAGCCAGTGAGAGACTACCTCACAAAAGGGTGGATGGCATGCCCGAGGAACGATACCTGAAGTTACGTTTGGCCTCGGCATGCATGCATATCCATGTGCACCTGCACACACATGCAATCTTTTATTTTGATTTTTTTTGTGTGTTTCTAAGGTTGTGTCTTGCTGTAGTCCAGGCTGACCTGGAATTCACTATGTAGTCTCAAAGTGGCCTTGGACTCATGGCAGTCCTCTTACCTCTCTGCCTCCTAAGTGTTGAGATTAAAGACATGTGCCACCATGCCCAGCTGACACATGCAATCTTTCACTACATTCAAGGCAAATGACACATGTGGATATGCATATATGTCTGTACATACCACACAGGCAAGTATATATGTAATTACCATCAGGCTGTGTGAATAAAGGGAGTATGAAACAAAAGGAAATTTCATGCTTAGATCTGGGTTCACTCTCTAAGATATCTCATTATGTATAAGTAGATATACCAGAATCCGAAAATAATCTAAAATCCACAAAGTCTCTGGTCAGAAGCATTTTGGATAAGGCATACTTAACTGATAATATAGATGTATTTAAAAAAAACAATAGTTGAGGTTTCTTCATGCATTTTATACCATATTCAATAAAATCTATTTTAGACAAATACATTATTCTAGTGAGTGGTTATTAAATTTAAAGACAGAAGTTTGGTTACAATCTTTTAACTTTGCAGACTTGTGTCTCCACCACCACCTAGGCCCGTGCCGGGCGGGTATGATTCCAGTATCATTTATCTCTGTGTTCTTGTTGCATACTTTTATTTCACACTAATCTTTTTGCTCACACATGCAATGAGTTGGAATCGTTCCAATATGCAGGGCTGTTTTTATGTTATCGATTGAAACTTCCTTTAAAAACGTGCCAGGAGGGTCTCAATCAGGCCGCTGGGATCTGGAAACCCCATTAAGTAAGTGCAGGCTAAGACGTTTGAGTATGGAGTCTTCCCTAGGAGGCTGAAACGTCCGTGCCTTGGTGGAACATTTCCATAGCAGCGCAGAAACGAGGCAGTTTCTTCCCTGGTTAGAGCACGGTGGAGTCCCAAGCGTGTCTTCATTCCTTGCCTCCTAAAACACGAGGGGAGACAAGGAACCACAGACAGAGTGCCTGGGTATTGGTTGAGACCTGGGCGACAGATAAGGGAATCTCTCCTCCACCAGGGTGACTACAGTTTGTATTTGGCTGAAAGTTATTTTGCTTATGACTGGCTGTATCAGCACAGGCATTTAACAACAGGAAATCAAAGGCTCACAGCGCGGGCACCACCCTTTCCCTTCTTAAACCCACGGAAGGACAGACCTCTTCTTACAAAGGTCAAGGGACAGAGGCTACCATGAAAGTCATGGCCAGCAGGCCTTCTTCCTTTCAGAGGAAAATCAGAAGTCTGCTGACTAAGCTATTACTTTTTAGCTTTTCTCTTGAATCTTGGGGCCCTGTCTTTATAAAAAATAAAAGATGGGCAGTTCTTCCTATGAGGTCATGGAGTAATCTCATCTGTTGATTAAAACCTTCAGGAATTTGTAAATGTAATACACCTTGGATCAAATTGGCTGAAATGAGCAGAATTGGAGAGTTCTCCCCCCTCCCACTTCAGTTGTGTTTCTAAGCATTTGGGGCCCAACACACATTGGCCCCATGAAACTAGTATTCTAGTGGGCTGTATGCTCTCCAAGCTAATACAGAAGTAAACAGTATATCTAGTATGTCAGATGATGTTAAGAAAAACAAATTCTGGGAGACAGTTGAGGAAGGTGAGAGACAAGGGTTGCAGTTTGACAGGTAGTTAGGGAAAGTCATTGATAATATGAGATTGTACACCCGAGACCTGCAGGAAATGAAGGAATTAGCCATCCATCCATCCCAGGAAGTGTGTTTCAAACAGGGAGCAGATTGAGGCCACATCTGGTCCTTGAGTGGGACCTTGTCTGACAGGTTACTCAGTATCAGCAACAGAGGGCGGGAGGGAGCCAGGTGGAGTGATATCACTGCATGGACGTCAGCCTTGAGGAAGCCTGGAGCTCTGGGGAAGGGAAGGCAGGGACAGAGCGTGGCTGTGGTGAAGTGGGATTGAGAATGAGGCCTCTCACGTGCACTCTCATTGGTGTGTGGGTGTGCCTGTATGTGTGTTCAGGTACTTGTTAATGAGCACGTGTGCGCACTGTGTGTGGAGGCCAGAGGACACCTTCAGGTGTCATCTCAGGACTGCTATTCACCTCTTTTGGAGACAGGGTCTCTCATTGGCCTGGACTGGACTGGCTGTTTGGCGAGCCTCAGGAATCCTCCCGTCTCCACCTCCCCAGCACTGGGATTACAGGGGCATCAGCACCCTCCCCAGTGTTTTTTATGTGGGAATCAAATTTAGACCCCTGTGCTTGAGACAATCTCTTTACCACCAAGCTTTGCCCCCAGCCCACATTGGTATGTTTACCTGTGGGTGGTGACTGTGCACTTTTTCAAGGTGTTCCCCATGTCAGTCTCACCCTCTCCACACACAACTAGACCATTTCCATGATCAGTTTTTAAAAAATATTTTATTTATTTTCTATTTATTTGTTTGAGAGAGATATAGAAATAGGCATGGAGAGAGAGAGAGAGAATGGGCGCGCCAGGGCTTCCAGCCTCTGCAAATGAACTACAGGTGCATGAGCCCCCTTGTGCATCTGGCTTACATGGATCCTGGGGAATCGAACCTGGGTCCTTAGGGTTTGCAGGCAAGTGCTTTAGCCGCTAAGCCATCTCTCCAGCCCCCATGATCAGTTTTTTTTTTAAAAGGCAGTAACATACAAAGTGTCTTCTACAGAATCAAAACACCCATGGCCCATACAGGGTTTATATTAGATACTCCATAAAATAACAGAGATTTAATGGTCTGATGATTTGGGAGTGGAAGGCCTAGGTCCTAGTCTGGGTCTCCCGCTTCTTGTTCCTGTGAATTTACTGTGTTTTATGTCACCCTTGTTCCCTCCCACATTTTAGTGCTGATGACGTTTGACTGTTGTAATCAATGGCATCGAAACATCGCGCTGACCTTTAATGAGCAGTCTTTTCCTTTCTTAGTGGGACATGAACTGGCAGTGTTCTACATAGCTGATACCCTCCGAGCCCACCTCTGCAGATTGTGACGGTAGTTCTTGTAAACCACAGCATGCTCCCTGACTTCAGTAAGGGCACAAGAAAAGGCATTTCTGGAAGGTTCAGGCTCTAGTGAGGGCACAGAAATGACAGCTTAGCCTGACCACCGGTGACCAGCTTGCCGAAGCTTCCCCGTTTGTTCTCGCCTGCTGTTTTCAGAGCCCTCGGCCTTGTCATTAGCATCTCTTTTTGATTAATGATAAGGTTGGTTAAGAGGCCAAGTGGCAAAGGAAGGGAAATAAGTTATTAAACTTGGGGCTCCAACCAGACAGTTCAAATAGAAATAAACAAAGCAATTTCCCCACATGGGCCCCTGGCCCGTGCAGTGTCTCTGCTCTGGATTTCCCAGAAGTGTGTTGCGTTTTTCTTTTCACTTGTACATCTTTCCCTGCTGACTTGTCAGGGCAAGGCTCCTGTTGTGGTCATCTTTATAGCCTCTGAGCCTGTCCCAGAGGGGCTTAGGGAGCATTTAAAGAGTAAGTGACTCTCAAAGACTTCTTCAACCTGTCACTGCCAAGGAGCACACGCAGAACCAACGGGGAAGAGTCAGGTGGAATTGTCACGACCAAGCACCTTCTGGTGTGGGATCTCCCAGTCTCTTTGCTCTTGTTCTATTACAGTGCAAGGCAGGCCATAGTATTAAACAGAGAGGTGTTAACTGAAGGCAGTGTGGTGCTTTGAAGTTGGCCAGAGGCACAGGGCTGGGAGAAGTATATGTAATAATTTATAAACAGATTCATATTGGTTGCTCAAAGACCTTAGTTCTCCAGGATTGTTACTCTCAACTGTCTGAATCCATTTGTGGACCTCAAGACTAAACCAATGACAGAGCTGGGAGTGGATCCTATAATGCTGTACCCCAAACCCTTTGGGTCCCAACACTGTGTTTGGCTGCAGAAAAATGCCCACAGGCAGGAAGACGGCTTCTGTTCATGTTAGCTTTATACATTTTGAGTGATTGCCACTATTTGGAGGTGGCGGGGGGGGGGGGGGGGAGGAGTCATACCCATGACCTTAGCTCCAAACAAGTGTGGGAAGTACAGATTTAAAATGGCCAGCGTCTACAGTCCAGAACTTTGTAGGAGGGTAGAACAAGAGATGATCACAAGGCCACAGGACTTACCAGTGTACCCTGTGGGTCAAATATTTGAGCAGCCATCCCCAATAAGTTTTATTTAGGAGTAATTTATACACACCACTATACTGTCATGTCCTTTCTAGCTACAGTTCATAAACCCACATGTTCATTATGTGTGGATAATTCTACTGGTTGACTGTGTCATTCATCTGTTGGATCTATTGTTCTTTTTACATTATAATGTGCACCGCCGTGGTCTGGTCCCCAGAGAGAGGATGCCACTTTCTTGTGAGCCTCGTTATGAATTTAGCTCCCAGCGGTGGCTGCTGGGCTGAGATCTCAAAGCCGTGTTTCATTCTGTGCGGGCTGGGCTCCTTCAAGCACACCGCAGCGTCTGCACAGCCCCTTAGGATTCGCCAGTACACGGCACTCTGCCGGAATATGCTCAGAATAGGGAATTATGTAGTTGGTCACTGTTGTTTCCACCTGGTGGCTGTGTCTCACCTGACCCACTGGATACCTGCCCCAGTGTCGTAACAGCATGTGCCCTGAAGTGACAGGTTAGACTGGGATGTCTCCACAGTTGCACTCTTTTTTTTTTTATTATTAATTTGAGAGAGAAGCAAGCGCCTTAACTGCTAAGCCATCTCTCCAGCCCTACAGTTGTTCTCTTAACATTAGTTGATTTATCTCCCCTCTCTTCCCCTCCCCTTCGTTCTTTCCTTCCTTCCTTCCTTCCTTCCTTCCTTCCTTCCTTCCTTCCTTCCTTCCTCCCTCCCTCCCTCCCTCCTCCCTCCCTCCCTCCTTCCTTCCTTCCTTCCTTCCTTCCTTCCTTCCTTCCTTCCTTCCTCTCTCTCTCTCTCTCTCTCTCTCTCTCTCTCTCTTTCTTTCTTTCGTGTGCATGTGTTGTGAGTGTGGGTGGGTGTGTAATGTAATGTGTGTAATTAATGTAATGGTGTGGAGGTCAGAGGACAGCTTTCAGGAGTAAGGGTACTTTCTGTCTCCTCTGAGGCAGGCTCTCTCATTGTTCCCTTTTTGCTGCTCCATTTGCCAGGCTGGCTGGTCCCTGAGCTTCTGGGAAGTTCTCCTGTCACCACCTCGCATCTTTTCACTACTGTGCTGGGGTTACAGAAGCTTCCCGTTACTCTGGCTTTTACACGGGCTCTGGGGATCTGAACCCAGGTACTTGCCCTTACACAGCAACCACTTTATCCTCCGAACTATACCTTTAGCCTCTCTTTTGTTTTTGAGACAGGCTCTCACTCTGTACCCTAGGCCAGTCTCGAACCCACTATGTAGCCCAGGCTGACCTCAAACTTGTGATTGTCCTGTCTCTGCCTGCTGAGTACTGGGATTATAGGTGTCTGCCACCACACCTGGCTTCATTTCTTAGATTACATAAAAATGGAAGGTCGAGCTGGTGAGATTTCTCAGTGGTTCAGGCACTTGCCTGCGAAACTTAACAACCTGGGTTAGATTCCCCAGTACCCACGTAAAGCCAGATGCACAAAGTGGCATATGCTTCTAGAGTTCGTTTGCAGTGGCTGAAGGCCTTGGCATTCCCATTCTCTCTCTCTGCAAATAGATAAATAAATTAAATATTAAACAAAAATGGAAGATCTAGTGGTTTCTTTTCAGACCCTTTTGGGGTTCAGTGTCCCCTGAACTTGTCTTGATGATAGCTAGTAATTGTTGGACATGCCCTGGTAGTCCTGTGTGAATTCAGCACTGTGGAGGGTCAGTCTGGCTTTACTGAACAGCATGGGAAAAGGCTGCTGTTTCTAACACCGCAGGCTTCAGCTGTTCTGAGATAGATATGGACCCAGATGGAGAAAAGTCCAGGCCCTTTCTCATTCTCTTGCTTGAGTGGTTGTCGTAAAAGCTTTGGGGAAGAAAACCCACAAAGCTTTCTGTTTAAAGCTGGTCGATTTCAAAGAATCTCAGAGGAAGGATTGCATTTCTTCCACATTGACATATCTTTCCCTTAGTACACGGTATGTGATCACTTGCTGTAGTGCACAGGGCCCAGAATTTGGAGTCTAGTGGCAAGTCTGCGGGCCTTGATGCTGCCTTGTGTCCATCCGACATGACAGAAGATTTTTTTTGTTGCATGTTTACTGAGATCCACTGTTTCAAGTGCTGGCGACAAAGAGACAAAACTCCTTGTCCTCATAGCAGGGGAGATGCAATAGCAGATGCATGTTTCCAGGTTATGTTTGATGATGACAAATGCTATGAAGAAAACAATAAAGCAAGGAGAGAGCTGCAGCGGGGGACAGTTTGAAGTTTTAAATAGGGATGCCAGGGCAGGCCTCTCAGATAAGTTAGCGGGAAGATAGAAAGGGACTTATTTATGGAAGGGGTAAGCTGACGGAATAGTAAAGATATTTATTCATGGAAGGCTGACTTCGTCCAGGCGCTTGCTATATATTATTCTTCACAGGCCTCTTGAGGCACACACTGTTACTGTCACCGTTTTACAGAAGAGGAGACAGACCCATAACATCACACTGCCCAAGACCCCAAGGAGAGAAATGGATGGACGTAGAACTACACCAGTCCTGTCGGATCTCATGCTAGTTGCTCTGAATACGTAGTTGGGGCTTGTCATTAGGAGTTTCCCCTCATGTCCACCCAAGGATTGATGAGAACTTTTGGAACTTAGAGGTGGGGGGGGGGCATTTCTACTCATCAGTCATTCTGCCAACTGCTAATAATACACATCCCCAAGCAGTGCCTCACGGCTCTGTGTGTAAACGGCACCTGGCATAGTACCTGCTTTACATCGTGACTTGGGCAAGTGTCCAGCACACGGTAGGAATGTCATGATTGATGGAACGAGTGACCGGATGCAGGTGATATGTTGAGATTTGGCCCCCTCATTTGTCCTCTGGGTGGTCTGACGACCACAACATGGAGAAGTGGGTGTGAAAACAGAATGCTCATATTGTGATGGTAACCGCACCGTGGTTCTTCATTCTAAGATTTTCATCTTCATGTCTTCAACGGTGCTTTTGTATTTCACTCTATTGGAAACCTGAGCAAATTCTCATCCATTTCACATGCATCCCACTTTAAGATTTTTAAAAATATTTTATTATTTTTATTTTTATTTACTTATTTGAGAGCGACAGAGAGAGAGAGAGAGAAAGAGAATGGGTGTGCCAGGGCCTCCAGCCACTGCAAACAAACTCCAGACGCGTGCGCCCCCTTGTGCATCTGGCTAATGTGGGTCCTGGGGAGTTAAGCCCCCAACTGGGGTCCTTAGGCTTCACAGGCAAGTGCTTAACTGCTAAGCCATCTCTCCAGCCCTAAAAATATTTTATTTTTATTTATTTATTTGAGAGAGGGAAAGAGGCAGAGAGACGGAGAAGAGAGAGAGAGAGAATGGGTACCCCAGGGCTTCCAGCCACTGCAAATGAACTCCAGATGCACGCGCCACCTTGTGCATCTGGCTTATGTGGGTACTGGGGAATCGAACTGAGGTCCTTTGGCTTTGCAGGCAAGCGCCTTAACCGCTAAGCCATCTCTCCAGCCCCCCACTGTAAGATTTACTGAATGGTTTCAATGTCTAGACTCCTAGGAAGATCTTTCTGGATGTTCTGGCTGTCTGTCTGTTGTACTAACTGGCTCATCTCCAGGCCAATGCTAAAGCTTAGTTCTGCCTCTGTGGAACTTTTTGCAAAAGTATTTATATTTGGTTAAAAAAATAACATTGTCGTTTTATGCTGCATGTGAAGGCCATAGCTCTTTCCTCAATTATGCACATAGTGACTCTTCAGGTTGCCAATTAGCTTCGAAAAGTGACGCTTAAAAAATAACACCACACAGGGCCCCAGCCCCTGCCACCCTGAAGCTGGACTCTGAGGAGAGGTAAAGGCAGCCATTTCAGAAGAGAGCTGGTAACCAGGTGTGGTAGCACATGCCTTAAATCCCAGCACTTGGGAGGCAGAGGTAGAAGGAGCAATATGAGTTCGAGGCCAGCCTGAGACTACACAGTGAATTCCAGGTCAGCCTGGGCTAGAGTGAGACCTTACCTCAAAAAAGCCAAACCAAAAAAAAAAAAAAAAAAAAAAATCAATATTTTGGGCTGGGAGAGATGGCTTAATGGTTTAAGGTGCTTGCCTAGAAATCATAAAGACCCACGTTCGATTCCCCAGTACCTATGTAAGCCAGATGTACAAAGTGGCACATTCGTCTGGAGTTGGTTTGCAGTAGCTAGAGGCCCTGGCACACCCAGTCTCTCTTTCTCTGTGCCTCTCTTTCTCCCTCAAATAAATAAATAAAATTTAAAATTTAAATTAAAATTTTACTTTTTAGTATTAACAATATATTTGATAATTTCCATGACATGATAATTTCCCCCCTCACTTTCCCCTTCACAACTCCACTCTCTATCATATCCCCTCCCCTTCTCAATCAGTCTCTCTTTTATTTTGATGTCATAATCTTTTCCTCCTATTATGATGGTCTTGTGTAGGTAGTATCAGGCACTGTGAGGTCATGGATATCCAGGTCATTTTGTGTCTGGAGGATCACGTTGTAAGGAGTCCTACCCTTCCTTTAGCTCTTACATTCTTTCTACCACCTCTTCAGCAATAGACCCTGAGCTTTGGAAAGTGTGATAGAGATGTTTCAGTGCTGAGCACTCCTCTGTCAATTCTCAGCACTATGGTGCATTTTGAGTCATCCCAAGGTCACTGCCATCTGAAAAGAGAAGCTTCTCTAACCAAAAGTGAGAATAGCATTAATATATGGATATGAATATTGAGAGAAATGCTTACAGGGCAGTTTGGTAAACATAACATATACATTTAGCCAGACACCAGCATACATTACACTGTAGGGCTCATGACTTCCCCAGTCGTAGGTTTTCAGTATCAGGGATGTATTCCCTCCCATGGAGCGGGCTTCCAGTCCAATTAGAGAGTGGTTTGTTTCCCCATAACAGATATGTCACTATTGTACCCTTTGGCTCATTTGGCCTGGCTGGCCCAACTTAAGGCTTGCAGTGTCCACTGTTGTTTATCTCCACTGATGACTTCTCTCTCTCCCATGGAGCCACATAGAGCTTAGCTTTTTCCAGCTTTCTGTCAGCTGGTCTACATGGAGGAGGTTATCAGCTCAGCTCCAGCAGGATTTCTCAGTGACCTTGCAGCCCAAGTATGTGGAGTCCTCAGCAACAGGGTCTTACTATCTATTCCTGGTGGGAAACCAAGAGCCTTGACAATGGCCTGTAATGTTTTGGGGGCATCAGGGACCTCCCTGGCCAACAACTCACTAGAAGGTATCCCATCCTTGGCATTGAAAATTTTCTAGTAACAATCTGTGGCTTCTGAGTGTTCCAATGTCCAAAAAACTAGTTTCCATATGACTTGTCCATACCCTCTTAGATTTTGATTAGCCTTCCCCCACCCCCACCCGTCCAAATATTCTTTTTTTTTTTTTTTTTAAGAACAGCACTTGTGTCATGGTGGCCCCCATGCTGGCAGCTGTTAGGTGGGTTTGCATGGCTTGTGGCACAGGACAGGGCTGGCTGGGGTGGGTTTGTGTGGCTCATGGCATAAGACAGAGCTGGCTAGCCTTTGAATTCTCCACTCTGTCCTGAGGAGGACTTCACAGAGCAGTTCTCCCCAGTCCTTCACTGTGGGCGTCATGGAGTTTGCTGTGGGCATGGATGGAATTCACAGCTGCAGCCGTGCTCTGTTCCTGCCATCATCACCAGACCAAAGGCCCAACACTGGGCTAAAAGACTCTAACTCTGACTTGGGCCATGCCCTGCGTCCTCCAGCCCAAGGCTACGGGTGTATTTGCCACACATCCTGCTGGGCTGCACGCTTCTGAGAAGGTGGGGAGAGTCTGTCAGCATTCTCAATTCTGTACAGGCCAAAAAAGGCTTTGTTCCAGGCCTATAGCCCTCTTGCTATCCCAAGATCCCTCCTGTTAGTGAGTCAGACCTTAGATTTTCAACTGTGGCCAGTTTGGCCCTCCCCTCTTGCCCCAGGGTACGTATCTGGAGGGATCTGGGTTGTCCTAACTGCAGAGACATTGCTGTTGACATCCGGGTAGAGGTCAGAGGTGCTGCTCAATAGCCTACGCTGCACAACCGTCCTCCCCATCAACAAAGAACAGTCCAGCTTAAGACATCTGTAGGGGAGGGCCAGGGATGTAAGTCAGAGGTACAGGGCTTGACTAGCATGCGTGAAACCCTGGGTTGATTCACAGCTCTTCATAAATATACCTATACGTACACATGTGTGAGTGTGTGTGTAGGTGACAAACCCTTCTTTTTACATTTTTCTAACGCTTAAAAATGACACTGGTAACAAGGGTCACTTCATAAGTATTTGCTGTGTATCAGACAGCATGCCAGCTCTGTCCTTGTGTCACCGTATTTATTTTTTCCCACAGCCTTGTGAGGGAGGCACCTGGCAATCCTATTGCAAGATGGGGAAACTGAGGCCTGGCGGAGTTCAGGAGCCCGCCTACCTGGAAAGCTGGAACAGGATCTGGGCTTAAGGCTGACTGTCACCAAAGCCTGTCCTCGTCACCTCGCTGTACATCCCGTCTGCTTGGTCTTGGTTTCAGCTAATTAGGTTAAGAGCTAGTTATTTCTTAAGGGCCCGAGCTCAGCTGTGGGCTCAGGCAGTAAGAGGGCCAGTCAGCCCTCTTCTCTCCTTAGCTCAGCCCCCAGGGACTAGAGCCGCTGTTTGTGTTCAGGTGTCCCTCATCTCTCATCAACTTGGATGTGTCCCGAGGTCAGAGTCCAGTTCATATGTTACCTCCTGAAACCTCATCCTCCGCCTGCCTCTTGATCAGAGCTGGGGGGGGGGGGGGTAGGTGGCCCTCTTTGCATGACACGTGCGATGTTATAGGGGCTGTGTGCTGGCCCCTGCAGGCTGTTGCTATATTTCTTAGAGTATTCTAGCATCTAGAATAGAGCCCGGTGCTGGCCTGGTGGCTCATGCTTGTGATCCTAGCATTCAGGAGGCTCAGGCAGGAGGATTGCTAAGAGTTTGAGACCAGCTTGGATTATTACATACTTAGGGCTAGGCTAGCCTGGGTTACAGCGTGAGACTTTTGTCTTGAAAACAGAAAAAAAAAAAAAACAAAACCCAGAAGCTGGGTGTGGTGATACAAACATGATGATCCCAGCACTGTGGAGGTGAAGGCAGGAAGATCAGGAGTTTAAGGTACACACTGAGTAAAATCCTGTTTTAAACCCTTCCTCCAAAAAAAAAAAAAAAAAAAAAAAAGACAAAACAAAACAAAAAAAATCTACCCCCCAAACAAAAGAATAGAGTCTGATACATAGTAAACTTTGTCAAAAGGACAAATATATGGATGATATTTGAAAATTATTGGGTTGAAGATGGACTACTTGTTTAGCATGTGCAAGATTCTGGGGTTGATACCCAGCATTGGGGAGAAGGATGAGGAGGCCCCTTCTGATTGCAGGAATGGAATTTTCATTGCCCATTTGATTTTTCAGTTTGATTCTACAGAGAGCCAAGTCAACAACCATCTCAAGGCCACGACCAGATGTTGATACAGTCAGTAAGTGAACAACTGTCCCCATTGTGGTCTTTGTCAAGTGATTAGTGCTTCCCAGGAAGCGATCTGTGGTTCTCCCATGGAGGGGGTGTCTGTCTAGTAGCAGTACGCAGCTGGTCATGCAGGCAAGTAAATTTTCTTGTAGCCCCATTGGAAAAAGTGAAAAGAGGGGCTGGAGAAATGGCTTAGCAGTTAAGGCGCTTTCCTGCAAAGCCAAAAGGACCACGGTTCGATTCCCCAGGACCCACATAAGCCACATGCACAGGGTGACACATGCTTCTGGAGTTCATTTGTAGTGGCTGAAGGCCTTGGCATGCCCATTCTCTCTCTCTCTGTCTCTGCCTCTCTTTCAAATAAATAAATAAATAAAAAGTGAAAATGAACAGGTGAAATTGGTACGAAAAATATTTCAACAGATAATCAATATTCAGTCTTACAAGTCTTCAGAGCTCCCGTGTGTGCTCTGCACTTGTGTCTGCGACCACACGGGACTGGTGGCTGCTGGAACAGGTAGGGTATCTGCTCAGGGGGGGACGACTTCCTGCACTGGAAGAGCTTGGGCTGTGTTTGTCCCTTTGCTCCCCTCTTGTTTTTTTATTTTTTATTTTTTGGTTTTTCGAGGTAAAGGTCTCACTCTAGCCCAGGCTGACCTGGAATTCACTATGGAGTCTCCGGCTGGCGTCGAACTCACAGTGATCCTCCTACTTCTGCCTCCCCAGTGCTGGGATTAAAGGTGTGCGCCCCCACGCCCGGCTCCGTTCTCCTCTTTTGTCAAGGGGATGTTGTCTCCCCTGGGTTTTAGCTCTTGCCTTCCTTTGGGGAGAATATCGCAGGTCTTTGGATTTAGTGGGTTAGGTGAGAGATACTGGTTGTGGGGTTGCGTATGTATCCTTAAAGCCACTTCAGTCTGTAAGGAACCTTCAAAGCTTAGTTCATCGGTGACCCCCTGGGGATTGCCTCTCCCATCGAGGCACCCCTCTTCAAATCGAGGCAGCAGAGACAGGAGAACTCGGGGCGCTTTACAGTGCTCAAGTAAGCAAAGCCCGGCCCTAGGGACATTTGCCCTCTTGGGTTGGAAAGATGCGTGCAGGATGAGCTGTCAAGGGGGCAGATGTGACTGGCGGCTACCAAGAGTGACAGATTGCCATGAGAGGAGGGATGAAGGGTGGGTTTTGACAGGGGGAGGAGGGGAGGAAAGACATTCCAGGGGAGGCCATCTGCCCACACAAGGGAGTGAGGCAGTAAATGGGGACACTGAGGCAGGGGGTGGAGAGATGGGTTGGCAATGCCCCTCCCCCCCACCATGGGCCCTTGGTGCTCTCACGTTTAAATTTTATCCTTGCGCCTTAGGTTTAGAGTGTCCCGTATTTTAGATGATGAAATTAAGCACAGTTAAATTCTCCTATTTCACCACAAAGGCAGAATTTTCAAACCCAGCTTCTCCCAAAGTGAACTTGGGGCCATTTTTGGCATGGTTTGTGCTATCATCGTTGGGCGGGAGGAAAGATTATTTGTGAATGTAGAGAGTACATGGCAAGAAGTAGTTTAAAAGGCACTCTTTGGCTGGATTTGAGACTCTACTGTTTGCAAAATTATAGGCTCTGGAGGTTAAGTTTCAGTCTCTCAGTTGCTAATGGCGCCCCAGGTTCACTCTCAGAGGGCCCTGGGAGAAGTGGCAGGAGAGAGGGCGAGCGGATATGTGCACCCCGGGAGACTTGCTTGCTGCACCGAGCTCGTCTTGCCTGGGCTCACGTTGCAGCTATGGGCTGCCCTGGAGAAGCATGGTGCGGAATAGGGCTGGAGGACCAAAGGCTTTCCCCTCCCCTGGGGCCCCAGAGTGGGGGTCTGATCGCCTTGTACCTCTGTAGGATGCCTCCCCTGTGACTTTTACAGTTCCTGGTCAGACTGACACTAGATGTGGACTCGCACTTCTGGTTTTTGGAATCACTATGGGGCACTGGGTTTCCTACAGAGCTGAAGGTTCCTTTTCTTGTCCCTGCCTGATAACAGTATGTGACAGTGTGGACATGTAGCCTGGAGCTGTTTTCCTAATATAGGGATCTCACCAGCTTGGACCCTCACTTTAAAAATATATATTTTATTTACTTATTTATTTGAGAGAAAGAGGCAGAGAGAGAGAGAGGGAGGGAGGGAGAGAATGGGCACACCAGGGCCTCCAGCCACTGCAAATGAACTCCAGATGCATGTTCCACCATGTGCATCTGGCTTACATGGGTCCTGGAGAATTGAACCGGGATCCTTAGGCTTTGCAGGCAAATACCTTAACTGCTACACCATCTCTCCAGTCCGACCCTCACTTTTATATTACCCACTAATCCCCTCTCTCACCTTCACCATCACAGGGAAGAAATATTCCTAATGCTTAATTTTTAAAAAGTAACGTAGCATTATCATCGTTGTGGACTAAGCATTTAAGGGGACATATGAATGGACAGGCAAGAGGAAGGTAAATTTGGGTTTATACTTCCAAACTGGGATTTTGAGATTAGAGATTAGAAGGACTCAATAAGGAAGTACTCACATTAGCCTTGGCATTGGAATTTAGATTATTTTGAAAATGGAAGAATTAGTGAAATTCTTTAAGAGCCAAGGTTCTGCTGCATGTGGGGCTCTGCGTTTAATTTTAATGTTCAGAAATGGAAATGCAGGTTTGAAACCAGAAACTGAGCAGGTAATCTTTTAGTCACTTGGAATGAAACAGCTTTTGTTGAGAAGAGTGTGAGCCACCATCCAAAAGACAATTATGGACTTAAAAAAATACTAGGCACACAACTGAGGATGTAGCTCAGTGGTAGAATGTTTGGCTAGCATACAGAAGGCCCTGGGTTTGAGGCCCAGCACTTCCAAAACTCAGCTAGGAGCGGTGACCTAGGTTTCAGAATGGTGCGAGCCATTTCATTTCAGAAGGGACAGTGCAGGCTGCTTCCTGTAAAAGCAAATTGAGATTTACCCGACAATGCAGGTCCAATTGTAAGCGTCTTCTAAGATGTGGAGGACGTTGCCATTGGGAGGTCACAGTGACATCTCTCCTTTATTTTCCTAGGAAAGGAACATGGGATGGATTAGAGTTGCTCTGAGTGTTTAATCTATTCTACAACCCTGCAGGAAGAGGGGTACTGTGGAAAGGACAGTGGCTGGGGTGTTGTCAGGGGACTTGGGGTTCTTGCCCTTGCTCTTGGCAGTTTTTAAACTCCCTCAAGGCCCACAGGATCCAGAGCAGATAAGGTTAGGGGAGAAGTCCTTGGAGGGAGCAGGGAGTCTTCCCCCCACAACCCCTGCCAGTGCAGCTCCTTGCTTATCTTTCTCATGTTTTGGAGTTCCGAGTAAAATTTTGTGCAAAGAAAGCATGTCAAGGCAAAACCCAATGACATTCTTAAAATTGACTGCTCGGGCTATTTCTTTGGTCTCTTCCCAACTCAGATCTTAACAGTTCTTAGCACTGACACTCGTTTCCAGGAGATATTATTAGTAATTAAAATGAATAATCACTGTTCATATAGTATGAACAGACTGACATCAGTCCACCCTCTGCATCCAGCATCCAAATATTTATCGACCAGACACTGACCTGGCTAAAGAGACCGATCCGAGAATAGTCAGCGTTGGTCCCTGTGTGCAGATCTTTCAATTTAACCAGTGGTAACAGACGCATAACTGGGAGCTGCGCGGCTTTGTAACAACAGCTGGGGATGCCTAGAAGAAGAGGAGTAATTAGTTTAGGGGAGCTCCGGGAACTCTGCAGAGGAAGGAAGGTTTGGGCTGGACTTTGGTCCTATTGAATGCTTACTGTATGTGCCAGGGGCCTCCCGAAGGTTAGGGGGACAGCCGGGACGAGATACACAGACCTCTGTGTTAGTGGAGCTGACTTTTTTTTTTTTTTTTGGTGTAGAATTTATTCACTGTGTTGGCCGCACCACAAACTCCCTCTCTGCCATCCATCTCTTTGTCTACCTCATAATGCCTCAAATAAAGCAATTTGGTGTGGGCATATATTTTTAATTATGAAAGGAGTTCAAATGTAGTATAGAAAATTTTGAAATAGAAAAAGGATCTGCTTCCCAAAGCATCATTTTTGATCCCTGTCACCCAGAAACAGTGTGGCCACCTTCTGGTCTATTTTCCTATGCAACATATACTTCCAAAGGATGGAATCAGCATGTGTGTATTACAGTGTCTTGCTTTTGCCACTTAGTACTGAAACATGGACTTTCTGCCCATGACATTGAATTTTCTTTGAAAACACCATATTATTCCATTATAATAGATATATTTTGGTCCTCTCTTGTTAAACAGTGTTTTTTTTTAAGATTTCTCTTTTACAAAGTGCCATGATACCTTTTGTATATAAATCTTTGTCTGAGTCTCTCCTCCTCTTTTTTTTTTTTTAATTGGTTTTCCAAAGTAGGGTTTCGCTCTAGCTCAGGCTGACCTGGAATTCACTGTGTAGTCTCAGGCTGACCTCTAACTCACGGCAGTCCTCTTATCTCTGCCTCCCAAGTGCTGGGATTAAAGATGTGAACCACCACACCCTGCCCTCCTCCTCTGTTATTTATTTATTTATTTTTGTCTGTATGCTGGGGTTTGAACCCAAGGCCTTGTGTTATGTCTGATAAGTGCTGTACCATCTTGTCTGCACCTCCCAGCCCTGAGTCCTATTCATGAGAATGTACAAGTTAATGTACTTTTGCAGGGTCTTGGTAAATGTAGCCAAGTTGTTTTCTAGAACGTTGTATGAATTTATGTTCCCGCTACAGTGTGTGAACATGTCTTACCCTGTCCTGTACAGTTTAATTGAGATGCTGTCACTTTTTTTGTGGGGAGTGGGTTTCAAGGTAGAGTCTCACTCTTGCCCACACTGACCTGGAATTCACCACGTAGCCCAGGGTGGCCCCGCATGGCGATCCTCCTAAAGGCGTGCGCCACCACGCCCAGCGTGCTGTCACTTTGGGTCTACACAAGATGCCACATTTCCAGAAGGTACAGACTGGGTCCCCATTGCTGGGTGATCAAAGACTTGTAATGAAAGTTTGTTGATTGCATGCTTTGCATGTTGGAATGACTGAACCAAGAAGGCGATGGAGTGTGGGTAGGGGTGGGTGGGGAGGGGGCTTCAGTAGTAAAGTGGAGAGAGCTGTCATCATCATCACAGAATATTTTGCTAGTGGGCATTGCAGGAAGGGAGAGCTCGTCTGTCAATGCCGGTGTCACATGGCCACCTCCACAGCTGCGGCGGACCTGTAGATCGTCCTCAGGGCTCAGCAGCGATGTATTGTTGACTGCTCGCTACTCCTTCCCTGTGCTAAATCATGTAGTCTTCTCCAGCAGCCGGCGAGGGAGGGCTGTCCTCATCCTCACCTTTGAGTGACACTCAGAGAAGCTTTGTAGTCAGTGTTGGGTGGGGGGAGGTGCACGAGTGCTGTGTCCAAATGCTGGTGCCTTTCCTGAACTCATGTGGCAAAGCTCGGCCCCCGCCCAGCGGGCAGCCGTTAGGAGGTAGCTTGAAGGAGCTTCGTGAGCGGGATTAGCACCCTTATGTGGGAGAGCCCCTGAGGCCCATGCCTTTGGCACCATGAGAGGATGCTACATCTGCCTGCGCCTTGATCTTGGAGCTTCCCAGCCTCTAGAGCTAAGCAGTAAGCTTCAGATGTTTGCAAGCCACCCAGAGCGGGGTGTTTTGTGTAGACTCAGACAAGGAGACGTGCCTCAGGAGGAAGGCGGTGGGCCACAGCTCCATAGTGGGTGGGAGAGATGCCATACCACGGGAGAGCAGGGAGGGAGGCACTGTGTCCTCAGCTGACAGAGGAAGACGATGCTGGGAGTACTTCTGATGAGGACCACGAGCCCCTCTCTGCATGCCATGCGCCACTCTTCAAAGGGTGACCCTTATCAGTGCTCTGGTCATGAAGCCTTTCCAGGAAGCTGCCTGTTGATGACGATGTCAGGTTTTAGGGGACAGACCTCCCCTAAACAGGAAGTGAGGGTTTAGGTGGGAGGTGAGGAGAAAAAAAAAACAAACTCAGTCTCTCTGTGACACACACACACACATTCTCTCTCTCTCACTCAGAAGATACGGCTTCCTGTGTGACAGCTCTGTTGCTATGTCACCAAGACAAGGCTTACATGTATTTTTTTTTTTTACATATCCTCATAGGCTTACGTGTATATTAAATTAATCTTCTCAACATTAAAAACCAAATTCCTTTTAAAAGGCCATGTTAAACGTTTTGTTATATTTGAGCTTCATGTTAATTTCTTTGAAACACTCCTTGATGTTTGAGCAACATTTACAGAAGCTACCCTGTGGCAATGCCACCGGGCGACCTGTCTGTCCCCGCAGTTTCCACCAGCCCACACAGAAACCCCCACATACACGCTGGAAATGCAGCGCCTGGGGCCTCTTTCCCTCTGGGCTCAGCCCTTGGTTCTGAGGTGGCCTCTCTCCCCCTCCCTCTATCCTTTCGGGTCTGACTGCCTAACGGCTTGGTGCTATGGCAGAAGAGGGTGAGGGGAAATGAGAATGGGTCTAAAATAGCCGGCTATTAGGTTTCCTGTTAGATAGGATGTGGTCAATTAACTTCAGCTATCTGTGAGTCTGGTTTAGACACTGGGTTCTGCTAGCAGTTAAGCATGCTAGGAAACACACCGAACACTGCCTCCACTGATGGCACTTATCGGAGGGCTCGGGAGCCAGTGACCTCCCTGAGGAAGGCCCATGGGGTTCAGTCCCTTACTAAATAAAGATGGTGCTTGTTACATACAGCCACCAGCAGTGGCAGCCTGTGCCCAGAGTTTCAGGAAATCACTAGAACCATCTAGTCTACATCT
Organism: Dipus sagitta; assembly: GCA_036346955.1. NCBI lineage: Eukaryota > Metazoa > Chordata > Mammalia > Rodentia > Dipodidae > Dipus > Dipus sagitta. The sequence goes on along the minus strand of CM070777.1, from coordinate 20,154,868 downwards.
AGCTTCTGCTTGTTTGGGGGAGAGGGGTGTGATGCATGCTTTGGTATTTATTTATTTATTTATTATTTGAGACAGGCTCTCACACTGTAGCCCAGGCTAGCCCAAACTCAGTGATCCTCCTGCCTCTTCTCTGCCTCTACTGGGGCGGGGGGGATGGCGCAGGTGGAGCAGCAGGTGGGCAGTGAGGGTCTGGGCGTCAATTTGACAGATTCCGAGGGGCGGGGGTCTGCCGAAGGGGCTTCCCTGATGTTACTTTGAGAAATGTGTGTGTGGAAGGCCAAGTGGCTGTGATGTATTTGAAGTGTGTGCCTCCTACGGCCTTGGAGGGTGAAAGGGGCTCCCCAGGGACGTCTGTATTTAGTCTTCGAGCCTTGTGACCAGTCGTGTAGCCGCAGGAGCAAGGGGAGCCGGGATCGGCTGCAGGTCACAGGGAAGGTTCACGGTTATGGGGCCTCAACCCTTCCTGACCGAAGCTCACCCAGAAGGTGAACACCACAGTGGCACCAGCTCTAAAATAGTCCTGATGAGACTCTCCCTGCAGACACAGGCTCCCCAGACCCCTTTATGGTCCCGGCCCTTGTCTGGCCAAAACTCCTCCAGTATGAGGAGGTAACCACAGCAGGTTTACAATAATGGGACTCTGTGTCAGTGAAAAGGCCCGGACCACAGACTTCCTGCTGACCCACTGCCCCTCCTCCACCGGGGTGCGCCGGGCTGTAATTACTGCCACGTTATTTACAGGCGGCGTGGTCCACGGTGACCCGGGTCTGTCTGTGTGCAGACTGTGTTGGTCTGAAGCCGGAGCGGCAGTCATCACGCCACTCTGCTCTCTGTCTTCCTTCTCCCGCTCTACCTCCATCCCTGCCTTTCCCAGCTCTTGAGCCTTCTGTGCCAGACGGAAGGAGTTTCACTTTGCTGGGCCCCTTCCAATGCTTGGCATTGCTAGTCATGCTCGCTTGACCTTTAAGTCTCTCTTTAGAGAAGCTCGGATCATTCTTCCGCGCTAGACAGATGCACGCCAGTCACAGGCAGTCTGCCTGCCTTACTTCACATTCAGGGGAGAAAAAGATATTAAAGTTAGTATCATTTTCATTCTTACGAATAAGGGCAGAAATAATACACTTCGATGAGGGGACCAACCACTCTGTAGTTCATGGCTCTGTGTGGACAGCAATCTGGAGCTATAGCTCGGGATGCTCCCAGCTTTCAAAACTGATGAATGACTTCAGCTTTTAGGTTCTGGCTTTCTGCCTATTAAGTGGCTGGGCTATGGGGCTCCCTAGCCAGAGTTTGATACCCAGCTTCGCAGCCCAAGTCTGTTAGAGGGACTTGGACAGCCCTGGGCTGTTTCTAGTGTGTCTGGCGTGCGACCACTTCTGGAGGGTGTGTCACTGGAACTTTACAGTCACGCTTTGCCGTGGTGAGTGTTTCATGACCACACATGAAAGGTCTCGTTGCCAGACTGCTCCCTGAGCCATAGAGTCATGGAATCTCAGAGCTGGAAAGATCCTTCGAGCAGACTTTTGTGGAGGGGACCAACTTCCCTAGGAGTGGGAAGACCCAGTATGGATCTTCCGCTCCCTCTCCCCAAGTAGCTGGAAGGGATCTCTGTTGGAACTTGCTGGATTTCCACTTTGTCGCATCGATAAGCGATAGTACGGTTTGATGGAGCAAGGCCTTTACAAAAAAGGCCTACCCAGCTAGATTACAGTTGCTGGCTGTAAGACAACACACATTTTGCAGGGAGAGGAAACTTATGAAAGACTCACCTGGGCTGTTGGTGAATCTCTTGCAGAAGTGGAGATGGAACCGGCTTTGTGCGTGTTCGAGCAGTACTCTGCCACTGAGCTACACCCCGTTTGTTACTTTGATGTTGAGACGGGGTCCTCCTACTTTATCCAGACTGCCCTTGAATGTCCTTTGCAGCCCAAAGTGGCCTTGAACTTGAGATCATTCTGCCTCAGTCTCCCGAGTAGCTGGGAAGACAGGCCTGTACGACCATGCCTAGTAATCCTTTGGCTAGTGCCATAGCTTCTGTGTAAATGAAGAACACAGGTGTGTCTGGCTATGGTTTCTATCTGCCTGGACATGATCTTCTTTCTACTTCATGATGACTACACATTCTTGTGTGTAATAATCCTGTTATTAACTACTGTCAGACCAGTAACGACTGTTTCTTCCCTAGTAACTGTTGCATGCTATATTGGGGACTTTAAAAAAAAGTCTTTTTTGTTTATTTTTATTTATTTATTTGAAAGCGACAGACAGAGAAAGAGGCAGAGAGAGAGAGAGAATGGGCGCGCCAGGGCCTCCAGCCACTGCAAATGAACTCCAGATGCATGCGCCCCCTTGTGCTTTTGGCTAATATGGGTCCTGGAGAATCGAGCCTCGAACCAGGTTCATTAGGCTTCACAGGCAAGTGTTTAACCGCTAAGCCATCTCTCCAGCCCCTGGGGACTTTCTATAGCACCCTCCCATTCCCTTCTCTTTTCCTGCTCTTTCTTCCACTGAACTTCTTCCTGACTTGTGCCATTTCTACTTTGATACCATGTTTTTTTTTTTTTTTTTTTTTTTTTTTTTTGTGTGTGACCCACTAGGTTTAATTAGGGTTCCTTGCATGAGTAAGAGTGTTCTTTCCTTTCCTCACTTCCTTCCTTCCTTCTTTCCTTCCTTTCTTCTTCCCTCCCTCCCTCCTTCTTTCCTTCCTTCCTTCCCTCCTTCCTTCTTCTCTCCCTCCCTCCTTCCTTCCTTCTTTCTTTCGGTAGGGTTTCACTCTAGCCCAGGCTGACCTAGAATTCATTGTGTAGTCGCAGGCTGGCCTGGAACTCACAGTAATCCTCCTACCTCAGCCTCCTGAGTGCTGGGATTAAAGGCGTGTGCCATTATGCCTGGTGGGTTTTAAAATTTTTTAATTAAAAATTTTTATTTTAATTGGAACACAAGCCACACCACTGAAGAAAATGCCTCACCCAGCCACCAGTAATTGCAGTAACTCCTCCGAGGGGGTGGGGACCTCACATGCTTCTTCGCTACCCATGAGGGACGCCTTTGGGCTCAGTCTCCTGCACGTCTTGGGCTGGTGAACAGCAGCTGCTGTGAGCTCATGAATACAGTGATCAGTTATGCATGGAGAACAGCATTTTGCAGCGTTCCTCCCGATCCTCTGATTCTTAGAATCTTTCTGCGCCCTCTTCCACAGTGTTCTCTTAGCTTTGGAGGGGATGATACAGATGTTTCATTTAGTGCTGAGCACTGAACGGTCACTTATTCTCAGCACTTTGAAGAGCTTTGAGTCTCTCCCTTAGTTTCTGCACATTGCAAAAAGAAACTTCTCTGACCAAAGGTGAAAATGGCATTAATCTATCGGTAGGCTTTACAAGCAAACACCTTTAACCACTGAGCCATTTCCCCAGCCCCACAGATTTTTTTTGACTATGTTTTCAGTACCAGGCATGGATTCCTTCCCACGGAGTAGGTCTCAGATCCATCAGAGAGCAGTTCATCATCTCCGTAACAGTCATATTATACAGGTGGACATACCTGCTTGGCTGATTGGCTGTGTAGTACACAGGTTCTGCCACTGGGGAAACTCTCCATGACTTTTCTCTCCCAGCGCCTGAACAGCATCTCTTCCCACACTATGAAAGCTAGCCGGCAGGGAGGAAGCTTTCAGCTCAGTTCTAGCTTGATTTCTCGTGGCTGAAGCATGAGGTATCTTCTGTGCTGGGGACTATAGAAGCAAAGTCCTTTGAAGCAGTGGCTTTAGGGACAGATATCTGTCCACATATTGGACAGATGGGGAGGTTGAAGAAGCAAAGGCAGTGGTCTTAGTTCACAAGCTGCATTTGGACTGTAGCTCCTTTATATTTTAGGAGAATGGGGCTGGAGAGATGGCTTAGCGGTTAAAGGTGCTTGCTTACAAAGCCTGAAGGCCCAGTACCCATGTAAAGCCAGGTGCACAAAGTGGTGCATGCTTCTGGAGTTCGTTTGTAGTGGCAGAAGGCCCTGGTTTGCCTATTCCCGCCCTCCCTCCCTCTTTCTCTCGGCTTGCAAATAAACAAACAAACATTTAAAAAAGAATCCTAGGCTGTAGTGGACACCCATTTTTTTTCTAAGAAAACAAAGCACTAACTCTTCTTCATATGAGGAGAGTTATAGCCCATTACTGTTTGTGCTTTCTCCTGTGATTTTTCTTACACACACACACACATATATATGTGTGTGTGTGTATATATATATACATATATATATATATACGTATATATATATGTATATATATATATATATTATTGCCCCACCTCCTTTTTTTTTTTTGAATTGGATTCTCACTCTGTAGGCCAGGCTGGTCTTAAACTCAGGGTGATTCTTCTGCCTCAGTCCCCTGAGTGTTGGGATTATAGGTATGTACCATCACATCTGACTGAAAAAACAAGTTAGGATAAAACAGCTGCTGCATGGGCTGGAGAGATGGCTTAGTGGTTAAGGTGTTTGCCTGCAAAGCCAAAGAACACAGGTTCGATTCCCCAGGACCCTCATAAGCCAGATGTACAAGGTGGCACATGAGTCTGAGAGTTCATTTACAGTGGCTGAAGAACCTGGCACACCCATTCTTTTCCCCTACCCATCTGCCTCTTTCAATCTCTCTCTCAAGTAAATAAAATAAAATTTAAATTAAAAAAAATAAAACTGCCGTATTCTACTATCAACCCTTCATACAGCTACTCCGTGGCATCTCTTTGCTGTATCAGGAGGCTTTGGTGAGTGACTGATCTATACCATCAGGTTTATCAGTGCACTCTGTGAGGTTTCTGTGACAGCAAGATAGCCTAGCTGGGTGTGATGGCACAGGCCTATGATCCCAGTGTTCGGGCGGCTGAAGCTGGGGTGGGGGGGATCTCTAGTTCAAAACTAGCCTAGGCTACGGAGTGAAAACCTGTCTCAGGAATAAACAGCAATCCCCATTGTGGCTCAAAGATGCGTTTGTCAGCGTGAACCCCATTCCTTGAGCAACACATGACCATACTCACCACTCACACCACTCGTGGTTTGTGTGTGTTTCCTGCTTAGGGACCTCAGCTACTCCCTGACTGCACCAAGATCAATGTGGACAGGCATGATGTCACACCACTCGTGTCAAAGTGTTTAGCTAAGATGGCATACAGCATGCTTTATCAGCACTTTCCTGGAGCCAGCTCAGATCAAGGTTCAAGCGCAGAGCCTTCCGCTTTTGAAAAGTTCAGTAGAAATGAGTGATACTGGAGTGGAGGCTGCATTTTTATTCTATGTTAAGACTTGAACTTGAGAGGTGGAAAGTGAGCTTTCCCACCCTTTGATGAGGATGGATTCCTCCCAGGAACTGACTTTTCTAAAAGTCAGTGTGGCACCGTTTCGGATGTCTGATGGGTCTGAAGAGAAAGCATGTAGATTTCAAGAGCATGCAATTTGGAATCATTTCCAAAACACTATGTATAGCAAGAATTGAAAAATAATAAAATGTTGACCGTCATTCAAAGAAATGGACACAGGTTGATCTTTGGCCAAATCTGTCATTTTTCTGCCATTTCACCCATTTTGAACTTCTCGAGGTCCTTTTGTAGAGCAGGGGTGGGCTGGAGATTAGGAAAAATCTCTGATTTTTTTTTTTTTTTTGATACCCATCTCAGTACTTGATCCCAAGGGAGTGTAGTTAATTGTTTACTGAATTATTTAACAAATACTTCTGAGACCCTAGTGCATTCAGACAAGGGCTGAGGCAAACATTAAATGAACACGTTATTAGCTTTTGGCTAGGCATCTTCTCTTCTTGGCCAAGATCTCTCTCTGTCCCTTTCATTCTCCCCCTTTCTCCCTCTCCCCTTTCCTCCCTCCTTCTCTCTCTCCTTCCCTTTCTCTTTCATTCCTCTCCTTCCTTTCTTCCTTCTTCCCTTCCTCCCCCTTTCTCTCTCTCTTTTTCTTTATCTTTTTCTTTTTGAAACAGGGTCTCACCCTGTCCTGGAACTCTTTATGTAGACCAGGCTGCCTTTATCAGTTACTTTCTTGTTGCTGGGATGAAAAACCAAAAATAAATAAATAAATAAATAAATAAAATAAAAATACCAGGCCAGAAGTAGCTTAGTGAAGGAAAGAGTTTATCTGGGCCTATGGTTCCTACAGAATAGCGTTCTCGTGGTAGGGAAAGCATGGCAGCAACAGGAAGCCTATGTCACATCATCACATCAGTAGGGTAGAAGGGGAGGTAGGAAAAGAAAGAGAGAGAGGGAGAGAGAGAGAGAGAGAGAGAGAGAGAGAGAGAGAGAGAGAGAGAGAGAGAATGAGAATGAGAATAGTAAGCAAGGCTAGACTGTAAAACCTCACGGCCAGCCTCCCGTGACACACTCATCCAGCAAGGCTCTACTTCTTACAGGTTCCATAGCCTTCCAGAATAGTACCATCAGCTGGAGGCTAAAGTATTCAAACACCTGAGACTATAGGGGCACACTGCCTCCCCAAACTCACAGCAGTCTGCTTGTCTCAGCTTCCTGAGTGATAGGATTGTAGTTATGCACCCCCATGCTGAGCTGTTGGGATTCCTTTTAAAAATTCTACTCCTGGCTTCTCACCTGTGCTTCTAGAACAAGCCATAGCTCTGAGATACCACCATGGAGCTTGATATCAAGTTACTTATTTTAATTTTTTATTGAAAATTCCCATAATTGAAGACAATAACCCATGGTAACTCCCTCCCTCTGCCCATTTTCCTCTTTGAAACTCTACTCTCCATCATATCGCCTCCCCCTCTCAATCAGTCTCTTATTTATTTATTTATTTTTTGGTTTGTCGAGGTAGGGTCTCACTCTAGCCCAGGCTGACCTGGATGAAATTCACTGTGTAGTCTCAGGGTGGCCTCGAACTCACGGTGATCTCCTACCTCTGCCTCCCAAGTGCTGGGACTAAAGGTGTGCGCCACCACTCCTAGCCTCTCTTTTATTTTTGACATCAAATTTTCTTAACGAGAATCATAGTTGTAACAGGAAAGTTCTGGTTTGAAATCTCTCTCTCCCTGTCCCTCTCTCTCTCTCTCTCACAGACACATACACACACACACTTTGTTCCTTGCTCTGAGAGAAGTCATATATTTTTAACCAACAAAAAAGACGAGAAAATGAAACAGGGTGTGTTATAGCCCAGAGATTTGCTGGCAGCAGGAAGAGACTGAGCCGTTCCCAGGCATGAGTGGGCCTCTGACCTGCGTGTTTACCTTGGAGCTGGTGCCCAGCAATGTGACGGGTTTTTTGATTGTCTTCTAGTCACATGATGTGCGTGGAAAAGAATGTTTCGTCTATAGCCATGAACTTGGACTATTTATTTGGCTCTTTACTAGACATAGATGTTCTTTTGGTTTTGTCTTTCAGGCAGAATTTTGCTTTTAGCCCAGGCTGGCCTTGAACTTGTAATCCTCAAGCCTCCCCCTTCTGAGTGCTGGTATTACAGGAGTGCACCACCATGCCAGGCAAAGTGTTCTCGATGTGTACCTGTCATTCCATCCACAAGTTTACTGAGTGTTTATGAGGTATGGGGCACTGGGGCACACATGTGAGCCACACAGACTTGCTGGCTTAGACTGGCTGTGGACATGCCCTGCACCAGAGGGAAGGAAATAATACAAGCAAATGTGACAAATGCATCACTTATACTTGATGTTGGCCAAGAGGAGCTTGAAGTGACAATAAAAGTGTTAGTTAAGGGGCTTAGTGGTTAAGGTGTGTGCCTGTGAAGCCTAAGGACCCAGGCTCGAATCTCCAGGTCCCACGTAAGCCAGATGCACAAGGGGGTGCACGCATCTGGACTTTGTTTACAGTGGCTGGAGGCGCTGGCGCGCCCATTCTCACTCTGTCTCCCTCTCTCTCTGTCTCTAATAAATAAAAAAAAATCTTAAGTGTCAGTTAATTGTATGGGAATGTGCTGGGAAGGATGGCAGAGGAGGAGGAAGTCAAAGGCTTGAGGGTATATGGAACCATAGAGGCTTCCCCTCCCTCCACCCCCTTCTCCCCACTCTGGCTTAAGTCAGTGTTCAAAGCCACCCATGTGGTAAGACAGGACTCAAGTCCTGTTGAGGACAGGCTTGTCATAGTCTGTTTTGTGCTGCTTAACATCTAAAGCTGGGTCATTTGCCCTGAGCAAAATTTATTGACTTATGGTTCTAAAAGAGCCAAGACAGAGAGCCCATGCCTGGCCCGGCTTCTCCGCTGCATTGTGGTTGAAGGGCAGAGGAGGGTTTGCGTGGATGTGGGGATGTTGAGGGGGTCAGGCGGAGACAGGTATGAACTCCAGCCTCTAGATCTCAGATGAGGCTATCAACCCATTGATGAGTGGAGCCCTCGTGACCTAAACATCCAAGACTGTTGCACTGGGGTGAAGCATATTTTGGGGTGACACATTGAACCCACAGCAAATCCATTCTGAAACTTTGGATCAGTTGGGGACACGTCCTTCTGAAGTATCACGCCTGCAGCAGGCAGCGTTTTGAGTGGGAGCTCACGTTCCTGGTTAGGACATTCTCACTGGGATTCCAGATAGCAGATAAATGATGGAATAGAGCTCAGGGGCCCCCTCAGGAGAGGTGCCACGGGGAATGAGCGCTGGAGTCCATACCCGCAGAACTGAGGTGCAGCACTTGGTAGCTTGTGGGCTGGCCCCGGCCTCTTTAGTATCTGAAATAGGCACTGCCCTGAAGCCATCAGGTCTCCTTGTTAATGATTCTTTTCACTGAATGGCTCAGAGGCAGCATCTGAGAAATGACAGATGTGGCCTCCACTTTGGAGGATGTGACAGAGTGGAGGCACTTTCCCCTGGGAAAGAGTTTTGTCTCATAGCATTAAAATAGAATCCATTGTGTGACAGACTCTCTTTTTAAAGTTACCCCCCCCCCCCGCCCATCCGGGTGCTCTGCTGGGAGCTGGCTGCGAGGATGAGCCCGCCACTCTTCAGAACAGCCTCTGTAGGTGGATTCTGTGAGGTCTCAGGAATTCGGTAGAATGACTGTGGGGGTACAGCATGGGGGTGTTGGCTGGTTGACTTAATAGGGATCTAGGGTTTAATTTTTCTTTTTTAAAAAAATTGATACAATGTGAGAGAGATTTTTAAAAAGTAATTAAAAAAAATTAAAGTTTTGAGCTGGGTGTGGTGATACATACGTGTAATGCCAGTACTCAGAAGTTGGAGGCGAGGGTCAGAAGTTCAAGATTACCCTCCTGTGTGTAGAGAGTTAGGGGCCAGCCTGGGCTATAGGAGACTCTTCAAATGCAGTCTGAAAGTTTACCATTTTAAAATATAAGTGTTTAGTTCAGTAGGGTTAAGTATATTTTCTCCTTGGCAGACCTGCAGAACTTTTCCATCCTGAAAAACTGAGACTCTCCAGCCATCCCACCTGCTCCCTGGAGCCTCTGGCCAACATCTCTTTCCTGTTTCTATTACGTGAGAGCCTCATAGGATGACATCATGCACTGTCTGTCTTTTTAAAAAATATTTTATATTTATTTATTTGACAGAGAAAGGGGGGGAGAGAGAGAATGAATGGGTGCACCAGGGCTTTCAGCCACTACAAATGAACTCCAGATGCGTGCACCCCCTTGTGTATCTGGCTAACGTAGGTCCTGGGGAATCGAACCTGGGTCCTTTGGCTTTGCAGGCAAACACCTTAATCTCTAAGCCATCCCTTCAGCCCTGTCTGTCTTCCTGTGTCTGGTTTAACCTAATGTCCTCAGTGTTTATCCATGTTGTAACTGGCAGGATTCTTTCTTTATTGTGTGTGTGTATGTATGTATATGTGTAGCATGTGATGTGTGTGGAATACATGTGTGTGTATGCAGATGTGTGTGCCCCGTGCACATGCATGCAGAGGATAAAGGAGGATTTGGGGTCCTCTTCTATCGCTGTTCCGCCTTATTTCCTTGAGAGAGCAGTTCTCACTGAGCCTGGCACATGTGCCATTTTTCGGTCAGATGGCTTACCAGGGAGCCTCAGTGATCTCCCTGCTTCTGCCTCGCTCAGTGCCCTGGTCACAGGTGTGCGTGGCCGTGCCCACCACTTTACGTGGGCGCTGAGAAGTCGAACGCAGGTCCTCATTCATGGGCAACAAGTGCTCTTGCCCACCGATTCTTTTCCTTCATTGAGCTAAATAATCCCGGGGGCTGATGAAACGGCTCGCTAGCTGAGCAAGCGTAACACCCAGAGCTCTCATCCCTGGCGTCGGCATTAAAAAAAAGCGAGGCATGGTGCCCTGTGCCTGTGATGTCAGAGCTGGGGAGGCAGAGGCGGGAGGTGCTGGCTAGCTAGTCTCACCAAACCTGTGAGCTCTATTCAGTGAGCTACCCAGTCTCAAAAGAAGTCAGGTAGCAAGTGATTAAAAAAGACATCTAATGTTGACCTCTGGCCTCCGCACGCATGTGTGCTCACACACCTACAAACATGCATACTGCACACACACCACACCACACACAGAGCACACACAGAGAGAGAGAGAGAGAGGGAGAATCCTTGTATGTATGTTTTTTCTTTTTTTTCAAGGTAGGGTCTCACTTTAGCTCAGGCTGACCTGGAATTCACTATGGAGTCTCAGGGTGGCCTCCAACTCACGGTGATCCTCCTACCTCTGCCTCCCGAGTGCTGTGATTAAAGGCGTGCGCCACCAGCCCGGCTTTTCCTTGTATATATGAATACCACCTTTTGTTTATCCATTCATCAGTCTGAACAGTGCTGCTGGGAACATTTGTGTGTGTGTGTGTGTGTGTGTGTGTGTGTGTATAATGTTGAAATCCTGCTTTCAGTTATCCTGGATGTTTACCCAGAATTGGGATTACTGATTGTTATCATAATTCAGGTTTTAATTTCCTGAGGACCCTTCATACTGTTTTCTATAGTGGATGTTCTATTTCACAGTCCCACTACACCCTTGTCACCGCTTCTTTTCTTTTTATTATTATCATGATTATTATTTATTCTTATTGTTATTTTATTTATTCTTATCATTTTAAAAATTATTTGCAAATTCCTTTTCACTAGTATCTTAATGTGTGTTTGGGATTATCTGCTATTGAACAATATAGTTTATGACTTTATAAAACTTCATGTTGTAATCAAGATATCAACTAAAGGGTTGGAGAGATGGCTCAGTGGCTAAGGCGCTTGCCTACAAAGCCTAACAACCCAAGTTCAGTTCCCCAGTACCTATGTAAAGCCAGATGCACAAAGTGGCGCATGCATCTGGAGTTCGTTTGTAGGGGCTAGAGGCCCTGGCAAGTCTATTCTCAGTCTCTTCTCTTTCTGCTTGCAAATAAATAAATGAAAATGTTTTAAAAATTGTAAAAAAAAAAATATATATATAAATTAACGCCAGTTAAGAGCCAATACTACTGTTCATTGAGTGCTTATTAAGGATTTCAAGCACCTTGTATGATTTAGTTCTCACCACAGCTCTGTGAGGCTGTTCCCATGTGTACCTCGTTGTACAGAAGAGCAAATAGATGTTTGGAGAACTTTAGCAACTTACCCAATATCACACATCCAGCAAAGGTTTGTGTCTGGATTTGCCAACTGTTGGACTTCCAGGAATTTTCTTCTTTTCTTCCTAGCTGACTTAAAAAAAATTATTTATTTATTTGAGAGAGAGAGAGAGATAAAGAGGCTGATAGAGAATGAGTGCATCAGGGCCTCTAGCCACTGCAAGTGAACTCCAGATGCATGAGCCACCTTGTGCATCTGGCTTATGTGGGTCCTGGGGAATTGAACCCAGGTCCTTGCGCTTCGCAAGCAGGTGTCTTAACTGCTCACCATCTCTCCAGCCCCCTAGCTGACTCTGATGTTTAAAATTTGCCTCCCAAACTGACATGAATAAAGAATGAGGTAGTAGGCGGGCTGGGAGATGGCTTAGTGTGTGAGTGCTTGCCATGTAGGTTTAAGGACCTGAGTTCAGATCCCCAGCACTCACGTAAATGCTAAGTGTGGTATTGCACGCTTGTAATTCTAGAGCCGGGGAGATGGATACAGGAGGATCCCTGGGGCTTGCTGGCTTGCTAGTCTCAACTAGATTAACTGAATTGGTGAGCTCTGGTTCAGTGAGTGGGAGACCCTGTCTCCAAAAGAATATGGTAGGGCTGGAGCGATGGCTTAGCGATTAAGACGCTTGTCTGCAAAGCCAAAGGACTCAGATTTGATTCTGTAGGCCCCATGTAAGCCAGATGCACAAGGTGGTGCATGTGTCTAGAGTTTGTTTGCAGTAGCTAGATGCACTGGTGTGCCCATTCTCTTTCTCTCTCTCTCTCTGTCTGCCTCTTTTTCTCTCTCTCAAATAAATAAATAAAAATAAAATATTTTTGAAATATATTTTTTGTTTATTTTTATTTATTTGAGAGTGACAGAGAGAGAGAGAAAGAGGGAGAGAGAGAGAGAGAGAGAGAGAGCACACCAGGGCCTCCAGCCACTGCAAACGAACTCCAGACGCGTGCGCCCCCTTGTGCATCTGGCTAACGTGGGTCCTGGGGAATCTAGCCTCGAACCGGGGTCCTTAGGCTTCATAGGCAAGCGCTTAACCAACCGCTAAGCCATCTCTCCAGCCCTAAAATAGTTTTTTTTAAAAAGAATATGGGACTGGAGAGATGGCTCAGTGGCTAATGTACTTGCCTTCAAAGTCAAAGGACCCAGGTTCAATTCTCCAGGACCCATGTAAGCCAGATGCAGAAGGTGGCACATGCGTCTGGGGTTCATTTGCAGTGGCTAAAGCCCTAGTGCACCAATTCTTTATCTGCCCCCCTCTATTAATAAATAAATAAATAAAAACAAAAATTTTAAAAGAATATGCTAGAGAGAGATTAAGGAAGACACCTGACGTTGATCTCTGGCCTCCGCAGGCATACATATGCACATGAACCTACATATATATGAACACACACATACATGCACACCACATACATATATGTTAAAAAAAATGTAGTAGATGAGATGTCTTTCCAGTGAACCTTGATGTGCTGAGAGCTTGACTATTTGGAGTGAGGCCCATGACTTATTCTTTCCAGAAGTCTCATACTGCTGCCCTAGGCTCTGTAAAGTGGCCAGCTCTCCTCAGACCTTGGGCTGTAGAGGAAGTTTTCACTTCTTGGTTTGAATACCCCTTAATTCTTGAGCAAATAATAGAAAATGTGAGGAGAGAAACATAATTTTGAACTTCTGTTTTTCTCTTTTAAAATTTTGTTTGTTTATTTATTTATTTGAGAACAACAGACAGAGAGAAAGAGAGAAAGAGAAAGAGAGAGAATGGGCACACCAGCCACTGCAAACAAACTCCAGATGCATGCATACCTTGTATATCTGGTTTATGTGGATCCCGGGGAATCGAGCCTCGAATTGGAGTCCTTTGGCTTCACAGGCAAGCGCTTAACCGCTAAGCCATCTCTCCGGCCTTATTTTTATTTTTTTGAGACAGGGTGTCATGTAGCCTGGCTGGCCTCAAATTGATTATGTAGCCGAGGCTGAGCTTGAACTCCAGATATTCTAATGTGCTTGGATTACAAATGTATACCACCACAACTGTCTTTAATTTTGATTCTTTTCCTCAACAGTGTTCAATTCAGGATTTAGTTTCCATTGTGAATGTGTCTGTGTCTGTATAGGGGGAGGTGTGTTGAATTAATGAGTTACTATATCAGAGCCCTGATTTTCTGGAACCCCATGGATGTGCTTGAATACCTGTCAAATAAATATTAATGTGAAATAGCTAAATTTTTGTTCATCTTTATTATATTAAATACTATTTTAAGAGAGAGAGAGAGAGAGGGAGAGAGAGAGGGAGAGAATTAGCATGCCAGGGCCTCCAGCCACTGAAATTGGACTCCAGATGTGTATGACACCTTGTGTGCATGTACCACCTTGTGTGCTTGTGTCACCTTGTGCATCTGGCTTACGTGGGACCTAGAGAGTTGAACATGAGTCTTAGGCTTCGCAGGCAAGTGCGTTAACTGCTAAGCCATCTTTCTAGCCCTAAATAAAGTCTTTTGGTTAGGCCTGATGACAGTGCATTCTCCTTTAGACACTGTAGAAGCGTCTGCTGATCATAATTCCCCATCTTACTTCTAATACTTGTGTGGAATTACTATATTAACAAATGCCGCAGTTTACAGTAGGAAAAACATGGCACATTATTTCAAGTCAGGGGACCAATTCCACCCTCACATCTGTTAATTCTATCAGTAAATAACGGTGCAGGGCCGTTCTAATGGGGCTGATTCTACAGGGCCATTCCCAGCCCTCAGATATGTTTTGTTAACATTTGTCTTATTTTCATACCATAAAATGAAGTCTCCATTAAGAGCTCAACTCACAGACTAATCTCTAAAACGTGTGGTGGTGTTTCTGGTTTTTTTTTTAAATGGAGACAAAGAAAACACGATATGTTGCTTCCTGTCAGAAAAATCACAGACAGAATCTGTAGGACGTTTTATGGCATGTTCTGAGGGTGATGGATAGAGGAGTTGCAAGAGTTCCCCACCTCATGGGAGCCTTCCAGCGCTCATGGGGAGAGGCCCGCTGAGCTCTGACCTGCCTCTGTGCTATGGTTGGGGGTGACTTAGCCTCCTTGCGATGGAGACATGTGGCTCCCCTATCAATGCTGGTGGATGACAATGCATCTCTCACAGGATCTCATAGGTATCCAACATCTGGGCGTCACTTCCAAGATTGCCACTTAAAGGACAGATTTCCTCTGTTGAAGTCCTAACCCTTAGAACTTCAGAATGTGACTCTAGAACCAAGGTCTTTATAATAATAAGGGGCCATTGAGGTGGCCTAATCTAATCTGACTGGTAGCCTTGTAAAAGGAGGAAATTTAGACCTAGGGAGACATCAGAGATGCGTACATGTTGGCTTGCATAAAGCTTAGGGTGAAGGTGGCCACTTGCAAGAGAGGAGAGAGAGAACAAAAGAGAGGAGGGAGGAAGAGAGAGAGAGAGTTGTCCCTACACTCACCTTGACCTTGGCCTCCTGCCTTCCTATCTGTGAGGCAGCATGTACCTGTCCCCTCTGTGGTCTTTGTTATGGCAGCCCTAGTTTAACTTTTTCATGTGTTTGTGACTTCTTGAGTCCCTTATGGATTAAAAACAAAGTTCATCCATATTTTCTCTGCAAATAGTTTCCTTAGAAGTTTCTTCTTCCGGTGTTTTCTTGGTTTGTCTGTGAGGGCCAGTGTCTCCTGGCTTCTCCAGCATTCCCTCTCCTATCTTGCATTTATTTCTGTCTTCTTTCAAAGACCTGGATCAGCAGTGGTTGGGGGTGGGAGGGGTGATGATTAGTCTTTGTCAACTTGACTGATTTAGAATCACCATGGAAACATACCTCTTTGTGAGTGTGTGATAATGTTTCCAGAAAGGTTTAACAAAGGAGGGAAGACCCACCCTGAATGCTAGGGTCCAAGACTGGAGAAAAAGGAAAAAGTGAGGGAAGTGCCCGCGTTCATCACTCTGCTTCCTGACTGCGGGTGCAGTGTGACCAGCTGCCTCACCTCTTGCTGCCGCCATGGACTGACTGTACTTCCCACTGAGAGCCAAGATAAGCCCTCCCTCCCTCCTTCCCTTCCTTCCCCTCCTTCCCAGAGTTGCTTTTCTCTGGTGTTTTATCACCACAATGAGAAAATGACTAATATAGCTGGAACAGAGAGGAGCCTATGTGGTCATAAGCTTTATGAGTGACCTACAGACACGTGCACCCTGCTAGGTCCACCCTGCCCAGCCCAGGTCACCACTGAGCCTCTTCCAGTTATCACCCATCCCCTCTCTCCTTCTACCTACAGCAGTGGCTGTTGGACTTCATCTTTGTGACAGCTGCCATTTCTGATGTTCTTTCTTCTCTCACTCTGTGATATATAACTCTGGGGCTGGGGACGCCGCTTAGAGGTAGCATCCTTGCTGAGCATGCACAAGGCCCTGGGTTCAATTCCTCAGAACTGCAAAAAATAAAAATAAAAAAAATCAGTGTGTAATACTCCCTCCACTTCCTGAAGCATGTGGGCCTGCTGATTTTATTTTAAAGGCTTTATTGCTGTCCATGATTGGGAAACAGACGGGCAGGATGGGAAGTGAAGCGATCTTAAACTGCCAGGGTGGGCGTTGCTTCAAACCAGCACAAAGCCAGAAGAACAAAGGCGTGTGTACTAAGGCGCTAGTGCCTCGTGACCGGAACCGGCCCCCGTGGAGTTCACGGGAGGGCCAGGCCTTCAAAGATGCTTTTACTGGCAACGTCCCTAAAAGGCTCTTTTCACTGAAGTTTCAACAAATTTCGGAATTATCTGACTTGTCAGGAAGGGGGTCTGGTTGTTTGTGGGAGACTTAGATGATTTCTGAGAGCCCACTCAAGCAGATGTGGGGGGCCAGTTCAGAGAGCTGGGCCACTTGAGTTAGCCATGGATTTCAACAGTCTTTTGTAGCTGATAACATTGTGAAAGTTTCTTTTAGGAACTTTTTTTTTTTCTGGTTGAATATCCCTTATTTGAAATGCTTTGGGAATGTTTGCAATTTGGAATTTTTTAGGGGGGAGGGATTTTGAATATTTATGTGTCCGCGCGCACACATACACGTGCACACAAATGGGATATCTTGGGCATGGGGCCCAAGTCTAAACATGAAGTTCATTTAAGTTTCATGATGAATTTTCCTTATATACATAGCCTGAAGGTAATTTTACACATCTTTAAAAAGTGTGTCTACGTTTATTTTTGTACGAAATAGACACTTCATGTTGTGAATTTTCCACATGTAGATTCAGGGCAGCGCTCAAAAAATTTTAGGTTTTAGAGACATTTCAGATTTTAGAGTTTGGGTTAGGACTGCTTAACCTATAATATGATAGTTTCGGGTGGTTGAAAGGAGGAGGTACTCTTGTTTTACATTCAGAAGGTAATAAGAAGGGCCATTCTACAGTGACTTCAGAATGATGCTTGATTTCTTTGATCCTATTTCAACGTGGCTGCAGCTCTCCCACTTCACAAACTTGAGTGGCTCCGTATTGCTGGTCTTGATCCTCTTTCCCTCCGGGTCTTGTTTAAGTTAAGTCTGAAATAGAATTTCTTTGCAGGTAGGGACCATGATTTTGGCTCTATTATTCAAGTAGATCCCAAAGTTTAGAGCCAGCACTGGACAAGTGCTTCTTACTTACAGGGAGTGGAGGTTCTCGTTCTCTTTCCTTTTTAAAAATTAAAATATTTAATTAATTTATTTATTTGGTAGAGAAAGAAGCAGACACACACAAATACAGAGAGAGAGAGAGAGAGAGAGAGAGAGAGAGAGAGAGAGAGAGAATGAGCGCTCCAGGACCTCTAGTCACTGTAAACAAGCTCTAGATGCATGCGCCACCTTGTGCATCTGGCTTTACATGGGTGATGGGGAATCGAACCTAGGTCCTTAGGTTTTGCAGGCAAGCACCTTAACCACTGAGCAATCTTTCCAGCCCCCTTTTACTTCTTTATGCTTGAGCATCAGTAGAGGCCAAGGGTAGGGTTATCTTTAGACCTTAGACAGTCAGGCAGGTGAGTCCTGTCACTAGCAACTGGGTCCCAAAGAGCTGGGGCAGAATTTCCTATTGTCTCCTTCTGATCCCTGCTTGGATGGGTAGGAAGGGATGGATTGGGGATCTCAGCCCAGAACCTGGAGCAGCCCGGTTACCGGGTTGAAAGGAGGAGATACTCTTGTATCCTGAAACTATTCTATTACAGGTTAAGCAATCCTAATCCAAACTCTGGAAACTGAAATTTCCACTCCCCCAAAAACCCAATAACCATGCAATTTGGGGGCTCAACTCTTCCTTCTTTTACCTTGACTTCGACAAGAAGCTATCAAGTGGGGGGGACCTGGAGAGAATGTGCCGTGTATACCAGCCCATCCTGGTGGGTCCTGGGAGGTTCATGAGTGAACAAGTCAACATTCTGCAAATTAAATGGATGCTTAGGGGGCTGGAGAGATGGCTTAGCAACTAAGGTGCTTGCTTGCCTGCAAAGCCAAAGGACCCAGGTTTGATATCCCAAGACCCATGTAAGCCAGATGCACAAGGTGGCATATGTGTCTGGAGTTTGTGCCCATTCTATCTCTCTTTTTGTCTCTATCTGCCCTCCTCTCTCAAATAAATAAAAATAAATGGATGCTTCAGTCCAGACAGCAAGATAGTAAGGGGACAGGCTAAAGGAAGAAGAAAGAGGGGCTGAAGAGAGAGTCCCATGGATCCGGTCCTTGCCGTGCAAGCCTGAGGACTGAGTTCGGATCTTTGGCACCACGTAAAAGCTGGGTATGTTGGTGTACGCCTATAATCCCAGCACTGAGGGGGGGGGGGTGGAGAGCGGAGGATCCCCAGGACTTGCTGGCTAGTTAGTTTACCTGCATCAGTGAGCTCTGGGTTCACTGAGAGACCCTGTCTCAAAAAATAAGATGGAGAGCAATAGAGGAAGAAACCCCACATGAACCTCTGACCTCCGCACACACTTGGATGACCTCCATACACCCACATACATGTGCTCCCATATACATATGGACACACACATAAATGCATGCCACACACACACACATACACACACCTAACGTGGGGGAGGAGGGGAAGGAGGAGGAGGAGAAAAGAGGGCAGGGTAAGGATGGGTTTCCCAGGCCTGGGCTGTCTCTTGCCATCTGTCAGGGCCCTCGGCACCACCTTCTCTTACTCCGCCCCTGCTCCTCATTGTCCTTCCTTAGTTCCCATGAAGCCCGGGGACCTTCTCTGAGTCCCACTGCACGGTGACAGGCAGCTCAGTGCTCAGGCGGGAAGTAAGTGGTCCATTAAACATGACTGCGCTGGCACTGAGGCAGATTCAGGCGACTTTGCAGCGTTTCATTGTGTGTTTTTAATCCCGCACCCCAGGTGACCCTTAAATTCTCTCTTTCTCCCTGTAGCGCTCTTCTGAGGTACACTTGCCAGCCTTGCTAATGGTTTGTTTTCCCCTTTGATTTATTAGATTAGAAGCTCAGTTCTTGGCCTCCCCACTGCTTGGAGAAGCCCTCATTCCGGTCTCCTCCGTTGAATGTTGCTATTGGGCCTGTTTGATTACTTTGCGTGCATACCTGGCAGCTTATAGCTCAGCTCTTGTTTTATTTTCAGAACGTGTGATATTGCCTCATTTTGGAGGGCCTCTTCTTGCTAAGGGTTTGTTTGTTGGTCTTGTGCTTACCTTGAGAGGTAAGTGTTCAGCCTTGACTTAGTGACATGTGGCACAGAGAATTTTAAATGCTTTGTTTTAAAGCCACATGAGTGATGGGGGTGGGTGGGCAAAAAATGATGTTAGAAATGAAAGAGAAAGGCCAGGCATGGTGGTGCACGCCTTTAATCCCAGCACTTGGGAGGCAGAGGTAGGAGGATCTCTGTGAGTTCGAGGCCACCCTTAGACTACATAGTGAATTCCAGGTCAGCCTGAGCTAGAGTGAGACCCTACCTCAAAAACAAAACAAAACAAAACAAAAAGGAAAAGAAAAAGAAAAAGAAAAAAGAAATGAAAGAGAAAGGAGAAAGGCAATGAATTGACTTCTATAACGTGTCATTCCAAAAGTGGTTTGCTTTTTAGCTTTGAAAGGATTTGAAGAACCAAGGAGGGTGTGAACAGGCCAGGAGGGCCACATGTTTGGGTGATTATGGCATTGGAACCTTTAAAAATGCTTTATTTATGTATTTGAGAGAGAAACACATATATGTATATGTGTGTATATATATGTATATATGCACATATACACATGTATGTATGCATATATATACATATATATGCAGGGGGGGGGAGAGGGAGGGAGAATGGGCACGCCAGGGCCTCCAGCCCCTGCAGACAAACTCTAGATGCATGCACCACCACTTTGTGCATCTGGCTTATGTGGGTACTGGGGAATCAAACCTGGGTCTTTAGGCTTTGCAGGTAAGCGCCTTAACCACTAAGCCACCTCTCCAGCCTGGCACTGGAATATTTATTGGTGTGTGTGTGTCCCAGCCCAGTGTAGGGGGATTAGCAGGCCATTGCAATGGAGACTTCTGTGGGATGGCCGAGCTCCTTGGCTCTGGGTTGGTGTAGGGTTCAGCACACTGTGCTCTGCAGGAAATGGTGAGGAGGAGGAAGTAGGGTCGCACTGCTGCTGCAGGTTGGCAGCGGTCTGGTGACTTTAGGGAACAAACTAGGTGGAAGTTGCTGGGGCCGTGTCCTAACCAGGGGCAGTGGAAGGTGGGCTTGCCTGAACAGAGCCCTTTTTTTCTATTCCCCTTCCTTGCACCACCAGAACCCTTGAAGACAAGAGGGCCCCTAGGTTTTCAACCTCATAGAGAGAGGCATGAAAATAGAAAAGGCTTTCAGAGCATTCTGGAATCAGATAAGACTGTTGGATACCCAAGAATGTGTCTGTCTGGTGTGCCCCACCCCCACCCATGTCCACAGCTGGGCAGTGATCCCAGCTCGGTCATTACTTCTGACTATAAAGCCCAGCTGCTCTGGGGGGGGGGTGACTGGGAGGGACAGATTTTAGGATGTGTCCTTGGTGGACATAAGATTCCATGTACAGGTCATGCCTCAACAACTTACTAATTAGTTTTTAATTTTTTGAGCATTTTGTTTATTTGCAAGCAGAGAGGAAGAGCAAAGAGAGATGGGGGTGGGGTGAGAGAGAATGGGCGCTAAGCATGCCAGGGCCTTCAGCCACTGCAAACAAATTCCAAATGCATGCGCCACTTTATGCATCTGGCTTATGTGGGTACTGGGGAATCAAACCTGGATTATTAGGCTTTGTAGGCAAGCGCCTTAATGGCTGAGCCTTCTCTTCACCTCCCTACTTGCTATTTTATTTATTTGAGAGACAGAGTGAGTGCATCAGGGCCTCCAGCCACTGCAAATGAACTCCAGATACATGCGCTACCTTGTGCATCTGGCTTACATGGGTACTGGGGAATCGAACCTTGGTCATTAGGCTTTGCAGCCAAGTGCCGTAACCACTAAACCATCTCTCTAGGCGCCCCCCCCCCCCCGCCACTTAGTAGTTTTTAACTTTGGCCAAGACACTGACACAGTTACTCAGCTGCCCTGTGAAATAGCTCACATTGGCACCTTGAGGTCCCTGCTGAGCCTTCCTGATTAGGTAATGCAGATAAAGTGGGCGGCTCCTGCCCTGGCCCCACACGGCCAACCCAGGGAGAAAAAAACCCGGGAGTTGCAGTCTGCAAACCTCCTTTAGGTCCCCACCTACCCACCACATGCTGGATGAAGGTCCACTGTCCCATAGCTGTGTGGGGAGGCTGGGAGCCTTGGCAGAAGGGATCTTATGAGTGCCATCTGCCTTCCAGGAAGCCACTGCGCCAGGCTCCCTGGACCTTATCAGTCAGCCCTGGTGATTTCAGGAGGACTCTGCTGTGGGTGGACATCGCCCCCCCTTCCCTGACAGTGTGGGTGCGACTTAGGCTCCCAAGGTGACACTTTGGTGACCTCAGCTGCTTCTCCTTCTCTCCTGAACTCTGGTTTTCAGCCAGCAGCTGGCCAGGTTGTTCAGGGATGAAGATACAAACCCGATGGTTGTTTGGTGCCAAAGAAACCCCAAAACACACACACACACAAACAATGACAAAGACCCCAAGCCAGCCATCCACCCAGACTGCCGGTAAGTTAATTAGGTGGAGACCATTTGATTTGGGAATGATAATTTAGCTCTTCCTCTTGCAATTAGTCTTTTTAAATGTTTTCTGCTCCCCCCCCCCCCCCCCCCCCCCGCTGCATGTGTGAAACAGTTAATGTGTAAGCGCTCTGGGAGGCAGCAGCGAGTGCCAGATTGGGTACTGGCACACACCCGGAGGTGACTATTGGGTGCACGGTGAGTTAGGAAAAGACACCAGTGTAGGGAGTCACAAGGATAGGGTTCCTCAAGAAAATGTCAGAGTTTGAGTGAATATATCTTCAGGCCCAGGAGGAAGTTCAGAGGCAAGTCCTTCAAAGTCAGCAGAGAAAGTATCTAATGAGCACTTCTGAAACTTGCTTGTGGCCCTGGAATCATGTGGGGTTCAAGTGAAAATCTGGACTCGGTATGTCTGGGTCAGGGCTGGATGTCCTGCCCCGGGTGAGGCTGATGCCAGAGTGAGGAGTGCGCCCCATCTGGTAGTATTGAGGTTGAATCCGAATCTGCAGGTAATGGGACTCCATGTGTTCCTTACAAAAGAGGAGGAATGGTTGGCATAGGAGACGGATGTGCCCCTCTGGGTGTCAGAAGGCATTGCATGGCTTGTGTTCAAACTAAATTGGCCACTTCCTAACTACGTGACCTCTTGTAAGTCATTACCTGTCTCAGAGCAGCTTTGGGGGTGGCAATTAAAATCCCCCTTTGCAAGTACATGTTTAGTAGTCAAAGTGAGGCTATGCAAGTTATCGGAATCACTTCAGATCCATCTAACTTAAGTCTTTCTACGCACTTGGCATTTGGCCAGTGCTGATTCACATCCTCTGTCTCTTCAGGCCCTCCAGCGCAGGGTCCTGTTCTCTGTCGTCCGTGATCCTGGTCTATGACAGTGCTGCCTTTGTCCCTCCTGTGGATTCTGGCCAGCCCAGGGGACTGGTTTCAGCATGGGACACACTTAAGACCCATTCTCCCTTCCTGTGGCCAGAGAGGCTGCTCCAGGAACCAACCCGAAGACCAAAGCAGGGCTATGAATGAATGAATGAATGAATGAAGACTTACTGAAAGGAAAAGAAAATTTTGTAAGGAAGAGGGGAAAAAAAAGTCACTGGGTGGATTTTTGAATTGAAAATGATGACCTATTTTTGGGCTTTGCCTTAGTGGTTTTGAATTCTGGGACTCTCATGAACTGTAAAGCGGTTCTCATGTTGGGCACATGCACGCGTGTTAGTGAGTAATCATTTATCTCCATCCCTCTTGCAATTAGTCTTTAAAGTAAGGTAGAAAGCTGGTCTACCTGCTGCATGCTACAGCTGACATGTGAGCTAGCTGTTTCTGTGCAGTCAGACAGTGGCTTCAGAGTTCTGGCCACCTCTCCTGCAGAAAGAGCCTGGTCTACTCACGTGGTCTCTGGCTGGGCAGCACCAGCTCTGCCAGGCTGCCTTGGGTTCCTAGTGTCTGCCGCTGAGGAAAAGCCCCACTTCCCACTGTGCCATTGCAGCTGCTGCCCCACCTGTTGCCGCCACACCCACCTCGCTGAGTTAATGTAATTAGTACACGTGCTTCTCCAGGCTGGCTCCGGCTCCTGAGTCCCCGCAGTACCGCTGAGTGCACTCCCTGCAGATGGTACCTCAGGGGCCCTGTGGGGCAGCCTGCAATTGGTGCTGGGCTGGCACCAATTGGTGGCTGCCAGATGATTCCCCATGTGTTTTGGTTTCCTCAAGTCAGCCGCTTGTCACACGTCTGGGTGAAGAGGAGACCCGAGGCAATAGGAGCTGAAATCCTAGCATTGTGGCCCCTTAAAATGTTTCTGGGGGAACATTTCCTAAAAGCTATTTCTTGGCCAGACTGTGTTGGAATCTCATGAGCTGGTGGAAGAAGCGGTCTGGATTCTCATCTAGTCAGGGTGGCTGGAGCGGGGCGGGGGGGGGGGGAGGGACACCCTGATCTATAGCTTTAAGTGCCTTTAACCCCTGAGCTACCTCTCCAGCCTAGGTCTATGGCTTTAACACAAGGTCCAGTGACCTTCACAGACAGCGAGATTTGGCCCTGCCCTGCCCTAGTCCAGCCTGCTGTGTGCCTGATTCAGAGGCACGGATTCATGATTCTGTCGCAGTCCTTGTACCCCGGCCCTCCAGGGCATGTCAGCGACAGACCCAGAGCCAAACCCCAGTTCTTGGAACTCAGAGCCCCTTTTCTGGCTTACAGACCTGCTGTAATTTTTGCACACAGACCTCTAATGCATTCCAGAAGTTTGGTCTGGCTGAAGAGCCCTGTGGCCTATTCTATCTGGGGATATTTTGCCCTCCTTGGTTGTGGGGGCCAAGGAGCAGTTAACAATGCTGGGGATCGGTTCGGCTTTCTCTTGTGGGTCGTGGCTGAGTCCCTAGAGTACTGCTGAGCGGATGCAGCTAAACACATGGCACAGGCCCCCTTCAAAGACAGACCTGACGCAGAGTGCCTGCATCCCATTCCGGGCTCTGCAGGCGCTGGACCCGGTGTGCTACTTACAAAAGACGAGGAACGGTTGGCATATAGGATGGGTGTGCCCCTCGGACGTTCCCTGGGTGTGGAGAGGCATTGCATGGTTCGATTCAAACTGTCAATTGGTCACTTCCTACCTACATGACCTCTTGTAAATAACCCATAGTGATTTAGCAGGGCAGGGTGTGCCTAGAATTCTGTCTTCCTGGGTGATGCTGGCTCTGCCGTTGGGGGTTCACACTACATAGCAAGTGTGGTTTTTTAATTAATTTTTTGTTTATTTTTATTTATTGAGAGCGACAGAGAGAAAGAGGGAGAGAGAGAGAGAATGGACGCTCCAGGGCCTCCAGCCACTGCAAACGAACTCCAGATGCGTGCGCCCCCTTGTGCATCTGGCTTATGTGGGTCCTGGGGAATTGAGCCTCGAACTGGGGTCCTTAGGCTTCACAGGCAAGCACTTAACCGCTAAGCCATCTCTCCAGCCCGTGTGTTTGTTTTTTTTCTAAATAATTACTATCATTTATTTTGAGATGGGGGGGGGGAGGGAGAGAGAATATGGGTGTGCCAGGGCCTTCAGCCACTACAAATGAACTTTAGATGAACGCACCCCCTTGTATGCATGTGTGACATTGCAAGCTTGTGTCTGGCTAGGTGGGACCTGGAGAGTCAAACATGAGTTCTTAGGCTTCTCAGGCAAGTGTCTTAACCACTGAGCCATCTTTCCAGCCCACAAGTGTATTTTTAAGTAAATTAATCCATTTTTGCATCTGCATGTGTGTGGTGTGCATGCATCTGTGTGTGCATGCCGGCATGTATGTGGGCACACGTGCATGTGTGTCCATGCAGGTATCCAGGCGTTCACATTGTGTGTGTTCCTCATCCTCCACCTTACTGATTGAGCTAGGGTCTCTCACTTTGAACCCGGAGCTCACTGATTCATCTAGTCTAAAGCCAGCTTGCTGTGGGCATCCCTGTCTCAAGTGCTGAGTTTATAAGCAGGCTGCTACATCTGCCTGACATTTATGTGGGTACTGAGGTGTGGGGATCTGAACTCGGGGCCTCACACCTGCATGGCAAGCGCTTTATCCACTGAGCCATCTCCCCAGCCCCACGACCTTATTTTTTGAGACAAGAGTCTCACCAAGTCAGCTACACTAGCCAGCCAGCAAGACCCAGGGATCCTCCTGTCTCTGCTTTTCCAGCTCTGGGGTTTCAGGACTGTGACATTACACCTGACATTTTTATGTGTGCTGGGAATTTGAACTCAGGTCCTCTTGCTCGCACAGCAAGTCCTTACCCACTGAGCCATCTCCCCAGCCCCAGTAAGTGTTTTCAGAGCAATCTTATTTAGAGTGATGCAAATGTGGGTGGGGCCACAGCTCTACCTAACCAGCAGTGTGACCCTGGACAAGTCACGTTAACCCCTCTGACGTTTGGATTCTTTATCCGTGGGATGGAGATGTGCCATTGAGAGCCAAATGAGACGATATGTGTAGTGAGTTCAGCATTCATCTTGGCCTTGGCTAACATTCAGCAAATGTCACTGTTGCTTTCACCACCACTATTATTATTTGGCTGGTAGTTCAGCTGTGTTTGTTCAGCCTTTCATTATTTGCCCACTTTGTGCCTAATGCTTTGCTAAAATAAGATAAGGTGGGAGGCGATCCTGTGGACTGTCTCTGTGGTAGAAGGTTATAAAAAGAGTCCATGTTCTTTGCACCCTCAAAATATGGTCAGTATTCACTCATCCTTGGTCAGTGAGTGTGGAGAGAGTTTCTTGAAAACAAGGCAACCTTGGGCTGGAGAGATGGTTTAGTGGTTAAGGCACTTGCCTACAAAGCCCAAGGACCCAGGTTCAATACCCTAGAACCCATGTAAGCCAGATGCACAAGGTGGCACTTGCATCTGGAGTTCATTTGTAGTGCCTGGAGGCCCTTGCACACCTGTTCTGTCTCTCTCAAATAAATAAATAAAAATAAAATATTAAGAGCTGATAGAATGACTCAGTGCTTAAGATGCCCTCTGACAAAACCTAACAACCCGGGCTGGATTCCTCAGTACCCACATACAGCCAGATGCACAAAGTGGCACATGTGTCTGGAGTTCATTTGAAGCAGCTGGAGGCTCTGTTGTGCCCATTCTCCCTGTCTCTTTCTCTTTTCTCTATGTCTCTCTGCTTGCAAATAAATAAATAAAATTTTAAAATATTAAAAAAAAACAATGCTGGGTGTGGTGGCGCACGCCTTTAATCCCAGCACTCGGGAGGCAGAGGCAGAGGCAGGTGGATCGCTGTGAGTTGGAGGCCACCCTGAGACTACATAGTGAATTCCAGGTCAGCATGAGCTAGAGTGAGACCCTTCCTTGAAAAACCAAAACAACAACAACAACAACAACAACAACAAAACAAGGAACCTGATTTCTGGGTTTTTATTCTTTTTTTTTTTTTTTTGGTTTTTTGAGGTAGGGTCTCTCTCTAATCCAGGCTGACCTGGAGTTCACTATGGAGTCTCAGGGTGGCCTTGAATTTATGGCGATCTTCCTACCTCTGCCTCCTGAGTGCTGGGATTAAAGGCGTGCACCACCATACCCGGCGTTTTATTTTTTAAACAATTTTTTTAAAGTTTTTTTTTTTAATTTTTTTTGGCTTATTTTTATTTGTTTGAGAGCAACAGACAGAGAGAGAAAGAGGCAGATAGATAGAGAATGGGTGCGCCAGGGCCTCCAGCCACTGCAAACAAACTCCAGATGCATGCGCCACCTTGTGCATCTGGCTTACGTGGGTCCTGGGGAATCAAGCCTCAAACTGGGGTTCTTAGGCTTCACAGGCGAGCACTTAACCGCTAAGCCATCTCTCCAGCCCTGAGGTTTTACTCTTAATGGTTGCATGGCCAGTGAGCACAGGGACTTTCTCAGCATTCTGAAGCTCGGGAAGCCCGTTTGCATGGGAGGATTTCAGAGCCTGGGAAGCCCAGCATTGCTACGTGTTAGCTGTGTGACCCGAGGGTTACACATCGCAAAGCCTGTTTCCCCTACTCTAAAATGGGATCACCTAGTACAGGGGCCTTCCCTTCTCTGTAGTTTTGCTTTCCATGGCTTCAGATACTTGAAGTCAACTGTGGTTGGGGAAATGAGTTCATTGCATGAAAAATTCCAGGAATAATTTACAAGTTTTAATTTCTGCTTACTCATTCTGAATAGCACGATGAAATCTGATGCAGTTCTGGCCTGTCCTGACTGGTACCTGAGTCCTTTGGCCAGAATATCCAGGGTATACATGCTACCTGCCCCTCGGTCACTTAGTAGCTGGCTGGGTTATCATGGTGATGGTCAAGGTGTTGTAATGCTATAGCCAGGTGACTCTTATTTACTTAATAATGGCCCCGAGGCCCCAAAGTGATGCTGGCAACTTGGATGTGTCCCAAAGAAGCCATCATGTGCTTCCTTCATGAGGAGGTGAAGGTTCTCGACTTTATCATAGGTTTGTGACCAGTACTGTCCATGGCTTTAGCCTTTGCTGCAGGGTCTTACATCATAGCCCCTCGAGATATTGTGAGGGAGAGCACAGTAGCCACTTGCAGAGTCAAAGTGAGGCTATGGGAGTTGACGCATGTAGATGACTTGGTGCCTGTTAACCAGTCCTTTGGGTTCTGGTCTGCAAATTGGGAGGCCCGAGCTCAAACTCTAGTGCGGAAGAATCCTGGGGGAACCCTCTTCCAGCCCAGCTGCAGAGGCCTGCTCAGCAACTCTTAACTCACTGGCGCCAGGGGGTCCTCAGAGCAGCACCCAGGGGATTCTGGTCCTAGTGGGACACTTTGAGAAAGTTCTGGTGCTCAGTTTACTGTGGTCAGCATTGGGGTGCTAGAGAGATGGCTCAGTGGTTAAGTGCACTTTTTGTGTGAGACTACCCGAATTCCAGTCTCCAGAACTCAGGCAAACAGCTGGGCATGGCCACACATGCCTGTAACCATGGTTCTGTGGGGAGTGGAGGCTGGAGAATTGCTGAGACTTATGAACAGCAGGCTTCCGAATCAGTATTCTCATTGATCAGTACTCCTGCTCCGTAGCAAGGAAACACGTTGGTGAGTGATGGAGGGGTCACCCAGTGTTCTCTGGCCTCTGCAGGTGAGTGCACCGTGGGTTACATCAGCATGTACACACGTGTATATAACACACATCACAACAACAGCAGCAGCAACAACAGCACACTATATATACTGAGTACACACAAAAATTAAAGTGGTCACCTTTGTGACCACGATGTGGGGTGGGCGGCCTGGAGGACAGTTGTGCTGATGGACTTTTTCTCTCAGCAGAGGCCTGGGTTTTCTATGTCAAGCCATCATCCCTCACTTGGTGAGGCAGGAGCTGTTGGGGTTGGGGAAGACAGAGGGGACATTGCAGCTGGCTTTTAGAACAGTCCCAATGGGACAAACGCAGAGAGGAGCGAGCAACCTGGAAGTGGAACATGGGGCTAATGGGAGATGGGAGCAGAGGCGGGGGTGGAGACACACACTGCGGTACAATTCCTGGTGCAGGAAGAAGGTGGGAAAAGCACCAGAGAGGAGGAGGCAGCTGGAGAGGGAGTCCTGCTGGCTCAAGGTGTGGCCCCAGGAGACAGCTTAGAGACGGTAGTGCTGTGCAGGGACAAGGGAGGTGAACTCTGAGGAGAGGGAGAGAGTGGTGGCCAAGCAGGTGGCCGCTGTTGCTGCCAGCTGCACTCAGTCACTGGAGGGGAGAGCATACAGTCAGGACACTCAGGCACGATCCCCGCTGCCAGCCTGGCCGCTCCGCCCAGGAGTCCAGGCAGCACGTTTCACCTGCTCAGACACATCCAGTTCCCTCCACTACTGACGGAAGTTCAGCCCACGAAATGGATGAAAGCACAGGCTGTGGGGCTGCTGCTTGCTTTCAAGCCACTAGTTTCTGCCATCTGCGTATCCTTGACCTCATGACCACCCCACGGTGCTTTGTTTTCTCATCGGTAAAATGGGAATGACAGTGATAGTATTGTGCCACTTACTGGGGCTGGAGGTCAGTATGTCCTGTGGTGGGGTCGGTCTTTCTTATAGCTGATGCCCCTGGAATCTTTTTCACAAGTACAATTTTTTCCTTCTCCACATCATTTCTTCTTCCTCCCATGTGTTCCTGCTAGTTTACTTCCTCCACCAGTCATCACCTTCAGTTTAACCAGAATCATTGTTCTTATCCTTCAGGTCCTGGCCAGGGTCACTTATCTATGATGACCCTCCTAATGCCCTGTACCCAACAGGAAGTCATACATACTTCACTATTTTATTTTATCTTTTAAATTTATTTTGAGAGAGAGAGAGAGAGAATGCGAACACCAGGGCCTTCGGCCACTGCAAATCAACTCCAGATGCATGCGCCCTCTTGTGGGCATGTGCGACATTGCATGATTGCATCACTGTGCGTCTGGCTATGTGGGACCTGGAGATTCGAACATGAGTTCTTAGGCTTCTCAGGCAAGCACCTTAACTGCTAAGCCGTCTCCACCCCTCCACTAGTTTGTATCTTGTACATCTTGTATCTTGAAGGGAAGCATTAAAAAATGTGCGTGTGTGTGTGTGTTGTGTAATGTGGGGTGTGTGTGGTGTAGACACTTGCATGTGCCCTGGTGGTGCCCTATGCACTGGCCTGTGGTGGAGCATGCTTGCCTGTGGTGGCCATAGCCAAACCTCTTGTGTCCTACACCATGGCACTTCCACCTGCCCTTATTCGAGCTGGAATGTCTTAATGACCCCAGAGCTGGCTTCTTTTTTCCTGAGAGCTTCAGTGATTCTGTGTCCTCTGCTGCCCTGCAGGACTGGATGTACAGGGGCCCATGGCCATGCCCAGCTGTTGAATGTGGTTCTGGAGATTTGAACTTAAGCAGTCTCAGGCCCTTTCACAACCTCAAGCCCTCTTGCTTGTGCAGGAAACACACTTAACCCCTGAGCCATCTCTCCAGGCAAGGGCAGCATTTGTTGATGGGTTTCCTGTGGACAGGCACATGTCAACAAGCCCAGACCCACGGTGACCCTAATTGAGATAATCATGAATGAACTCTTCACCCTGCCTGTGTGTTTAAGGTAACACTAGTTTCTGCAATGGAAACTCCCAAATCAAGGCAAATGGAAGCAATAAAGTTTCTTTCTCATTTGTGTACTAGTCTACGGTAGGTATTTTTGGTTGGGTAGTTGCTATAGTAAAGTGGCTCCCAAAGGGGGAAAAAAACTGATAAAAGGTGGCTCCCCATTGAGGTGCTATTGGGCAGTATTGGAACCTTTAAGAGGCGGAGCCTAGTGGGAGGTCTTCAGGTCATTGGAGGCATGTTCTTAGAGGGCATGGGGGTTCCCAGACCCTTCCTTTACCTCTCTTTTGCTCCCGAGTGAGGAGTGAGTAGTTTTGCTCTGTCTTATATCTCCACTATGATGCGCTGCCTCACCCAAAGCAACAGGACCAACTGACTGTGGACTGGGATCTAAAACCATGGATCAAAATTCAGCCTTTTTTTTTTTTTTTTAATGGATCATCTCAGGCATTTGCTATAGTAACAGAAAGCTGACTAACACAGCAGCTCTTCTCTACTTGGTATATCAAGGACCACGACTCACTCCGTCTTGTGGACTTATTATCTTTAATCAGATTCCCAAGGACACTCTGAAGGTTGTCTTTTTTTTTTTTTTTTTTTTTGGTTTTTCAAGGTAGGGTCTCACTCTAGCCCAGGCTGACCTGGAATTCACTATGGAGTCTCAGGGTGGCCTCGAACTCACGGCGATCCTCCTACCTCTGCCTCCCGAGTGCTGGGATTAAAGGCGTGCGCCACCACGCCCGGCTAAGGTTGTCTTTTTTAACAGCTAGCCAGACTGGTGTAAGGATATGGGACTTACTGAGCTAGGCTTAGAAAAAGAGCCCAAGTCTTCTGGTTCTATTTCACCAGCCAGAACTTGGCCTTAGAAATGTTGTCAGCTATCATTTCATTTTCTGTTTAGTAAGACCTCATGTCACAGTCTGCATATAAGAGACAGGCAACCTTGTTTCGTACACCTCTGTCTGCTTTTCCACTGTTAAGCCAATCTTAACCAACTCCTATTTCTTCTTCACACAACCTTTGGTTTGGAGCCATGCAATCAGTGGGGGTCTTTGAACCAGAACGTGGGGAGCACTGGAGCATGTGATTTCCTGTTTACAGTATGTTACTCTTAGAACCCCGCTTATTTTTAGGCTGCTTGGGTAGACACTAGCTGGCTGGCAGTTGCAGGGGACATGGGGCCCAGCTTGCCTGGTTTAAATCCTTTGAGATCAGTGATGGCTGGATGTGCGTTCGGAAGCAGAATTGAATCTGCAAGGAGTTGGTGACGATTGCATTCAGTCTCCTCATCGTGGAAGCACCATCTGTACAACGTGTCTTACTCAGTCAGCACGAGGAGACGATAGCGCGGAGACCCTCTGTTTGGCAGACAAAGCCTTCCCTTTGTCCGGTTGACATGTGCTCAGTTAATTTCCTGAGAGACGTTGCTTAATGATTCTCCTGAGTGTATAAAAGGTTCTTGGATTTTCTTCTTACAAAAAAAGAAGAAGAAGAAGAAGAAGAAGAAGCCAGCAGCCCACTGTGTGATTGTCAAGTGTTTTGGTAGCTTATAATTTGCAGAATGTACTCATGAGGGTCATGCTTGTTTAAATTTGAGAAATTTGTATATGCTTCAATATAGGCAGATTGGAAGAAGGACTTTAAACACATCCATCTCAGTTTTTAAAAACCCATTTGTTAGAAATGACCGTACTTCAAAGCATCCTGGGAGATGAATTTTCCAGATGTTATGTTCAGAATCTCACCGAGGAAAAGAAGTTGGACACAATGCCAGAGAAGTTGGGGACAATCCTTAGTTCCCTCTCAGGGAGTTTATAGCCTCAGTTCCCTTCCCTCCTGACAAGCAATTTTCATCTGTCTTGTTTAATAATAGTTTCTCCTCTTCCTCCTTGTCACATTCCCCTCACTTCCTATCAGGAAAATCGGGGCTTTCTTTCAGTTTTGGAGGAATTCTGTTGTGGGTACCATGTGTGTGTGGGGGGGGAGGGGTATGGTTAGTAAAACTTATTTGGAACCTGAATATCAAGGTACCAATTTCTGCCTTTCTGGTTTCCTTCCAAGGGGTTGTGCTGTGTGTCATCACAACGTCCTGTCCTCTTTCTTATGGATCTTGTCCTGTTCATTCAGTTCAAACCCACCTAATGTAATAGTAAGTGGAACTGACCGTCAGCCCTGTAGTCGGACCACGCGTGGCCAATTTCATGGTCCTCTGGAGTGTGCTGAATGTTAGTCCAGTTTGTGTCAGTCATGCAATGCCTTAAAAAATAATAATGCTTTGCAACTGAAATGTTCTGGTTGATAAGTTTTCTGGTTAATGCAAGGGCATGACCTTGGGCAGTCTGTGACCATATGTGAATTATTTGTCCTTGTTAAGCATCTTCTTGGAGACCAGGATGCCATTGTTTTCCTTATCAGAGTCATTGGGACAACGGACCTGAAATTCCTCAACTGTACCTCATATACGCAGTACTCAGTGGGTGGAAATGACTATTACAATTAATTATTATTAAGATACAAAAATCACCACTGATGAGAGATTTTTAGAATGTCTAAGGTAGAAATAAAATGAAATAGAAAATCAGAAGCAGGATTTTCCTGTGGGATTTCAATTTGCAGGGATCTATAGGATCCTTTGCAGAGGCAAATTTTTTGTACCTGTAATGATACCATTTAAATCTCTTGTTAGTTACAGATACAATTCCACAGACACTGAGTACTGAGTACCTGTATCTCGGTACCTCTGCTAGGTCTTGTTTGATCCAAAAGGTGGAAGAGGGTTGGGGAGAGAGCTCGATGGGAAAAGCACTTGCTGTGTAAGCTTGAGTACTCAAATTTGATTCTCCGACCTCACCTAAAAAGCCAGAAGCCTTGGCAGGTTTCTGTAATCCCAGCAACTGGTGGTGAGATGGGAGATAGAGATTGGGAAATTTTCCAAAACTCATGTCAAGCACAAAAAAGAACAACAGGAGGGTGAGATGGAGAGATTTCAGATGAGGTAGACAGGCAAGGACCAACCCGGTAGTTGTTCTCTGACCTCCACATTCACACTGTGATACTGACACGTCATACACATGCGTATACACACACATGCGTTAAAAAAGGAGGCTGAAGTAGGTGGATCACTGTGAGTGAGGCCAGCCTGAGACTGCAGAGTCAATTCCAGGTCAGCCTGGCCTACAGTGAGACTCTACCTCAAAAAAAAAAAAAAAAGGCAGGAAAGGCTTAACAAAAGTAAGTCAGTTTTTGTCACCTCTCCAAGGCTGTTTAGTCAGGGTGGCCTGATGTTCCAATTTACCCCAGCCAGTCCCCAGACAAGTTTACTACTATTGTCCAGGCATAATTATTAATGGATCCCCCTTTTTGTTTTCAAAAGTATTCTGGTTGGGGAAAGCAATGCTGTGTCTCAGTCAAGGCCATTATGGAAACTGCGCTTCTTCAGAATAGGGCTGCTTGATTCTTTGGACAAGAAGGAACCAGTCAAAGCTATCCCTCAGGTAGTTCCTTCCAGGCTGGAGTAGAGAAGAGGAGGAGGCAGGGGGGTAAAATTCTGGAGGTGAACTAAACAGACTACTTGCTCTGCGACGGCCCGAGCCCACCTGGCTGTGCCATCTTGAATTGCGTCCGCTCTCCAGGCTTGGTTTAGGCTTCCTCAGCCAGTGTGTCTTGGGTATTTTCATGGAGACTGTCTTTTCAGGTTTAATACTTGCCTTAAAAACTCCCCAGCCCTCCCACCCTCCGCAAAAAAGGGATTAGGGAGTGAGGCAGGGACCCACTTGCTTCCACACCGGGTGCCGAGTCAGGTCATTGGTTTTGATGGCCATTTCCTCTCCAGTCTAGGTGCACAGGCTCGAGGGGTGAAGTTCAGGGCTACTTGCAGTTTCTGTCAAGGTTTCAAAATTGTCTGGTGCCTGTGGGGAGGTGGGCTTGGGTAGTTAACTGTTTCTTGACTCAGCGTTTGCAACTTGAGGACTTTGCTTTTCTGTGCCATGTTTCCCAGTCACTGCGCGCCTCTGGCTGTGGTGGATTTGAGGAGTGTTAGAGTGTCATTTTACATGTTGGGTGATCACTGCTCAGTTAGTAATCAAGGAAGGTGGTTCGCATGTCTCTGTTTTGGATAGGACTTTTCCCTCTCTATGTGTTTGCATTGGTTCTGAGTGTCTTAGTAACCGTTTGGGGAATGTTTGGGGAATTTAGGTGGCAAGAGTCCCTCCTGGCTTAGGCATTAAACTAACCCCGTGTGTTTATTTTGAAGCCCTCACCTCTAGATTCTCATTTGCAATTCTGGGGTGCACAGCCAATTTTCTGTGTCATGAACTTTCTTTTCCTGTGATGCCAAAGGGCAGGAGGGTGCTGGGATGGAACCCCACTTTCTCCCACCACAGCAAGTTGAACCTGTGTTCTCTGAGGCAGGCAATACCCGATCGCCCTCTTCTTGCTGTGGTGTTTGTGTTTTCATTTAGGCTTTTGCCAAATAGGGTGCCCAACTCACTGGAATCCTCCTTGCTAACTCTCTGAGTCCGTGATGGGTTAAGTGAGGCCTCTGCAGCCATGGGGAACAAGGTCTGTTGTGTCAGTCACCTTGGGCCTCAGTTTCTTCAGAGATGAAGGGTTGGGGGATGGCTCAGTGGGTCACATGCTTTGGCGCACAAGCTCAGGGATCTGAGTTCAGATCTGCAGTACCTGTGGACCTTTTGGATGCACCTGTAATCCCAGCGCCGGGGAGCAGGCGCAGGCTGATCCCGAAGGCTCACTGGCTAGCTAGTCTAGACCATTCAGTGAGCTCCAGGTTCAGTGAGAGACCCTGCCTCAAAAAATAAGGTGGATGGGCTGCAGAGATGGCTTAGTGGTTAAGGTGTTTTCCTGTAAAGCCTAAGGACCCAGGTTCAATTCCTCAGTACCCATGTAAGCCAGATGCACGAGGTGGCACATGTATCTGAAGTTTGTTCGCAGTGGCCCAATCTTTTTATCTGCTTCTTTCTTTCTCTCAAAATGAAATAAATAAATAAAATATTTAAATAAAATAAGGTGGGAGAGTGAGTGAGGAAGACGTCATACATGCCCACACACTTAGGAACATGTATACATACCACAGACACATGACACACAGGACAGCAACAAAAGAAGGACATGAAGAGCCCCCTTCCCAAGGCTGTGAGGGCTAATGAAATGATGATGAAGAAAGGACTCGGAGACAGCTCTCATTGAATTTGATTTACTGAATGGAGTCATTACATCACAAACCTCATCAAGATCTTGACTAGAGGTAGATGGACCGTGGTCCTATGAAAAAAACAGATCTAGCCCATTTCCTGTTTTTGGATGGTCCATGAGTTAAGAAACACGTTTACATCTTAAAAATAGTTAGAAAATATCAAAAGAAGAATATCACCTGACACATGAAAATTCTATGAAATTCAAATGCCAGTGTCCTTAAATAAAGTTTTGCGGGGACTCAGCCATGCTCATTGGCTTGCATATTTTCTGTGTCACTTTGGCATGATCAAGGCAGTATTAAGTTGCTGCTCCAGAGACTAAATGGCCTGCAAGACCGAAAACATTTGTCTGGCTCTGTGCGGAAAAAAGTATGCCAACTCCTATTCTAGAACAGTAGTTATTGTAGCAAGATGAACCTGGCTCTACCCAGGGATCTTGGCCTTGGTTGATGCTAAGGTTTGAGACAGCTAATGCTCTCAAATTCCTGAGGAATGTGTCTAAGTCCATTGATTAATTGATTATTCATTCATTGATCCATTATTGTTTTAATAAACATTTAGTGAGTCCTTGCTGATACAGAAAAAATAATAAGCAACACAGGTGACAACCAATGTCCTCCCAGAGCCTGCTGTCCATAGGAGGCGTGAGATGTGCAGAGCTCAAGAACGCTGGATGTGCCAGTCCTGTGGAGAAAGAAGGGGGTGAGTGGGATGGGACTTTAGTGAGGCAGGAACCCTGAACATGTGCTGCGGGGGCAGGAGGCAGGAGGACAACTGCTCAGGCAGTGGGAACTGTAGGTTCAGAAGCTCTGGGTGGGGGGAGCACTGGTAGAGACTGAGGCATGCAAGGCTGAGGAGAGGGAAGTGTGGAAGGCCAAGACATGCAAGGCAAAGGGAACAAGGTATGCAAGGCCAAGGAAAATGAGGTGTGCAAGACAAGGAGAATGAGGTATGTGAGGGCAAGAAGAGCAAAGTGTGGAAGACCAAGGAGAGGAGGTGAGGAAGGTCTAGGTGACTGAGGTATGGAAGGTCAAGGAGAGTGAGGTGTGGAAGGTCAAGGAGAGCGAGGTGTGGGAGGTCAAGGAGAGGAGGTGTGGGAAGTCAAGGAGAAGAAGTGTGGAAGGTCAAGGAGAGTGAGGTGTGGGAGGTCAAGGAAAAGAGGTGTGGAAGGTCAAGGAGGGTGAGGTGTGGAAGACCAAGGAGAGGAGGTGAGGAAGGTCTAGGTGACTGAGGTATGGAAGGTGAAGGAGAGTGAGGTGTGGAAGGTCAAGGAGAGCGAGGTGTGGGAGGTCAAGGAGAGCGAGGTATGGGAGGTCAAGGAGAGGAGGTGTGGGAGGTCAAGGAGAAGAAGTGTGGAAGGTCAAGGAGAGGAGGTGTGGGAGGTCAAGGAGAGTGAGGTGTGGAAGATCAAGGAGAGGAGGCGTGGGAGGTCAAGGAGAGCGAGGTGTGGAAGATCAAGGAGAGCGAGGTGTGGAAGGTCAAGGAGAGCGAGGTGTGGAAGGTCAAAGAGAGAGGTGTGGAAGGTCAAGGAGAGCGAGGTGTGGTAGATCAAGGAGAGGAGGTGTTGAAGGTCAAGGAGAGTGAGGTGTGGAAGATCAAGGAGAGGAGGTGTGGGAGGTCAAGGAGAGTGAGGTGTGGAAGGTCAAGGAGAGTGAGGTGTGGAAGATCAAGGAGAGGAGGTGTGGGAGGTCAAGGAGAGCGAGGTGTGGGAGGTCAAGGAGAACGAGGTGTGGAAGGTCAAGGAGAGCAAGGTGAGGAAGGTCAAGGAGAGAGGTGTGGAAGGTCAAGGAGAGCGAGGTGAGGAAGGTCAAGGAGAGCAAGGTGAGGAAGGTCAAGGAGAGTGAGGTGTGGGAGGTCAAGGAGAGGAGGTGTGGGAGGTCAAGGAGAGTGAGGTGTGGAAGGTCAAGGAGAGTGAGGTGTGGAAGGTCAAGGAGAGCGAGGTGTGGGAGGTCAAGGAGAGGAGGTGTGGGAGGTCAAGGAGAGAGTGTGGGAGGTCAAGGAGGAGAGGTGTGGGAGGTCAAGGAGAGTGAGGTGTGGAAGATCAAGGAGAGTAGGTGTGGAAGGTCAAGGAGAGTGAGGTGTGGAAGGTCAAGGAGAGTGAGGTGTGGAAGGTCAAGGAGAGCGAGGTGTGGGAGGTCAAGGAGAGGAGGTGTGGAAGGTCAAGGAGAGTGAGTGTGGAGATCAAGGAGAGGAGGTGTGGGAGGTCAAGGAGAGTGAGGTGTGGAAGGTCAAGGAGAGGAGGTGTGGAGGTCAAGGAGAGTGAGGTGTGGAAGGTCAAGGAGAGGAGGTGTGGGAGGTCAAGGAGAGTGAGGTGTGGAAGGTCAAGGAGAGGAGGTGTGGGAGGTCAAGGAGAACGAGGTGTGGAAGATCAAGGAGAGGAGGTGTGGAAGGTCAAGGAGAGGAGGTGTGGGAGGTCAAGGAGAGTGAGGTGTGGAAGGTCAAGGAGAGGAGGTGTGGAAGGTCAAGGAGAGGAGGTGTGGGAGGTCAAGGAGAGTGAGGTGTGGAAGGTCAAGGAGAGGAGGTATGGGAGGTCAAGGAGAACTGAGGTGTGGAAGGTCAAGGAGAGGAGGTGTGGGAGGTCAAGGAGAACGAGGTGTGGAAGATCAAGGAGAGCGAGGTGTGGAAGGTCAAGGAGAGTGAGGTGAGGAAGGTCAAGGAGAGTGAGGTGTGGGAGGTCAAGGAGAGTGAGGTGTGGGAGGTCAAGGAGAGTGAGGTGTGGAAGATCAAGGAGAGGAGGTGTGGGAGGTCAAGGAGAACGAGGTGTGGAAGATCAAGGAGAGGAGTGTGGGAAGATCAAGGAGAGTGAGGTGTGGACGACAAGGAGGAGCGAGGTGTGGACGGACAAGGAGAGTGCGGTGTGGAAGACAAGGAGAGTGAGGTGTGGAAGATCAAGGAGAGCGAGGTGTGGAAGGTCAAGGAGAGTGAGGTGTGGGAGGTCAAGGAGAACGAGGTGTGGAAGGTCAAGGAGAGGAGGTGTGGAAGATCAAGGAGAGCGAGGTGTGGAAGGTCAAGGAGAGTGAGGTGTGGAAGATCAGGAGAGTGGGTTGTGCACACCAGGTAGAGTGAGGTGCTCGAAGTGTGCAAGGCAAAAGAGAACAGAATGTACAAAGACCAGGATCACGAGGCATGGAAGATGTAAGTTGAGTTTCTTTGTATTTTTAATATTCAGCATTGGCTAGAGCTGTGTTAATCGGACTTATGCTCCTGTTTACAAAGCTACTGTACTCCGCAGAGCCATCAGCGAATAAGAAGAGAGCAGTGCTCTGCACATTGTAGATAAGGGTGAAGTTCTAGGCAGATAGAGAGTTTGGAGGTTGGCTCAAGGGCATTTGGGACTGAATAACTTTAGTGGGGGCTTTCCTGGGCACTGTGGGATGTTCAGCAGCATGTTTACCAGTATTAACTCTCCAGCGTGACTACCACTAATGTCTGCAAACAGTGTCACATGTCCCTTCGAGACAAAATCAACCCCAATGAGAACAATTTATAAGCTACTTATAACCTCTGTAACTTTGGGCAAGTTACTTAATTTCTCTGAGTTCCCACCCCCCCTATTTTTCTTTTCTTTCTTTCTTTTTTTTTTAGCAGGGTCTTATTCTAGGCCAGGCTGTCCTGGCACTCATTCTGTAGTTCCAGGCTGGCCTTGAACTCACAGCAGTACTCCTACCTCAGCTTCCTGAGTGCTGGGATTAAAAACTTATGCCACTACAGCCAGATGGGCCCCAGTTTGGTCCCTTGAGGAGTGAAGGTAAATACTGGAATTCTTAGTCCTAGGGGTGCTGAGAGAATTACGGGATGCACAGTGGTATTCACTGTAGAGGAGACCGAGCCCTTGCAGATATGCACCATGATGCCCAAAAATGACTCCTGTAACTTCTCGTTTATCTGCTTTTGTCTTGGTGAGAAGTATATTTCCATGGTGGGTCCCGAGCCTCACACTTTTTCTCTTAATCATTGTCATCTTCTCTATGTGGCTGCAATGTGAGAAGCCCTCCATATTGACCTGTGAGGTAGGGAGGGGAGCGTCATTCCTTCCACTTTTAGCTATGGTCAGAAACCGAGGGCCCGAGAGCCTCAAACCTGCACCCAGGTCCCGGCGTCCACAGCTTCCGGCCCTTCTGAGCCCCATCGAGTGGAGTGCGCAGGGTCAGAAGGTGAGATACACACTTTTATGTTGTTCCCTGGGGCTCCCTGTTAGCACATCGTCCTTTTTTTTGGGGGGGGGGGAGTTCAAGGTAGGGTCGCTAGCACAGGCTGACCTGGAATTCACTCTGCAGTTTCAGGCTGGCCTTGAACTCACAGTGATCATCCTACCTCTGCCTCCCAAGTGCTGGGATTAAAGGCGTGTGCCACCATGCCTGGTTATATCATCCATTTAATTAAGATCAGCTTTCTGGCCCAAGAAAGGCCCAGGATATGTGGGCACTGAAGATGCCACAGGCCACATGAACGGAGGGGACACACGGATGTAGAGAGAAAGCATCACATACCTGCCAGCCTGGTTTTCATCCCCTGGTCTCCTGAAACCCAGAGAGTGCGGTGAAGAGCCCTTCTCCCAGCACCGCATGGGGGCCTCTCCCATAGTCCTTTCCTCCCTGGCCTGACTTCTGTGCCCACACTGGACAAGCGGCTTTCTTTTTCTTTGTTCCATCCGGCTTGGCTCTTCCTCCTGGAGGCGCCATGGCCCATGCTTCCCTGAGCGCATACATGCTCCAAGCACTCCGCTCTACCTTGTTTCCTCCAGTAATTTACCTTGACCATCTCACTGGTGCTTTCACTTAAAGGTGAGGCCAGAGTCCTGAGACATTATATAGTACTTTTTTTCCCAGGTTCAGCCAGCAATTAATTTAAGGATGGGAGAATTCTATCCACAAAGTCTTTTTCTTTTGAAAAATCTTGGATGAAACATAAGAAAAAGTCAAGGTTTCTTCAGTGAAATTAAAAGTACACCCACAAACTCAGTACCTGGGAACAGAGAATCCCTGGGCTTCGCTCTCGAGGCCTTGTGTGGCACCCACTCGTGGTGAGTCGTGCAAAGCCAGTTTAATGCCAGTCTGTACAAACAATGGCTCAACCTCCACAGGATGGGTTTCCCACAGTCTTATTGTCACCAGTGTCCTCTTCCTCCTGAAGCTTGGAGGTTTGACACCTCTTGGCACCTGTGAAGCTGGGATTGGGGGCAGGAACCTCCAGATCCCAGCCTGCGATCATCCTGTATAGAGAAGAGCTCCCTCACCCTTGGGTGTGGGTGGAATTCCTGGGACCTGGGTGGAGCTGCAGACCTTGAGTCCACAGACCTGGCTTGGGCCTGGGTCAGTTTGTCCCCAGCTCCAAGGAGACACTGTCCACTGACCAAGCTAGAGTTCCCCATTCTAGCTTCTGTCTCCCTCACTCCACCACAGAGGCTGAACTGAATCTTAGAAAAGGAATTTTGGCTCAGGAGAGGTTCAGATATGAGGTCTCAGGAAGGATTCCATCTTTGAGAGGACTGAGGGGTCATTGTGACACATGTGGTGC
The DNA here is from genome assembly GCA_036346955.1 of Dipus sagitta. Taxonomy (NCBI): domain Eukaryota; kingdom Metazoa; phylum Chordata; class Mammalia; order Rodentia; family Dipodidae; genus Dipus; species Dipus sagitta. Next base: position 20,113,901 of record CM070777.1, on the reverse strand, counting down.
CCCTGAGGCTGACTGCTGGTGGCCATGGTACAGTGAAGTCTGGTCACTTGTAAGCCCTTGGTGAACTCGATCTTGGTGGGGTGGCTAACAGTTTTTGGAAACTTACCATACGCTACCTCTCTCTTCCACGGAGTAGCAGCTGGGTCTCTGTGGAGCAGAGTCCACTTTGCAAGTGTGAAGTGTCCTCATCGGGTCCAGAACCATTATCCCACTGGCAGGTGTCCACACTCATTCTGGGAGCCCCAAGTTCTTGCTGTATTTTCTTCCTTAACAGTGCTGGCTCAGAGGGAGTCAGCTCTCCCAGCAGAAGATATTAATGTTAACTGTCAATTGCTTCTGCGATATGTCCTCCTGAGCCCTCATGAAGGCTCTGGTAGGGACTTCATGATCAGACTCGGGGACACATAATGCCTGTCGCATTGCCAGAAGACTTAGAAACATCTCAGGCAGATGGTGTCAGAGTTAATAAACGCTCGGCTTCCCCCTCGCACTGCACAGGGCAGCTTGGGTGGTGGTTTATGAGATGAAAATGGAGACCAGAGAGTCAACTGCCTTGTTCAGAAAAGTCACTTCAGATAATGATGCAGGATTTAAGGATTGGAGTGGGAGGGTGATTATAACTTAACTGATCCTTCTCTACACAACAGACATGGTAAATCTCTAGGCCCTGGAATCTTCCCATCTTGACCAACCCCATTCAACCATGTTTGTACTCTGTGATCAGATATTGATCCGCCTTAAACAAAAGAAGCCCCTCACTGTGCCACTCTGAGGTCCACAGTGTTTTGATTGAATTCTTTCACCAGGGAGTAGATGGCATGCTGAGCTGGGAGACCCTGTACTCTTGTCTTGTCGTCTTGCTGTGTGTGTGTGTTTCTTTGCATGCGTCCCTACTCTAGGTAGAGGCGTGGCGTGAGCTGAAGTGCTGTCTGTCTAGCAGGGAAGCTGAGCCCAGACTGTGCTTGGTTTAGCTTCTTGCCCTGCATGTGTGACATGTCGCCACACTAGCAATTATATACTTCCTTTAGGGGGTTTCCAGGAAACCCTTTACCATAAGAGTACAGATTACTGTTTCTGTAGTTTAATAACAGCAGTTTTGAGAGGAAGCACCTTTCAGACCATTATCTGAAGCCAACTTCCTGCAGAACGAAAGGAGGGCGCACGGTGCTGGCTGGAACCTGCCCAACACGATGGAAATCTACCTTGTGCGCGTCGGGGTGGCGGTGCCGTGGGCTTCGACTTCCACGGGGAGGGGAGGTTTTGGGGGCTGAGTGAGGACATCCTGGAATACTGAGCAGTGTGCCTCTCTGTTACAGCTGTCATCGTAGCTGTCCCGTTTCAACTCCCTTTTTTTAGTAACCCACCTCCCAGCCTTCCAGGAAAGTGACCCCGAGGAGCCCATTATTATGGCCCTGGCTTGATGGATAATGACTGGTTCTGAGGTTTGATTTGACACCAGCATTTTACATGATAGCTTCTTGGATTCCTTGGATCAAGTTGAGATTTTTTTTTCCCCATTCATCTCAGGCTGCAGCATGGAAACATGGTTGAATGAGGTTGGCCAAGATGGAATATTCCTGAGCTGTGGCAGGACCCGGCTGCTGTTCTGAACACCACTTTTGCAAAGCCTGCGCAGCTAGTGGCATTGAAGTCTCTGTGGGTGCAGAGTGGATTCCTAAAGGGCAAAATCCATCTTTTCCTTGGAAACCACTTGCAGTGCTTGTGCGTGTGTGTTGTACGCATGTGTGCGTATACATTCTTTTTCTTCTCCTCCTCCTCCTTTTTTTTTTTTTTGCAATGCTGGAGAGGGAGCCCAAGGCCTTATACAAGCTGAGGCAGGCATTCTACCCACCGAGCTACATCCTCAGCCCTGCGTCTCTCTAACCTAGGAGGCCCAGTTGTACATGAGACTGAGACTCCGTCCAGAGCAGGGCCCCGGAGCCCAGCACTCCTTCTGTTGCCATTCTAGCTGTTGGCATCAGGGCTGAATGCGGGCGCAAGGCTGTCATCCAGGTCTGGGTTCTTGGGCACAAGGCAGGCTATAGATAGTAAGGAATAAACTAGCAAAATAACCTTAATGTGGATCTGCTGCGAGGCCTCAGGAGTGGCTGGTTACCTGTTCAATGGGCCCTAGTAATACCCACTCTGCTTCTATCCCAGAGACACACACATCGTGGACATAATAAGGAAGAAAATCCTTGAGACCAGTATGGGGTGGATGTGCACACAGCTAGTGAGACCGAGTGTAGTCTAGTGCCTAGTGACAAGCTGGGAGGAATCGAGGACTAGTTGGCACATGGCTAGTGGTACAGCTAGGAGGAGTACCACCACCTGCTGCTACTCAGCCAGCCGTGGAATAGATTTTTTTTTTAAACTCTGAGTTTACTATAGGACAGATGGCTCTGTTGCCTGAAATTCCATAGTCCTCATTGAAGGGGATCTTAGGATGAACTCACTTTGTGTGGTGCTGGAATCTTTTTCCTGGGGCATGATCCTGACAGCGGGGGAAGGTTAACCCTGTGCATGGAACCCTTGCAGCCAAATGCCCAGGGGCTGGGGACTGAATCTGTCCCAGTGAGAGGAGGTGGGAGCAGGAGGCCTTTGGATTCCCCAGAGAGCCCTTGGCTTTGGTTTTGTTCAGTTCCGCTTAGCAGGTCAGACCGTCTGTGACCAGTGAGGCATGCGTCTACTCCTTCTGTTCTCTGGCCTTGAAGGTTTATGCCCTCCTTTTTTTAAAAAAATTATTTATTTTGAGTGCATGTGTGTGTGGGGGGGGCGGGGTGGAGGCAGACAGACAGATAAACACACACACACACACACACACACACACACACAGAGAATGGGTATGCCAGGGCCTTTAGCTACTGTGAACAAACTCCAGATGTGTGCACCCCTTTGTGCGCATGTGCGACATTGCATGCTTGTGTCACTGTGGGTCTGGCTGTGCAGGACCTGGAGATTCGAACCTGAGTTCTTAGGCTTTGCAGGCAAGCGCCTTAACTGCTAAGCCATCTCTCCGGCCCCCTCCTGTTTTTGAAGTCCACTGTCTGTTACTTCTTTGGAATTTTTATTTTTAAGTTGAAGGAGAAAGAATTGAGCTTATTCTAATCCTGCTGGTGTGTGTGTGTGTGTGTGTGTGTGTTTTTCCATTTACTAAGGGAATCCCCGTGTCCCTTAATTGGACATGTCTTTGTTCCACCAGCTGCTTTAACCAAATAATAATAATGATCGCAGAATACTTGACCTCAGTGTCCCCATCTCCCTGCCCAGCTGCTTGATACATATTTATGCAGCGAGCAGAGAAGATATGGCATTAGCTGTGCATTGACCCAGCAGAACCTTTTAGGTATGTCTTTCCTCTGGGCCTCCCCGCTTCTCTTTTCCCGTATACGACTCTCTTGTCTGCGCGTATTTTCACTGCGTTTCTGCAGCAGGTGAGCCTGGGCAAATGGGCTTTTTAGCAGGCTCGTCTTTTTCCCTTCTACACCTGCCCTGTGCACAGTCACTTTTTCCTACCAGCCTGGTTGCTGCCTCCAGTTTGCATTTCATCTACTGGCAGAGAAGGCAGGGAATTCAGAGATGACCTCAGTTCGCCTCTTCATTGTACACACTCAAGGCCACAGCGAAATTCCTTTTCCCAAGATGCACTGCACCGAGCGGGTGGGGCGGTTGGGTACTCAGGTCTTATGGCTTTCAGCTCCAGCCTGATTCCAGGAACATGACTTTGATCTCTGCACCAAAGCATCCTGGGAAGAAACATTATCCTTCTGGTCTGAGAATGAGGTGCTGGATGGAGACTCCCTGTTCAGGGAGTCACAGTACCTCACTGTCCCTTGGGGGATTCTGCAGTCTTTGGCCACTGGGGGAAAATGGATCTGGGGCTGCCCCACCGTCTGAAAGGGCCTCACTTGCCTCAGGAGGCCGAGGGGATCTTATTTTCCTGCCAGTGGGCATTTCTGGCCTCTGTCCTCTTTCCTGGCTATTGAATGGGGCACCTAGGTGCTGGCAGGCTAATGAACTTGTTTGGCCTAGTTCTTGCCTGGTGCTGAGATCCTAGACGGGGCTTGCCTATGCCCGCAAAAATTCAGCTCTTCCTGCAGCTCGGAGCATTGGGGCATCTGTTTCCACTAGTGTTTCTTTCCTAGTTATAGTCATCAATAACATGAAATTAAATGAAGACATTCCTTGTCCCCTTGCCAGCTTCTCAAATACATTTATCTCTGTGTTCTAGCATCTGCTCTGGCTCATTTCCTCCAAAGGGTTTTTTTTTTTTCCTGTGAAGTTTCTGAGCACAGAACATGCTTTCTTGGGAGCCAAGGAATTCAAACCTGCTTAGTTTATAATCCCTCACAACTCAGCAGCACCATTCCCTGAACTTAGGTCTCTCTCTCTTTCTTTCTTTCTTTCTTTCTTTCTTTCTTTCTTTCTTTCTTTCTTTCTTTCTTTCTTTCTTTCTTCTGTATCTGTAAATGGGTATATATGTGCCAACCTTGAAGATATAAGGGTTGCATAAGATGGTATGGTACGTGGTGTGTCTACACATGGGAATGGGGGCATTCAAAACAGCCTTTGCCCCAGCGTGATCTAGGTGCACTCCAAGGCTTCTCAAGCAAGCTGATTATCCTAATGAGCCAAGGGGCTTGAACATACCACCTACTGGATACCAAGGCTCCTCGACATTCGCACACCCCATTCTCCAGAGGTGGCCCAACATCCTGTCACTTTAAATGGCTCCTCAGTGCTGATTCGAATGCTTTGCCCTGTCCAGAAACCTCTGCGGAGTGTTTTATCCCCCCCCCCCACCTCATGTCATCCTCAATAGAGGGAAAATGGTGGCATGGAATGAGTGATTAAGGATTTAAATATTCTGGACATTTTTTTAAAAAGGCTTGATTTGGGTTGTATCTCAACAAATTATTTCCATTTGTTGAGACAGGTGGAGTAGGGTTGGGGGAAGGTGACAAGGAAATCATCGTTTAATGAGAAAAGGGGCCGGGAGATGGCTCAGGGGTCAAAGACACATGCTGATTTAACGAGAAAAGCCGTGAGGCTTGCTTCATTAGAAAGGGGTGATGCACTCCTTTTGAAAGAACATTCCTGCTTTGATTCAGGGTCTCATGTAGCCCACCCTGGCCTCCCCTGGCCTTCAGCTCTTGATCCTCGTGCCTCTCTGTTTGTGGAGTGATTTCTTGTCTCTGCTTCCTCCTTCCTTCCTCTGGCCTTCGCTGGGAGAACTCCTGCCTCTCATGGAAGACCCACTGTGCCGGCTTAAATTCTGGCTTCAGCCTTTAAAAGTCTGGAAACTTCATGCAACTGGCATCTGTTCCCAGTTTGGAAGCTACCTGGGTACAAGCTGGCGCTCAGCGTGAGGCCAAAAATGTGTCTGCTGAGCTAAGAGAAACATCTCAGAGTAGGAAGCGGAAGACCCCAAGCATGCCCATTTCCACTTCCTGTTTCGGTGACCTTCGCAAGTCACTGACCCTCATCACAGGTTTTGCAAGTCAGAGCATTACCTTATTTCCATAGCTTTTTCAAATGCAGTATTATTTCATGTGAAATTACTGTGTAAAACCACAAAGCACTTCTCCCTCCGTGCTGGTTTTCAGAAGCTCACCATCTACTCGGTCCTCTGGTTGTTTCCCTGCTATCTCTTAGGTTGAACAGGAAAATCATTTACATATATGTTTCTTTTTGTTTTTGCTTTTAAAATCTAGTCTTTGAAAATATTTTATTTATTTATTTGAGAGAGAGAGAGAGAGAGAGAGAGAGAGAGAGAGGAGGCTAGCCACTGCAAATGAACTCCAGACACATGTGCCATCTTGTGCATCTGGCTTATGTAGGTACTGGGGAATTGAACCCGGGCCCTTAGGGTTCACAGCCAAGTACCTTAACTGCTAAGCCATCTCTCCAGCTTTTTAATCCACTAGGGACCATGTAGATCCCAGGCACGCTGAAGAAGGATTTTCTAGAATCTCATTGGCTTTTTCCTCTTCTCTCCCACTTGGGGCACCTCGAGACATCCCCGGGGACCTGCGTTTGCAGAAGGAAGCTAGCTGCCTGCATGAGCGCCTCACACCAGCAGCCTCCCCGCTGCGCTGTTCATGAAACTCAAACCAGTTTTTCTTTTTTCCTTTTCTCCCCAATCAGTGTCATATGGTGCTACAGTAAGACTTGTGTTCTGGAATAGTTACTGACCCAAAGTGTCCTTTTTGCACATAGACGTTGCTCAGGAATGGGAAGGACACATGGAGGGTATTATAAACACGGGTCGGTGCCAACACGCGTTTGCATTCAGCATGTTTGTTATATATGAGGCTGTGGAGGATGCAGCTGCTGGCATCTGTCTGCCTGTCCTTGGGGAAGGTCATAGTTCAGCCCTCATGTGACCCTGTAGCATACAGGCAGCTGGTTCCTACTTTTATCTGAATGCAGGATGCAATGCTTAAAGTATGTATCTGGACAGAAAACGGACTCAGCTATAGGAGTCTACAGAGAATGAATTCCTTACAGATAATCTCAATTTTAACTACTGGTGTAATGTCTTTTCATCTATCCATTTTTCTATTCATTTGTCCTCCCTTCCTTCTTTCCTCCCTCCTTTCTTTCCTTCCTCCCTCCTTTCTCTTTTACTTCCTCCCTCATTCATCATTTTGGTACATGGCTATTAAGCACCTACTATGTTGCAGTTCTGTGCCTGGCTCTTGGGTAAAAAGTCAAACAAGACAAAATGTCTGTCCCCAAGGAGCCTACAGTCTAGGCTGCAGGATGTTTTCCTAAATTTTAAACCACATTCTTAGTTGATACAACTTAATTAATTTATTTATTTTGATTTTTCGAGGTAGGGTCTCACTCTAGCTCAGGCTGACCTGGAATTCACTATGTAGTCTCAGGGTGACCTTGAACTCACAGCAATCCCCCTACCCCTGCCTCCCAAGTGCTAGGATTAAAGGCGTGCGCCACCACGCCCGGCTGATACAATTTATTTTTATTTTGCTTTGTTTCTCAACTCTTTTGAATTTTTGAAAGGCAAGGCATGTAGCCATTGGGACATTTCACTTGTTTTTATAAGCCCAAGTTTTAGAGTTGGATTTCATGTTTGGCCTAACTTTGAGCCCAGTGTAAGTGCTTGTATTATTGAACAGAAAAAAAAAAAAAAAAAACAAAACCCGAGACAGAGAGCAGAAACGACAATCCAGAAGACAGCATCAAGTCTTAGGAGTGTAAAAATGTCTTAAAATATCCATTGGAATTGCTAAAATATATATGTGTATATATTTTAATTTATTTTCATTAGACAGAGACAATTTAGTATGTCAACAACACATGCTGGGACCCTCTTTTCCCTCCTCCCTGCCCCTTTTCTGAAGAGGCCTTCCTCATTGGGGATGTATGTCAACCCCATGGGGATTGTGGATCATGCATTGTGGGGGCAGCAGTCAGTTATGGGGGAGAGGCAATGTCTCTGTGCATAATGTCCCAACTTGTGGCTCTAACAGTCTTTCTGCCCCCTCTTCCACAGAATTCCCTGAGCCATGTCAGGTGTGTTTTTAAGTCTATTTCAATGATGGGCTCTTAGGAGTCTCTGGATCTCTGGTTTGGTAGGTATTGAGTATCTTCAGTGTCTGTCTCCTTCACCCTTGTGCTGATATCAGGTTGGACGAGAAAGCAGCACTCTGTGGTTTCAGCTGGGGCCGGGGTGAAGTGTGCTGGGTCATTTATCTCCTCAGATCCTGCTCCCATCTGAAAAAGAGAAGCAGAGTCTCCAAAGGAGAGTGAAGTTAGTACCAGTTAAGTGGGATAACCATTATTAATTTAGAGAGAATTTAAAGGGTGTAGACCTTATATGCCAAGATTAGTGGGAGCTCAACATTGGGAAGCAAAATCATTATCTGGATATGATTCTGACTTGTTTTCCAGTCCCAGATATGGTTTCCTTTCCACTGAGTGGGTTTGTTAGCAAATCCAAGAGCAGTTGGTTACCCACCATGGCTGTGTGCCATTATTGTATGTGTGTGAGCATCACATCAGGTTGTTTGCTTCTGAGTCGCTTAGACATTTTCATTTGAATTGCTCGGACAGATGTTGGCCACTTTCCCCTGGTAGCTCATGTAGTGCCTTCCAGCACTAGATTGGCTAACTGCCTGAGGCCTGGCTTTCTTCCTGATTCCAACCAGGTCTCTCCATGGTCTGTGCCAACATTGTACGGTGTCTTCAGCAGTAGGGTCTTACCATTAACCTCTGGTGGGTAATCAAGTGCTTTGACAGAAGTCTGTCTTGTTTGTTTTGGGAGATCTAGTAGGTCTCCCTGATCAACAGCTCATTGTGGATGTAAACCACATCCTGGTATAGGGAATTACAGGCCAGTGCCAAGGGAAAAGAAAAAAAGAAAAAGACAGAGAAGAAAGAGAAACAGGAGAAATTTAAGGTTAGGCTTTGTCCCACCCTCTCCCTTCAATTCAGGTGCTCCCCCTAAGGTCCTCTTGGGGTTCCACCTTTTAGTCTAACTTCCAGGATATAGGATTCTATGGTACCAGTTCAATTTGGGTTCAATTTTGTGTCCCCCCCACCCTTTCCCTTCCCCCACGCCCTATCCTCCCTATTGTGCAATCCTTAAGATGTCATTCAGATATGTCAGCAACTTGGGCTGATCTAGGTTAGGAACCACTCATGAGTGAGACCATGCGATGATTGTCTTTTTTTTTTTTTTTTTTTCCGAGGTAGGGTCTCACTCTAGCCCAGGCTGACCTAGAATTCAGTTTGTATTCTCAGGGTGGCCTCAAACTCACAGTGATCCTCCAACCTCTGCCTCCCGAGTGCTGGGATTAAAGGTGTGCACCACCACGCCCGGCTGCGACGATTGTCTTTTGGTGATTGTGTGAGTTCACTTAGAATGTTCTGTTCCAAGTTCGACCATTTTTCTACAAATTTCACTGTGTCATTGTTTTCTTACTGCTGAGTAGAATTCCATCGTGTAGATATACCACACCTTGGTTATCCATTCATCCAATGATGGGCACCTGGGTTGATTCCAGTTCTTAGCTATTATGAATTGAGCAGCTATAAACATGGTTGTACAAATCTCTCTGAACTGAGATGTGGAGCTTTTAGGGTAAATGCCCAGTAAGGGAATAGCAGGGTCTGCTGGTAACTATATTCATCCTTTTCAGGAGTCTCCACATTGATTGCCATAGTGGTTGTAGCAGCTTATATTCCCACCAACAGTGAATGAGTGTTCCTATTTCTCCACATCCTCGCCAACATTTGTTTTTGTTTGATTTTTTTACAGTTTGCTATCCTTACTGGGGTAAGGTAGAATCTCATCGTTGTTTTAATTTGCATTTCCCTAATGGTTAGGGATGTTGAGCATTTTCTTAAGGGTGTGTTCGCCATTTGTAATTCTTCCTCTGAGAACTCCCTATTCAGTTCTCTGCCCTGATTTTGGAGTGGGTTGTTTTTTTAATTGTTTAGTTTTTTGAGTTTTTTGTAGATTCTAGATATTATGCAAAACATTTTGAGAAAAGTTGGTTTCATTTCTTCAGTGAAAGTTTGATAGAATTAGGCTGAGAAGTCTTCTGGTTCTGGACTTTTCTTTTTGGGGAGGTTTTTGATTACCTTTTCAATCTCCATGGATGTGATAGGTTTGTTTAGGAGATTAATCTGCTCTGAGTTTAGTTTTGGTAGGTGGTACGTGTCCAGGACTTCATTCATTTCTTCCAGAATATTCAGTTTTGTGGAGTAGAGCTTTTGCAAGTATGCCCCAATGATTCTTCTAATTTCATTGATGTCTGTTGTGATCTCTCCTTTTTCATTTCTGATTTTGTTAATTTGAGACTTTTTTTTCTCTTGATCAAATTGGCCAGGGGTTTATCAATCTTATTTAGTTTTTTCAAAGAACCAGCTCTTCATTTCATTGATTTTAAAAATTGTTTTCTTGGGCTGGAGAGATATCTTAGCAGTTAAGAAACTTGACTGCAAAGCCAAAGGACCTTGGTTCGATTCCCCAGGACCCATGTAAGCCAGATGCACAATGTGGCATATGCATCTGGAGTTCGTTTGCAGTAGCTGGAGACACGGGCGTGCCCATTCTCTCTTTCTCACTCACTCACTCTGCCTCTTTCCCTCCCTCAAATAAATAAATAAAAAATAAAAATAAATTTAAAAAATTAAAAAAATTGTTTTCTTAGTTTCCATTTCACTAATTTCTGCTCTAATCTTGATTATTTCTTTCCATTTGGAGCTCTTCAGGTTGGATTCTTCTTGTTTTTCCAGTGCCTTTAGGTGGACAATTAGGTTATTAATTTGGGATCTCTCTGTCTTTGTAATGAAGGCATTTAGTGCTATGAATTTTCCCCTTAGGATTGCCTTCATTGTGTCCCATAAGTTTTGGTAGCTTGAGATTTTTTTGTTTGTTTGTTTTGTTTTTGTTTTTCGAGGTAGGGTCTCACTCTAGCCCAGATTGACCTGGAATTCACTATGTTGTCTCAGGGTGTCCTCAAACTCACGGCGATCCTCCAAGTGCTGGGATTCAAGGCATGTGCCACCACACCCTGCCAAACTTGAGTTAAAAAAAAAATATTTGTTTTATTTATTTGCAAGGAGTGTGTGTGTGTGTGTGTGTGTGTGAGAGAGAGAGAGAGAGAGAGAACTAACTTAAATTTTGATCTTTATTTTTCTATTCTCCACCCATATGACCTTGAGCAAGTTACTTAACTCTCATAGCCTCAGTTTCCCTCTTTATAAAATGAGGGTGCTAACCTTGCTTACTTGGAAGAACTATTATGAGAATGGAGTAAAAGACTTAGAAACCGCAAGCCTGGTGTAGCAGTTACTTTCTCATTGCTGGGACCAAACGCCTAATAACAGAAGCAGCAGATGGAAGGAGGGGGTTGATTTCTAGCTTGTAGTTTCAAAGGGAAGTTTCATCACGGCAAGGAATGGCAGGAGCAGTCAGGTATCACATCTTCACACCAGTTGGGAGAAAGTAGGCAGAGCCAAGCTGAGTGTGGCAAATGGGGCTGGTCTATAACATCCCAAGATCTATTCCTCCAGCAAGGCACCACCTCCAAGCCTTCCCAAAGCAGCACCACCAACTGGGGCTTAAGGTACTCAAACTCATGAGGCTATGGGGACATTTTACTTCAAACCACCACGGCTGTCGTATGGTATCCTCTCTGCTGTAACTGCTTTGAAGACTGGCTCCTTTGATGTATAAGGGGCAATGGGATTGGATGTTAGCAAAAAGGGACAAATCAAATACAGATTTAGCATCCGTAGTCTTAAAGTCGGAAGGGTAATATGCTCTAAATTTGAAATCTTTTTGTGCAGGGATACAAAGACAATTCTACATTTGACCTCAACTGACAGATCACAGTCAAAACACAGATTCACTAAAGATAATTGTATGAACTTACCTTCACATTATATGTATATAAGATGTTTCTAAAACATGTGAATTTCATGTTTAGACTCAGGTCCATCACTAAGAGATCTGGTTATTTGTAAGCAGATACTGAAAGATCTGGGGTGTGTGTGGGGGGATCCAAAACTCAGAAATGTTTCTGGCTTCAGGCATTTCACAGCAGTTGTGCCCAACCTGTATTAGCAGTTTGAAGGTTTCACTGGTAATCAGGTGCGCTGTGACTTTGACGTCACACCGCTAACAATCTCCCAGGAAACGCCAGTGCTTCTCACGCAGCCTGTATTTGACTCCTTGCTGTGAAGCTGAGGGACCGCGAGGCGCTGTTGTGCAGTTCAGGGCTGTGGAAATGTGGGGCGATTTCGTGGCTGGGGGTGGGGAGGACACCAAGGCTTTCAGCTGACATGAGTTAGCATGTCTTTTCAGCAGGCCACCAACTCAGGGGAGAATCTACTTCTGAAATTAATTTCAACAAATCAACAAGGCAAATTGGTAATTGTGCCTGACATTGTTTTATTTATTTTTTTTTTTAAATAAAGCTCTGACCAGTGAGTTGGATTTTCTACAATGCTTGAGGCAAAGAGTTTAGTGCGGTGGGAATGACTTCCACAAGTGGATCGTTTCTTTCTGAAGTGGAGAAAAGGGCAGGGGAAGAATTTTTCTTGCTGTTGTTTTTCCATGGAGGGTATTTCTACATACTGTTTATAGAGACCTTGATCCTTTTTAAACTTAAGAAGCCCTGTTGGCCTCAATGGCAATAAATAAAACCCCATATGGGGGCTGAGGGACAGTTAATTTATGGGCCTGGCTCTGCTGGCTGCTTCCTGGGATCGTAGCTCTGAATGATGGTTCTGGCATTTAGAACTGCTGGGGCGCCTTTTGAAGTTCCTGGGCCTCCTGAGGTTTGTCCCTGTGAGGTGTTAATGGACCTCCAGCCAGAGCTTTATTTGCGAGGGATGCTTGTTAGGGAAGGCTTGATGGGCCTGTGGGGGCTGTGTTCTTCCACCCGGCAGCGTTGCCTCTCAGGCCTTTGATCCTCCAGCAGGATTCTGGTTCCCCAGGACCATGTTTGTTTCACTTCTGGGTGTTCCTAGGGCCCCAGAAGCTATGGATGGTGGGTGATCACGCCCAGCCAGAGAATATGCTAGAAGGACGGAGAAGGAGACTCCCCACAGCAGGGCACAGCGTGGCTGTGCAGTGCATGACTAGAGCCTAGAAACACAGGCTGGTGGGCCACACTCCAGCTAAACACACCCCATTTGTTCTTCTCCCCTGGCTGATGAAGACTCCACCTGCTTGCTGCCTCTACTCTTTCTCTCCTCAGTGCCATAGCATGCTTTTTCCTGAAAGGAAAACGTGTTTTCATCTTCTCCTCCTTCAGGTCCTTCCATGGAGGACTTGTGTCCTCCGAAATCCCCAAAGACTCAGAATGTGACTGGCCTTTACCAAGGTGATTAAAGCACTAGGGTGAGGTCATTAGTGCCCTCAGTAGGGGAAGGCAGACAGTTCCACCTTGCCATCTACACCCACCTGAGCAGTTCTGTTGTTTATATTTTTCAAGTATTTTTTGTTTGTTTGTTTTTTTGAGTTAGGGTCTCACTCAAGCTCAGGCTGACCTGGAATTCACTATGGAGTCTCAGGGTGGCCTCGAACTCATGGTGCTTCTCCTACCTCTGCCTCCCAAGTGCTGGGATTAAAGGCGTGCGCCACCATGCCCGGCCTTTTTTCAAGTATTTTTATGCATTTACTTATTTGTGTGTGTGTGTGTGTCTTGCCAATGCAAATAAACACCAGATGCCTGTGCCACTTTTTGCATCTGGTTTACATGGGTGCTAGGGAATTGAACCTGGGCTGGGAGGCTTTGCAAGCAAGTACCTTTAGCCACTGAGCCATCTCTCTCCCCAGCCCCATGAGTAGTTCTTTTCAGAGCCCTCTACTCGTGGCTCTGAAATCTGGGTCCGTGGCTTCACCACAGAAAAGGATTTAAGAGAGAGCCAGTATGGATCAAGTCGGAATTTATTAAAGGGATTTTGTGATGATTAATCTCCATTGTCAACTTGGTTGCATTTAGAATCACCTAGGAGACAAACTGGACACGTCTAGATTAAGTTAACTGTGGAGGGAAGAGCCACCCTGACTGTGGGTGGCACCATCCCATGGGTCACAGGCTGAGGAAGAAAAAAAAAGAAAAAGGAGAAAGGAAGCTGGACACCATCATTCATTTCTCTTTGCTTCCTGACTATGTGCCAATGTGACCAGCCACCTCCTGCCCTCCCTGACTTGATGGACTGTGTTCCCCAGAACTGTGAGCCAAAATAAACCCTTCCTTCCTTAGGTTGCTTCTCATTATTGGTCACAGCAATCAAGAAAGTAACTCAGAGATTCAACGTAGATTTAAGCATGGGGCACAGCGAGACTGCCCGGGAAAGGGTAACTCATGTCAAAGCATGGCTGTGGGCTTCTCAAGGAGGGTCCAGTTCACTGTCTTTGTAATAGCCACTCAAAGGATTTGGGTAGGTTTTGAAGTTACTAACTTTTTTTTAACGTTTTGTTTTAAGTATCTTATTTATTTATTTGAGAGAGAGAAGCAGATAGAGAGAAAGAGGGAATGGGTGCGCCAGGGCCTTTAGCCACTGCAAATGAACTCCAGACACATGTGCCCCCTTGTGCATCTGGCTTATGTGGTCCTGGGGAATCAAACTGGGGTTCTTAGGCTTCACAGGCAAATGCCTTAACCGCTAAGCCATTTCACCAGCCTGACGTTACTAACTTTTAAAGGGTTGCTTATGGAATTTGAAAGAAAATTGTATTTATTTATTTGCAAGCAGAGAGAGATAGGAGATAGACAGAGGGAATGGGTGTGTCAGGGCCTCCAGATGCTGTAAATAAACTCCAGATAGATGTGCCATTTTGCACATTTGCTTTATGTGGGTACTGGTAAATTGCACCTGGGTGCTTAGGCTTTGCAGGCAAGCACCTTAACTTCTGAGCCATCTCTCCAGCCCCTGTTTGATGTTCTTGTAAGTAGGGTCAGTCAGGGCCCAGGCCATCCATGCACAAGGAAAGGTCACGTGAGGACACAGTGAGAAGGGGCTGGATGCAGACCAAAGAGAGCGGCTTCAGGAAGGGCCAACTCTGCGACACCTTCTTTGACATCCGGAACGTGGAGCCAATCACTGTCCATTATGGTAGCTATCTATCCTGTGATTTAGTATGGCCATGGGACAAACACGGTCCCTGGGCTAAATTTCCAGCCTCACACACTGTTACAATAGACCCTTTGTGTCTCTGGCTGCTGTCTTCCTCTAACGCTGGGCCAAAATCTTCCTACTTGATGAACTGCATATTCTTTAAGGCTGAGTTCCAGGGCCACCTGCTTTGTGGGTTCCCCCCCAGCATGAGATTCCTGGGGAACTCCAGCTCCTTGGAGACTATTGTTTCTACTGCCTAATAACCAGAAGGAGGGGAACACACTCTCTTTCCACTGTCTTTGCCCCTACCTAAGTGGTTCTAACCATCACAACACTCAGGTAAACTTGAGTTGGCTTTCGCTGTAGGATGGCATAACCCTGGCCTTGGCAGTGGCCATGAAGTCTCCAAAGTGAAAACTCCCTTCTCTTCGGGTCCTTTCTGGAAGCCTTGACCCTCCGAAGCATCTTTGTCTTAAGATGCCACATTGACCAAGAAAGCGTCAAAGAAGCTGGTGAGATGATGTCACCAGCTTGAACTTCCCTCTCATTGGCAGAAGTGGACAGGCCTTGTCTCTCTGCCTCTGTTGTCCCCTCTGCCAGGAATGTCCGCCACTCCTTTCTGCCTAGCATGGTCTCACCCCTAAGGTCCAGTTCACAGCTCCCTGTGGGATATCCCTCCCTGTCCTGCTAGGCAGGTGAGCAGGTCTCTGTCTATCATCCCTTCTTTGCTACAGGCTAGACTTAAGGGTTGCCAAAAGCTTTTAGAAGCACCAAAATCAAATTTTACCAAATTCAAATTTTTATACATCGGTTATTTAAAAAATTTTTTTGTTGTTATTTTTATTTATTTATTTGAGAGCGACAGACAGAGAGAGAAAGAGGCAGACAGAGAGAAGGAGAGAGAATGGGCGCGCCAGGGCCTCCAGCCGCTGCAAACAAACTCCAGACGCAGTGAGCCCCCTTGTGCATATGGCTAGGGGGTCCTGGGGAGTTGAGCCTCGAACCGGGGTCCTTAGGCTTCACAGGCAAGCACTTAACCGCTAAGCCATCTCTCCAGCCCACATCCGGTTATTTTAAAAATAGCTCAACCAAACAGATTCTTTTAGTCATTTAGGACCCACTATCTTTCCATTCTCCGTGAAGTGCATTTCTTTCTTGTGGGCCATTGATAAGATAGATGGCTATAAAGCCTGGAGGCTGTCACCTGCCCAGAGCGACAGTACCCCTCCTGTCCCCTCACCCCGGCAGCTCCCTTGCACTCCTGTCCCTCTACGTGGTACCCCATACTCACTGTGATGGTTAACCTCTACTGTCAACTGGGTTGGATCTAGAATCACCTAGGAGATAAGTCTCCTAGATTAGATTGGTTGACGTAGGAAGACCCAGTCTAACTGGGTGGCTCCATTGCCCGGGCTGGGGTCCCCGACTGAGTCAAATGGAAAAAGCTAGCTGAGTGTCAGCATTCACTGTGCTCTGCTTCCTGACTGTGGACGCGCCAGTTGTTTCTTGCTCCTGCCACCATGCCTTCTCACTGCGATGGACGAAACGAAGCCTTCCCTCCTTAGGTTGCTTTTGTTAGGTATTTTGTCACAACGATGAAAAGAGTAACAAACACTCCCATTATAACCCCTCTGGACTCTGGCGCTGTACTCAACCCTAAGTGTAGCTTGGTGAAGTCTGTTCTGTTACAGTCCCACGCATTCCTTGATGCCCCCACACAGATTTGAGCGCCTCTGTCTTATGCACTTCTGTTATCCTCGGAACTGGCCGCTGTTACTTCTTGTATCCCATCCTGCCATGGGTGATCTTGGACTTGACTTTGATGCCGCTTGGACTATAGACCAAGAACTGAGGAAACCGGGAACCCGGAGGTTAGAAAAATTGGAAGAACTAAGCAGCTTACCCACACACAATAGATTCACTTGGCCCATGTGGCCATGCCTCCTCCTGGCATTTTGTGAAGCACTGGGGGAAAGATGCCTGAATTTCGTGTGTGTGTATGTGTGTGTGTGTGTACATGTTTGTATGTGTGTGAGATTGATGTCTGCTTTCTTTCTCAATTGCTCTCCACTATTTACTTACCAAGGCAGGCTCTCTCTCTTGAACCCAGCTTGCCACTCTGGCTAGTCTAGTTAGCCAGCTTGCCCGAGGGGTCCCCTATCTCTGCTTCCTTAGTGGTGGGGTTACAGGCAGGCTTATGCCACTTGGAATGTACATGGGTGGTGGGGATCTGAACTCAAGTCCTCACGATTGCACGGCAAGTACTTTGTCCACTGCACCATCACCCCAGCCTCTGCATTGCATGTTTTCTGCCTCCGAAAACGTGACCAGGTGCAATGAGCCAGGTTGACCGCGACTCTGAACACCTTCAAGTCTTATTTTGTTGGTTCATTTTCTGCCACCACAGCTTGGACTTGACAACTAAAACTTGCTGGATGCCTAAATGAAGGGCAGGCTTACCTGGTGACACAGAGACCTTTCTCAAAACAGCTTCTCGGTTCTCTTCACATTCTTGAATATGGTTTGCGGGTTGATACAGCTTGTAGGAGAGATGGAAGCACAGGAGCTAACCCCAGTATCCAGCAGTGATAAGACACTGTTGTCTGCCTCAGTGGGTGCTCAGGACCCTCAGACGGCTGTTCTGGAATAAGTTTCTTTGGCTGTAGCTCATGTCCTGCTTGCGTAAGTCTCCACTGGATTCAGCTAAGGCTGGTGGGGTGCAGGCATTTATTCAGAATGGGATCAAACTTTCCCCTCCTTCAAATCTTTTCAGAGGAATGACATTGCCCAGGGTGAAAGGAAGGGTTATAGATGCATTCTGGAGAGAGAGAGAGAGAGATCTGTAGTGTGATTTTCTTGGGCATTTTCCAGGTTCATTTTCAAGTAACACACTCTTTTTTCCCCCTTCAACATTAGTGTAATAGTGACAAAGTTTTAAGGTTAATTGACTCATTTGGCAGACTAACATATTAAACGTTTCTGTGAGGAATTCGTTTTCTCAGTTTAGAATACTACATTTATTGAGAACATGAGAGCAGAGAAGGAATAGTGAGAACTCTCCATTTCATGTTGGTCTTCTTTGTAGGCAGAATGCAAGCCTCCAAAAAAGACATCAGCCTTAGCGACTGGGGAGATGGAGTGGCGGGTAAAGTGCAAGCATGAGGGCCCAAGTTCAGGTCTCCAGCACCATGTAAAAGCCAGGCTTGGTGGCACACACCCATTGTCCTTCCCAGCACGGGAGAGGCTCAGATAGGACCCCTGAACTTGGTGACTACTTGTTGAGCCTACTTGGTGAGCTCTAGGTTCATTGAGAGAACCTGTCTCAAAAAGTAAGTATGTGGGCTGGAGAGATGGCTTAATGGTTAAGACACTTGCCTGCAAAGCCTCGGGACCCAGATTCGATTTTCCAGTACCCATGTAAGCCAGATGCAAAAGGTGGTGTGTGCGTCCGGAGTTCATTTGCAGTGGCTAGAGACCTGGAGCACCCGTTCTCCCTCTCCCTCTCAAATAAATAAATAAAAACAATTTTTAAAAAGTAAGGTGGGGCTGGAGAGATGGCTTAGCAGTTAAGGCACTTGCCTGCAAAGCCAAAGAACCCAGGTTCGATTTCCCAGGACCCATGTAAGCCAGATGTACAAGGTGGCTCATGCATCTGGACTTTGTTTGCAGTGGGTAGGGGCCCTAGTATGCCCATTCTCTCTCCATCTCAAATAAATTAATTAATTTAAAAAAAAGTAAAGTGGAGAGGGACCAAGGAAGCCACCTGAAGTTGACCTTTGGCCTCCAAATGTACACGTATATGTGTACTCATTTGCACACATATGAACTTGCATACACACTATATACACATGCAAAAAATAAAATAGAGAAGACATCAATCTTTAAACTGGCCTAGACGTGTTCATGGTTAGCCCCAGCTTCCCTTGCAACCCGGGGGGGAGGGGGGACACTCTTCTCCGAGGGTCACGAGTCACTTGCTACCCACAGCTCCTAAGGGCAGCATTCTGCGGAGTGGCTTTTCGACCGTTCTTAGCACAGGGAAGCACGTTGCTGACGGGTGCCAAGTAGATGGATTGTAGCTGATCTCAGTAGCAGGACGGGGGGATGTTTCCGTCCGGGAAGGATGGAGGCGGTTTGTCTCCATGTGGTTTCGGGTGTGGTCGATGTGTGTGCGCCCTTGGACTGAAAATGTGACGGGGCCGTGGGGAGGGAGGCTCCGCGGTGAAGCGCTTGTCTAGTGTGTGGCTGCAGAAGAAGACAGTGTTAGGGTTGTGTCAAGTTGATATCTCGTGTTCTGTTTTTTTTTTGTTGTTGTTGTTAGATTTCATATGCATACTGATTTATGAAGCAAGCACCAGAACATAAAGGCTAATACTTTTTCTTACATTTCATTAAGGAGCCCGATGGTTCTTCTTTTACAGATGCCAAGTTTCTGATGAGCGATGCCACCCCATCATCATTAGGCAGTTCAAGATGTGAATTATGCATTTTTAAAACACAGTTTAGGATGGTAAGACCTGAGGCAGTTGCATTTCTGGAGCATTATTCTGGGCTGTCTGATCACTCCTGGTGGGAGCGGTGTCTTTGTGCTTCTGTAAGAAAACGTGTAGGGGCTGGGGAGATGGTTGAGGGGAAAAAGTGCTTGCCATACAAGGATGAGGACCCCAGCTCAGATCCCCAGCACCCACCTACATGCCAGGTGGGAACAGCAACCTGCCCGTAATCCCAGCATTCGGGACACAGAATCCGGGATCCCTGGTGGGGGGCGAGGGAGGGAGCTGGCTAGTTAGACTTGCCGGACCTGTGAACTCTGGCTTCAGTGAAAGACCTTGCTGCAGTAAATGCAGGAGACAGTGATGAAGGAATAGCCCGACTTCAAACCTCTGGCCTCCATGTGCGCATGCAAACACAGCCTCTGAGCTGTCTCTGCAGGCCGCATCTTCTCTTTGCGGTCTGTGGCTGAGTTATGGTATAGGAGCTCTGTCCTTGACATTCCTTATGGGGATGTCTTCAACCTGCTGGCTTTCGGGCTTGTGGCAGGGTGGCATGGCAGTGGCTCCTGTTCACGGGTTGCCTTGCACTTAGTCCCATCAAGTCTTAGTCTCATGGTTCCAATCTGTACATCCCATTGAGGTTGAGGCATCCTAAGACCACAGGGCCGTGTCTCAGACTGATTCCCTTTGAGAGAACTGGATTCCAGAAGCAATATGGAACCCTGCCTACCTCAGGATCATAACCCTTGCATTGTGAACTTCAGGTGCTTGAAAAATCTCTTCTCTGTGCTCATGGCCAAGGTGGCACAATGTCTACCTAAAATTATACCCAGGTGGGTGCAGAAAGCAGCTGGGGAGGGCTGGCGGAGTTGGGAAGTGGTGACATTCTATGAACCCGAGGCAACTTTAGAGTTACAGACCATACCATGATTTCCTGAACAGTGTCCCATATTCATTGATGGCTCCAGAGAAAATTTAATTTATGCATATGAATGTTTATAATTTTTTTAAAATTTTTGTTCATTTTTATTTATTTATTTGAGAGTGACACAGAGAGAGAAAGAGGCAGGTAGGAAGAGACAGAATGGGTGCGCCAGGGCCTCCAGCCACTGCAAATGAACTCCAGACGCGTGCGCCCCCTTGTGCATCTGGCTAACGTGGGTCCTGGGGAATCGAGCCTTGAACCGGGGTCCTTAGGCTTCACAGGCAAGCACTTAACCGCTAAGCCATCTCTCCAGCCCACATCCGGTTATTTTAAAAATAGCTCAACCAAACAGATTCTTTTAGTCATTTAGGACCCACTATCTTTCCATTCTCCGTGAAGTGCATTTCTTTCTTGTGGGCCATTGATAAGATAGATGGCTATAAAGCCTGGAGGCTGTCACCTGCCCAGAGCGACAGTACCCCTCCTGTCCCCTCACCCCGGCAGCTCCCTTGCACTCCTGTCCCTCTACGTGGTACCCCATACTCACTGTGATGGTTAACCTCTACTGTCAACTGGGTTGGATCTAGAATCACCTAGGAGATAAGTCTCCTAGATTAGATTGGTTGACGTAGGAAGACCCAGTCTAACTGGGTGGCTCCATTGCCCGGGCTGGGGTCCCCGACTGAGTCAAATGGAAAAAGCTAGCTGAGTGTCAGCATTCACTGTGCTCTGCTTCCTGACTGTGGACGCGCCAGTTGTTTCTTGCTCCTGCCACCATGCCTTCTCACTGCGATGGACGAAACGAAGCCTTCCCTCCTTAGGTTGCTTTTGTTAGGTATTTTGTCACAACGATGAAAAGAGTAACAAACACTCCCATTATAACCCCTCTGGACTCTGGCGCTGTACTCAACCCTAAGTGTAGCTTGGTGAAGTCTGTTCTGTTACAGTCCCACGCATTCCTTGATGCCCCCACACAGATTTGAGCGCCTCTGCCTTATGCACTTCTGTTATCCTCGGAACTGGCCGCTGTTACTTCTTGTATCCCATCCTGCCATGGGTGATCTTGGACTTGACTTTGATGCCGCTTGGACTATAGACCAAGAACTGAGGAAACCGGGAACCCGGAGGTTAGAAAAATTGGAAGAACTAAGCAGCTTACCCACACACAATAGATTCACTTGGCCCATGTGGCCATGCCTCCTCCTGGCATTTTGTGAAGCACTGGGGGAAAGATGCCTGAATTTCGTGTGTGTGTATGTGTGTGTGTGTGTACATGTTTGTATGTGTGTGAGATTGATGTCTGCTTTCTTTCTCAATTGCTCTCCACTATTTACTTACCAAGGCAGGCTCTCTCTCTTGAACCCAGCTTGCCACTCTGGCTAGTCTAGTTAGCCAGCTTGCCCGAGGGGTCCCCTATCTCTGCTTCCTTAGTGGTGGGGTTACAGGCAGGCTTATGCCACTTGGAATGTACATGGGTGGTGGGGATCTGAACTCAAGTCCTCACGATTGCACGGCAAGTACTTTGTCCACTGCACCATCACCCCAGCCTCTGCATTGCATGTTTTCTGCCTCCGAAAACGTGACCAGGTGCAATGAGCCAGGTTGACCGCGACTCTGAACACCTTCAAGTCTTATTTTGTTGGTTCATTTTCTGCCACCACAGCTTGGACTTGACAACTAAAACTTGCTGGATGCCTAAATGAAGGGCAGGCTTACCTGGTGACACAGAGACCTTTCTCAAAACAGCTTCTCGGTTCTCTTCACATTCTTGAATATGGTTTGCGGGTTGATACAGCTTGTAGGAGAGATGGAAGCACAGGAGCTAACCCCAGTATCCAGCAGTGATAAGACACTGTTGTCTGCCTCAGTGGGTGCTCAGGACCCTCAGACGGCTGTTCTGGAATAAGTTTCTTTGGCTGTAGCTCATATCCTGCTTGCGTAAGTCTCCACTGGATTCAGCTAAGGCTGGTGGGGTGCAGGCATTTATTCAGAATGGGATCAAACTTTCCCCTCCTTCAAATCTTTTCAGAGGAATGACATTGCCCAGGGTGAAAGGAAGGGTTATAGATGCATTCTGGAGAGAGAGAGAGAGAGATCTGTAGTGTGATTTTCTTGGGCATTTTCCAGGTTCATTTTCAAGTAACACACTCTTTTTTCCCCCTTCAACATTAATGTAATAGTGACAAAGTTTTAAGGTTAATTGACTCATTTGGCAGACTAACATATTAAACGTTTCTGTGAGGAATTCGTTTTCTCAGTTTAGAATACTACATTTATTGAGAACATGAGAGCAGAGAAGGAATAGTGAGAACTCTCCATTTCATGTTGGTCTTCTTTGTAGGCAGAATGCGAGCCTCCAAAAAAGACATCAGCCTTAGCGACTGGGGAGATGGAGTGGCGGGTAAAGTGCAAGCATGAGGGCCCAAGTTCAGGTCTCCAGCACCATGTAAAAGCCAGGCTTGGTGGCACACACCCATTGTCCTTGCCAGCACGGGAGAGGCTCAGATAGGACCCCTGAACTTGGTGACTACTTGTTGAGCCTACTTGGTGAGCTCTAGGTTCATTGAGAGAACCTGTCTCAAAAAGTAAGTATGTGGGCTGGAGAGATGGCTTAATGGTTAAGACACTTGCCTGCAAAGCCTCGGGACCCAGATTCGATTTTCCAGTACCCATGTAAGCCAGATGCAAAAGGTGGTGTGTGCGTCCGGAGTTCATTTGCAGTGGCTAGAGACCTGGAGCACCCGTTCTCCCTCTCCCTCTCAAATAAATAAATAAAAACAATTTTTAAAAAGTAAGGTGGGGCTGGAGAGATGGCTTAGCAGTTAAGGCACTTGCCTGCAAAGCCAAAGAACCCAGGTTCGATTTCCCAGGACCCATGTAAGCCAGATGTACAAGGTGGCTCATGCATCTGGACTTTGTTTGCAGTGGGTAGGGGCCCTAGTATGCCCATTCTCTCTCCATCTCAAATAAATTAATTAATTTAAAAAAAAGTAAAGTGGAGAGGGACCAAGGAAGCCACCTGAAGTTGACCTTTGGCCTCCAAATGTACACGTATATGTGTACTCATTTGCACACATATGAACTTGCATACACACTATATACACATGCAAAAAATAAAATAGAGAAGACATCAATCTTTAAACTGGCCTAGACGTGTTCATGGTTAGCCCCAGCTTCCCTTGCAACCCGGGGGGGAGGGGGGACACTCTTCTCCGAGGGTCACGAGTCACTTGCTACCCACAGCTCCTAAGGGCAGCATTCTGCGGAGTGGCTTTTCGACCGTTCTTAGCACAGGGAAGCACGTTGCTGACGGGTGCCAAGTAGATGGATTGTAGCTGATCTCAGTAGCAGGACGGGGGGATGTTTCCGTCCGGGAAGGATGGAGGCGGTTTGTCTCCATGTGGTTTCGGGTGTGGTCGATGTGTGTGCGCCCTTGGACTGAAAATGTGACGGGGCCGTGGGGAGGGAGGCTCCGCGGTGAAGCGCTTGTCTAGTGTGTGGCTGCAGAAGAAGACAATGTTAGGGTTGTGTCAAGTTGATATCTCGTGTTCTGTTTTTTTTTTTGTTGTTGTTGTTAGATTTCATATGCATACTGATTTATGAAGCAAGCACCAGAACATAAAGGCTAATACTTTTTCTTACATTTCATTAAGGAGCCCGATGGTTCTTCTTTTACAGATGCCAAGTTTCTGATGAGCGATGCCACCCCATCATCATTAGGCAGTTCAAGATGTGAATTATGCATTTTTAAAACACAGTTTAGGATGGTAAGACCTGAGGCAGTTGCATTTCTGGAGCATTATTCTGGGCTGTCTGATCACTCCTGGTGGGAGCGGTGTCTTTGTGCTTCTGTAAGAAAACGTGTAGGGGCTGGGGAGATGGTTGAGGGGAAAAAGTGCTTGCCATACAAGGATGAGGACCCCAGCTCAGATCCCCAGCACCCACCTACATGCCAGGTGGGAACAGCAACCTGCCCGTAATCCCAGCATTCGGGACACAGAATCCGGGATCCCTGGTGGGGGGCGAGGGAGGGAGCTGGCTAGTTAGACTTGCCGGACCTGTGAACTCTGGCTTCAGTGAAAGACCTTGCTGCAGTAAATGCAGGAGACAGTGATGAAGGAATAGCCCGACTTCAAACCTCTGGCCTCCATGTGCGCATGCAAACACAGCCTCTGAGCTGTCTCTGCAGGCCGCATCTTCTCTTTGCGGTCTGTGGCTGAGTTATGGTATAGGAGCTCTGTCCTTGACATTCCTTATGGGGATGTCTTCAACCTGCTGGCTTTCGGGCTTGTGGCAGGGTGGCATGGCAGTGGCTCCTGTTCACGGGTTGCCTTGCACTTAGTCCCATCAAGTCTTAGTCTCATGGTTCCAATCTGTACATCCCATTGAGGTTGAGGCATCCTAAGACCACAGGGCCGTGTCTCAGACTGATTCCCTTTGAGAGAACTGGATTCCAGAAGCAATATGGAACCCTGCCTACCTCAGGATCATAACCCTTGCATTGTGAACTTCAGGTGCTTGAAAAATCTCTTCTCTGTGCTCATGGCCAAGGTGGCACAATGTCTACCTAAAATTATACCCAGGTGGGTGCAGAAAGCAGCTGGGGAGGGCTGGCGGAGTTGGGAAGTGGTGACATTCTATGAACCCGAGGCAACTTTAGAGTTACAGACCATACCATGATTTCCTGAACAGTGTCCCATATTCATTGATGGCTCCAGAGAAAATTTAATTTATTTATTTATTTATTTTTTTTTTTCTGTGTGCCATTTCATTTATTTTCTTTCTTTTTTTTTTCTCCATTTTTATTAATATTTTCCATGATAACAAAAAAAATCCCATGGTATTACCCTCCCCCCTTTCCCCTTTGAAGTTCCATTCTCCATCATATCCCCTCCCCATCTCAATCTTTCTACTTACATATATACAATACCAACCTAATAAAAGCCCTCCTCCCTTTCTTTCTCTTCCCTTTCTATCTCCTTTTTTAACTTACTGGCCTCTGCTACTGAGTTTTTTCCTTCTCACACAGAAGCCCAATCATCTCTAGCTAAGATCCACATATGAGGGAGAACATGTGGCGCTTGGCTTTCTGGGCCTGGGTTACCTCACTTAGTATAATTCTTTCCAGATCCATCCACTTTTCTGCAAATTTCATAACTTCATTTCTCTTTACTGCTGAGTAAAACTCCATTGTATAAATGTGCCACATCTTCATTATCCACTCATCAGTTGAGGGACATCTAGGCTGGTTCCATTTCCCAGCTATTATAAATTGAGCAGCAATAAACATGGTTGAGCAAGTATCTCTAAGGTAATGAGATGAGTCCTTAGGATATATGCCTAGGAGAGCTATAGCTGGGTCATATGGTAGATCAATCTTTAGCTGTTTTAGGAACCTCCACACTGATTTCCACAATGGCTGGACCAGATTGCATTCCCACCAACAATGTAGAAGGGTTCCTCTTTTTCCACATCCCCGCCAACATTTATGATCATTTGTTTTCATGATGGTAGCCAATCTGACAGGAGTGAGATGGAATCTCAATGTAGTCTTAATCTGCATTTCCCTGATGACTAGGGACGTAGAACATTTTTTTAGATGCGTATATGCCATTCGTATTTCTTCCTTTGAGAATTCTCTATTTAGCTCCATTTCCCATTTTTTGATTGGTTTGTTTGATTCCTTATTATTTAACTTCTTGAGTTCTTTGTATATCTTAGATATTAATCCTCTATCAGATGTATAGCTGGTGAAGATTTTTTCCCATTCTGTAGGTTGCCTCTTTGCTTTCTTCACCGTGTCCTTTGCAGTGCAGAATCTTTGTATTTTCATGAGGTCCCAGTGGTTAATCTGTGGTTTTATTGCCTGAGCAATTGGGGTTGTATTCAGAAAGTCTTTGCCAAGACCAATATGTTGAAGGGTTTCCCCTACTTTTTTCTCTAGCAGTTTCAGAGTTTCAGGTCTGATGTTAAGGTCCTTAATCCATTTGGACTTAATTCTTGTGCACGGAGAAAGAGAAGAATCTATTTTCATCCTTCTACAGATATATATCCAGTTTTCCCAACACCATTTGCTGAAGAGGCTGTCTTTTCTCCAATGAGTATTTTTGGCATTTTTATCAAATATCAGGTGGCTATAACTACATGGGGTTACATTTGGGTCCTCTATTCTGTTCCATTGATCTACGAGTCTGCTTTTGTGCCAGTACCATGCTGTTTTTGTTACTATGGCTCTGTAGTATAGGTTAAAATCAGGTATGGTGATACCACCAGCCTTATTTTTGTTGCTCAGTATTATTTTAGATATTCGAGGTTTTTTGTGATTCCAAATGAATTTTTGGATTGTTTTTTCTATTTCCGTGAAGAATGCCTTTGGAATTTTGATGGGGATTGCGTTAAATGTGTAGATTGCTTTTGGTAAGATTGCCATTTTCACAATATTGATTCTTCCAATCCAGGAACAAGGGATGTTTTTCCACTTCCTAGTGTCTTCTGCAATTTCTCGCTTGAGTGTTTTAAAGTTCTCATTGTATAGATTCTTTACTTCCTTAGTAAGGTTTATTCCAAGGTACTTTATTTTTTTTGATGCAATTGTGAATGGGAGTGATTCTCTGATCTCATCCTCTGTGTGTTTGTTGTTAGCATATATGAAGGCTACTGATTTCTGTGTATTTATTTTGTATCCTGCTACATGACTGTAGGTTTTTATCAGCTCTAACAGTTTGCTAGTAGAGTCTTTAGGGTCCTTTATATATAGAATCATGTCATCTGCAAATAATGATAACTTGACCTCTTCCTTTCCGATTTGTATCCCTTTTATGCATGTCTCTTGCCTTATTGCTATGGCTAAGACTTCCAGAACTATATTAAATAAAAGTGGGGACAGTGGACACCCTTGTCTTGTTCCTGATTTTAGTGGAAAAGCATCCAGTTTTTCCCCATTTAGTAATATGTTGGCTGTAGGCTTATCATAAATAGCCTTTATTATATTGAGATATGTTCCTTCTATTCCCAGTCTCTGTAGGACTTTTATCATGAAGGGATGTTGGATTTTGTCGAATGCTTTCTCTGCATCTAATGAGATGATCATGTGATTTTTGTCCTTCAACCCATTTATATAATGCATAACATTTATAGATTTGCGTATGTTGAACCATCCCTGCATCTCTGGGATAAAGCCTACTTGGTCAGGGTGAATGATCTTTCTAATGTATTCTTGTATTCTGTTTGCCAATATTTTGTTGAGAATTTTTGCATCTATGTTCATGAGGGAGATTGGTCTGTAATTTTCCTTTTTTGTTCTATCTTTGCCTGGTTTTGGTATCAGAGTGATGCTGGCTTCATAGAAGGAGTTTGGTAGAATTCCTTCTTTTTCTATTTCATGGAAAAGCTTAAGAAGCAATGGTGTTAGCTCTTCCCTGAAGGTCTGGTAAAATTCAGCAGTGAATCCATCTGGGCCTGGGCTTTTTTTAGTTGGGAGATTTTTGATAACTGTTAGGATCTCCATGCTTGTTATAGGTCTATTTAAGTGATTAATCTCATCTTGATTTAATTTAGGTAGGTCATATAAATCAAGGAAATCATCCATTTCTTTCAGATTTTCATACTTTGTGGAGTATATGTTTTTATAATATGTCCCTATGATTTTTTGAATTTCTCTGGCATCTGTCATGATGTTACCTTTTTCATCTCTAATTTTATTAATTTGTGTCTCTTCTCTCTTTCTTTTGGTCAGATTTGCTAAGGGTTTATCAATCTTGTTTATCCTTTCAAAGAACCAGCTCTTTGTTTCATTAATTCTTTGTATTGTTTTTTTGGTTTCTATTTCATTAATTTCTGCCCTAATCTTTATTATTTCTTCCCGTCTACTGATTTTTGGTTTGCCTTGTTCTTCTTTTTCCAAGGCTTTAAGGTGAAGCATTAGGTCATTTATTTGCGACCTTTCTAATTTCTTAATGAAAATTTAATTTATGCATATGAATGTTTATAATTTTTAAAAAATTTTTGTTCATTTTTATTTATTTATTTGAGAGTGACACAGAGAGAGAAAGAGGCAGGTAGGAAGAGACAGAATGGGTGCGCCAGGGCCTCCAGCCACTGCAAATGAACTCCAGACGCGTGCGCCCCCTTGTGCATCTGGCTAACGTGGGTCCTGGGGAATCGAGCCTTGAACCGGGGTCCTTAGGCTTCACAGGCAAGCGCTTAACCGCTAAGCCATCTCTCCAGCCCAAATGTTTATAATTTATATATAGACATGAAAGAGGTCATAGCTCAGGATTCAGTGTTACTAACAAGCAGATTCACTCTAGAGTCCCATGCACAGATGGACTGGGGAGGTCAACCCTCTGCATTATTCCTTTTTGATTTTTATTAGTTCAACTCCTTGTAACAGTGGGTCAGCAATATACCTGAGAAGCGGGGGAGAGGCTATAATTTGATAAAGCACATCAATTAATTTTTTTTCTTATACAAAACTGAAGCAATAAAGGTGGGCGGTGCTTTTGCCTGGCAGGGACGCGCAGAAGATGGACTGGGGCAGAGCTCTGGGAGGCTGAGCACTGACGCCTTGATTTATCATTGCTGGTGTTCACAAACCCAGGAGACCAACCTCTTCTTCCTATGGAACTGTGTATGCACATCGGCCTTTGTCGCTCTGGAAAGGAAGCTCAGTGTACACGGTCACACCAGCCCACAGCCCTTAGATGCTTTAAGAGCAGGATCTACGGCCTCGTCTACCACGGGAAACCGCGTGTATAAACTGTGTGCTCACCTTACAGCCACTCCTGGTTGTACACATCAGCCCATGATTGGGTCTCACTTTCTTCTTTGGACCATGACAGGCTGCGTCCACCTTGGTTCTGTTTCTTTATAGGGTAGTGCACCCCTCAGCCTTTCTTTTCTCCTGTACCAAGTGCAGATCCCAGCAGCAACCTGTGAAGATAATATTTCTAAAATGCACTTCCCAGAGCCAGGCAGGGAGAACGTGATGGTTGTTATGGTAACGATGGTGATGTTTATATCCTCCCTCCCCTGCAAGAACCCTGATGTCTGGTTCACCCTGTGTTCCTCCACACTCCTCTGTTGTTTTTTTTTTTTTTTTACAAAAATATTTTACTTATTTATTTATGAATGAGAGAAAGGGAGAGAATGGGCACTCCAGGGCCTCTAGCCACTGCAAACGAACCCTAAACACATGCGCCACCTTATGCATCTGGCTTATATGAGTACTGGGGAATTGAATCTGGGTCCTTAGGCTTCACAGGCAAGTGCCTTAACTGTTGAGCCATCTCTTCAGCCCCCTCTTTGTCTTTAACAAATGTGTTGGCTGACGGGATAGTTGTGGAACAATAGTGCCTTTAGCTTAAAATCCTTGATCTCAAGAAAATTCAGTTTGAGCTTGAAACAGCAGTCCTAATAATGTTAGCTGCACGGGAGAGCATTCTAGAAGCTTATAAGGAGAAGATTCCTTCAGGGCCAGGTTTGGACAAGCCCACCGCCACTCATTGGGTACATACCACGTTGCACGCAGGTGTGTAGGATGAACAGGGGCGGTCGATAAGCACAGGCCGACCCATGGTTTCCATCATCGTGTCATTCAGGAATGAGGTAGAGAAAGAAGAGCTCAAATAACAAGCTTCGCTTGTCTAGCAACTTGGGCAGGTATTGTCTTGGGTGGAGATGTGACCATAAAATAAAGCAAAACTAAAACAGCTAGTCCCAGTGTGGTGGATTGGGCTGGCCCTGAAGGAGGCCACTGAGCAGTATCTGTTCTGCACCTGAGATGCCCACATGTGGCTCCCCCCACCCCAAGAGGGGCCAGGGAGGGAGGCTGTCCTGAGGAAGAGCAGTAGCTTCAAAGTCTCTTTCCAGCAGTGTCACAGACAAGTTCCTAGACCTCACTAGGAAATGCGAAGGAGTTTAAGCACTTCGTGGCCCCTCAGGTTTTGAGTTGGCGTGTGTGTGTGTGTGTGTGTGTGTGTGTGTGTGTGTGTGTGTATATATATATATATATATATATATATATATAACATTGTGAATTTTAGAAAGGTTTGAATTTAGCAGAAAGCTTCACACCTACCCCAATCCACATCCCCTCTCGTGAGCACCTCACATGACCGCAGTATATTTGTCACAGCTAATGGACCAATGTCGGGTACATCATTACTAACAAGCCTTTACTTCATTCCGATTGCCTTGGTTTTGACTTAATCTTCCTTTCTGTTCCAGGGTACCTGTTTGCAGTAGGTTGTCGTGGCTCCTTGAGCAGTTTGTCTGACGTCTTTCTGTCCCTGGTGTTGGTCCAAGCGTTTTGGAGGGAGTTCTTTCACTGGGCTCTGCCTCAGGTTTTTCTCTCGAGTTGCCTCTGGGTTGAGGGTGCGGGGAGGACGACCAGAGGGGCAAGGAGCCATTCTTGTCACTTCGTGTAGAAGGTGCCCACCTTAAAGTGAGTTAGCGGTCTGCTGCTTGCTTCGGCGGTGCTGGGAGCGGAACCCAGGCCTTTAGACATGCCAGACAAGCGCTCTGCCACCAAGCCACTGTTATGTTGATGCTGACCTTGACCCTGTGGCCAAGTGCCGCTTATAAGATTTTCCCTTGCGGTTGCTCCTCCCCCCGTCTCTACACAGTAAGTTTTGGGAGGAAGTCATTCTAAGTGATGTCACCTGAGAATTATGCTCAGGAAAAATTTTTTTCTTTTCCTTGCTTTTGTCTAGCCCATGACCTGCTGGCATCTACTGTGTTGCTTTCTGCCACCAGATTGTTTATTCCCTTCGTGGGCACAATCATGGCTTCTCTGTATAAACAGTGTGGGTTAATTGACTAAATTGCTTGACCTTTGGGATCAACTGTCCCAATTTCTAGTACTTTCTCTAGTTCATATTACAGCATCCATCCTGGGGAGGGCGGAGGGCAGAACTTAGTGTTCATATTTCAGTGGGGCTGGGTTTTTTAAATTTCTTTTTGGTTTTTCATGATAGGGTCTCACACTGGTCCAGGCTGACCTGGAATTCACTATGTAGTCTCAGGGTGGCCTCGAACTCTCGGCGATCCTCCTACCTCTGCCTCCCGAGTGCTGGGATTAAAGGCGTGCGCCACCACACCTGGCTCTATTTTTTATTTGAGAGAGAGAGAGGGAGAGAGAATGGGCGCTCCAGGGCCTCCAGCCACTGCATATGAACTCCAGATGCATGCTCCACCCTGTGCATGTGGCTTATGTGGGTTCTGGGAAATCAAACCTGGGTCCTTTGGCTTTGCAGGCAAGCGCCTTAACAGCTAAGCCATTTCTCCAGCCTAGAGCTGGTTTTTGGGTGATTGGGGCGTCAGTAGGTCGAGCAATAATGACAGTGAGCATCCTGCACAGTGTCTCTCCCATGTCATACACCACGTGTGCAGGAGATGTATTCATTCATTCATTCATTCATTCAGGACAGCAGCCCTGAGGGGCAGCCACTGCCATGACTCTCGGCTTGTAGACGATGAGGGCAGAGACACAGAGACGTGGGCCGTGGGCGGGGAAGTGGAGAAGTGCTGTCCAAGGTTGCGCAGCTAATGGATTGCCGAGCTGGGCGGTGAGATTTTGAAAGCGAAAGGTTATTATTGGTGTGCTGCCTCTCCTACCTGCAAGTAGCTGATGTCGCTGCTTGTCATTTTGTCTTTGCACAAGAGTCCATCATGGTGGCTGTGCACTTGTGCCTGGATTTACACTTGCCTGCTGTGTGAACTTGAGCGAGTTATTGACTTCTGTGTCGGTACCTATAACATGGGCTGGAGAGTTTGGTGCTCTCTGGGAGGGTAATTCAGGGAATGCCCCAAACCTGGTATTTAGCATCCATTACAAATATTAAGCTGGGAAGAAATCTTAGTGGTTAAAGGTGCTTTCTTGCAAAGCCTGTTGGCCTGGGTTTGATTCCCCAGTACCCACATAAAGCCAGATGCACAAAGTGGCACATGCATTTGGAGTTTGTTTGCAACAACTAGAAGCCCTGGCATAGCCATTGTTTTTCTCTCTCATTTTCTCTTTCCATCTCTCTGTTCACAAATAAATAGATAAAAATATTTATAAACAATACAAATACAGTTGCTGTATTAGAAGTAGAGAGATGCAGATGTCAGTTTGGGGGGAAAAAGACAAATCTGTTTGCGGGCTGGGGAGATGGCTCACTGGGAAAAGGGTTCATTGCCCAAGTGTGATGACCTGAGTGCAGATGCCCGGCACCTGTGTAAACACTGGGCGCGCAGCAGGCAGCCCGCGTGTCACCCCAGTGCTTGGGAGGAAGGGCGGGGAGCGCTGGGCAGACTGGCTAGACTAGCTGAATCGGTGAGCTCTGGGTTCAGGAGGGAGGCCCTGCTTCAGTAAATAAGGTGGAGAGTTACTGAAGAAGAACCACATGTTAACCTCTGCCCCCATAGCCATGCATATGCACACGCACGCCATCAGCATACGTGTGTGCTCACATACATGTCAGTGTGCACTTACACACCCAGGCCCCACACCCACACACACCCACATCCACACACACAGCCAATGTGTTTAAGAGAGAGAATGTTTCCTAAACACAGGGATGGATTATACAATGCTCATATAAAAAGTGGAAGACCTGTTGACGGAAGGGGTTAAGAGGCGAGGACAAGTCAGGATCTTTTATGTTCAGGCCCATATTGTCTGCTGTGATATTGCAGTACACAGTGAAGCATCTGCTGAGAAACTTCAGTCATCTTTGCAGATTTTTTTTTTCGAGGTAGGGTCTCACTCTAGTCCAGGCTGACCGGGAATTCACTATGTGGTCTCAGGGTGGCCTTGAATTCACGGTGATCCTCCTACCTCTGCCTCCCAAATACTGGGGTTAAAGGTGTGTGCCACCACACCTGGCAGATTTTTTTTTTTTTAATAAGAGAGAGCAAGAGAGAGAGAGAGAATGAGAGAGAGAGAGAGAAAATTAGCGCAACAGGGCCTCCAGCCACTGCAGTCGAACTCCAGGTGCATGCGCCACCTAGTGTGCATGTTAGACCTTGCACTTGCATCACTATGTGCGTCTGGCTTATGTGGGATCTGGAGAATCAAACATGGGCTCTTAGGCTTTGTAGGCAAGCACCTTAACCGCTAAGCCATCTCTTTAGCCCATCTTTGCAAACTTTTAATAGCTATTTAAATATGGAGCTCAGAGTCACAAATAAAATTAGTAAATAAAGATTGCAATTGGATCATCTTATGTCTTAATTCTTTTTCTCTTTTTGGATTTACTGTGTCATACTCTGTATCCCAGGCTGCCATCAAATTTGACAATCCTCCTGTCTCAGCTTCTCAGTGTTGGGATTACAGGTATAAGGCACTATAGCCATAATTTTTTAAAATTGTAATTCAGGAGCTAGCTAAAAAGGAATACAGGGGCCTGAAGAGATGGCTTAGTGGTTAAGGCATTTGCCTGCAAAGCCAAAGGATGTAGGTTCAACTCCCCAGGACCCATGTAATCCAGATGCACAAGGTGGTGCATACAACTGGAGTTTGTTTTCAGTGGCTGGAGGCTCTGGCACACTCATTCTCGTGTTTGCTC
Organism: Dipus sagitta; assembly: GCA_036346955.1. Lineage (NCBI taxonomy): Eukaryota > Metazoa > Chordata > Mammalia > Rodentia > Dipodidae > Dipus > Dipus sagitta. The sequence goes on along the minus strand of CM070777.1, from coordinate 20,080,326 downwards.
TCTCTATTTGCATCTCTCTCTCTTTCTCAAATAAATAAGTAAAAGTAAACTAAAAGTAAAAAGTTTTAAAAAAAGGAATATAGATAACATCTTGGATTTAGGGAAAAATTGTTCTTTTTAGTGAAGTACCATCAATTCCTAGACTTTTAAAATTTATCTTTAGTTCTTTCAACAGTGCTGGAATTCTGCTTTTGTTGGGGAAATTGTGTTTTTTTGTGAGGAAAGAATACAAGTAAGTGAGAATACACATATGTGTGACAGGAACCCCAGGGTTTGGGCCACAGGGCAGTTTGCTAGTGTCCCTTTCCCTGTCCTTGTCAGCCCTTGCCTGAGTGGACTTCATTAATATTTATGCCTCAATAAGCGAGAAACAATTAACCACCTTTTAAAGACTACTGGGGGCAGTTGCAAAGAAGTTGTGGTGGTTTGATTCAGGTGTCCCCCATAAACTTCTGTGTCTGAATGCTAAGTCTCCAGTTGGTGGTAATGTAGGAACTGGGGCATCCTGGAGGCAGTGTGTTGTTGGGGACAGGCTTATGGGTGTTAAAGCCAGCTTTCCCTTGCCAGTGTAAGGCACACTCTCCTGCTGCTGTTGTCCACTTGATGTTGGCCAGGAGGTGATGTCCACCCTCTGTGCATGCCATGTTTTCCCCTGCCATCATGGAGTTTCCCCTGAGTCTGTAAGCCAAAATAAACCTTCCCTCCTTTAAACTGTTTTTGGTTAGGTTCTTTTTGCAACAATTTGAAACTGACTGCAACAGGTGTCAATGGCAGTGCTGGAAGTGGGAAGTACCCCAGCCCCATCTTTGACTAGAAAGCTACTGAGGGTGGGAGGCAAGGGCTCCAGATGGCCCTGGTGAGCCAATGAATGTGGTAATGCCCCAACATGTTCCTAACATGCTTCCTTCTGGAAACATTGTGTGTGTGTGTGTTCATGTGAAGACATGTAGCAGAAATTAGATTTTCCCTCTAAGATGTTACTTTCTGAGTTAAGATTGAAGTCAGGTCAGAAAAATGCTTTTTCTCAACTATAGTGTTTTAGAAACAGGAGGTCTCATCAAAACCTCAAGTGCCTATTAGAGGACCCAGAACTTTGGAAATATTAAATGTACCAGTTGGTAAGACTAAACATCAAAATGTGACCCTTACTTTTTTATTTCAGGGAATGTTTTCAAAATAAGGAAACTCTGTAGGATTATATCCATAGGTCCTTTAAAGAAAAACACACACAGATAAGCTGGGCACGTGGCTAAAGTAGGAGGCTCACCAGGAGTCCTCATCACCATTAGCCATCCTGGGGCTACAGAGTGAGTTCCAGCTTAGCCTGGGCTACAGTGAGACCCTGCCTCAAAAACAAAAACAAAACAAACAAAAACCCCATAAATCATGTGGTGAAGTTTTCATCAGCTCTGGTCATGCTGACCTCCATTGCCCATTGACAGTCTTTGGTTTTGCTTTGGAGATGTGACCATCCTTCCGGTGACCCACACAGGTTGGTGTCAACGTACAGAGATCCATCCCACGTCTACGAGGATAGCTCTTAAATGACAGTCTACCTTGACAACCCTTTGGGGAGGGCTCTTTTTAGGAGTAGGTAAGATGGTCTTGTTAAAGCTGGGCTGGGGCTGAGGACTTCATTCCATGGTGGAGCACGTAGCCACCACGTGCAAGGCCCTGGGTTTATTCCCAGTACTGCAGAAACATCAACCAGACCTGACTGTGTTCAGTTTATATGTAGTTTCTGTGAAGTTCCATTTGCATTGTCACAAAAAGAATAATGCTGTTCCCTTGCTAATTCCTTTGGCTTCTTTATGGGATATTTACACAGTTGCTCTTCGAGTTTTAAAATCCCAAATAGAATTTTGGCCATTGTCTCTTGCTCGGATCATCCTGGCCAGGTGGAATATTTACTCCGAATGCATTTGTCTGAATTCCAGAGACACCCTTGCTCGGGGCTGTATTTCGGGGAAGGACTGGGAAAGCACTGGAGGAGGGTCATCCCTGTCATTTCCCGGCAGCTGATCTGGAGGGAAGACGACCCTGAGTGATCCTTGGGTTGCTTACTGCCTGCTTTCATGTTGATCCTTTGTTTCCAACATCTTGGCTGTGTGTAGGACCAGTCCAGGATACAGAGCCTCAGTGTTCTAGCACTGCGTGTATGTTCTAGAAATACTTGTGAATAGACCTTATCTTTTCTTGAGAAAAGGATAGCATGCTATTAAATGCAAGTGCTAAATAATGTGGAAAATGGGTTCATATTAAAATACAGATATAAGTGTGGGAAATACAATGTTGATTCCACACACACAAAAAAGTAAGTGTAGAATTATCATATGGTGCAGCACCCACTGATGAGGTTCTGTCAGAAGAGGCCATGTCTCCAAAAGGCAGAGACTTGAGGAGATATTTATAGCAGCATTGTTCGTCATAGCCACAAGGCACAGTCAGTCTCTTTGTCTATTGATTGGTCCACATGTCCACTGATGGATGAATGCATTTTTGGTTGTTGTTGTTTTATCAAGGTAGGGTCTCACCCTAGGCCAGGCTGACCTGGAATTCACTCTGTAGTCTCAGGGTGGTCTCAAACTCATGGCGATCCTCGTACCTCTGCCTCCTGAGTGGTGGGATTAAAGATGTGCACCACTATGCCTGGTGATAAATATGTTTTGAACATACAATGAGATGGAATTCAGCCTTAAGAAGAAAGTTCTGGGTTGACGAGGTAGCTCAACAAAGCGCTGAGTTCTATCCCCAGCAGTCCATGTACAGGGCACACCTGTAATCCTCGTGCTCAGGAAATGGAGGTAGGAGGATCAGAACTTTAAAGTCTTCCTTAGCTACAGAGGGAATTTGAGGTCTGCCTGGGATACATGAGATTCTATCTCAAAACAAAACAAACAAAATAAAACAAAACACACATGAGTTTCTGACACATGCTACCATGTGGGTAAACCTTGAAGGTCTGTTCAGAGAAACAAACCAGACAGAGAAGAACAAATACTACATGGTTTCATTTGTATGAGGTCCCTAGCAGAGCCAAGCTCATAGACACAGGCAGTAGAATGTCGATTGCCATTGAGCTCTGCACTGAAAATGACGGTGGTGGTTTCTGTCATGTCTACCTTACCATAACATGTGTCTTTCTTTTTAAAACCACTTATATAAACTCCCTCCCCCCACTGGTATCAGTCCAGACCATTTTGAGAAACATACCCAAGAGACTGGCATATCTTATGTAAAGCAATCCAGGACCCAGAGCCCACTGTTCTAGCGCAGAGTCTATGCTCTAGAAATACTTGTGAATAGACTCTGGCTGCATGGGCAGGGTGGGTGGGTGGGCAGAAAGACACATTTTGTCATTGGCTCTGTCCTTTCGTGCTTTTGGTATGTGCACCATGCAGCCTCATTACCTATTCGAAAACCAGCTTCAACCCTTTACAGCTAATGGCATCGAAGGCAGTAAAGGAAGATATAAATTCCGTTTAGTGCCCCACAACACCGGTTCCCTGCAGAGTGCGTTGTTAATGGTTGCTCTCAACTTCTCAGTGGTCCTCATGGATCAAGGGAGTCAGCTGGACAGGAGAGGGTAATACACGGGGACACAGTCGCTGGGACGCGTCTCAGCTTTCTTTTTATTCTTGCAGGGCACATAGTTTGGGCAACAGGTTCTATCTTGTGTGTGTCTGTCCGCTGCTGACTTGGGAAGGGGACTGGTCATGTCTCGCAGCCTTTGATGCTTTTGACATCTTAGTGCAGAGGATTAGGGAACTTCCTCACATCTGCTTCCCTCCTCCCCAGCCCTGGCATTTGGGAAGTATAAAATGGGGGGTAATTGCTACAGTTGGTTAGATTTTGCCTGTGGACGTGTATATCAGTGGCATCTTGACACATGGTGGCATGGTGATATCACCAAACGGGGGTAATTACTACATTTGGTTGGATCTTGCCTGGGGACTTGTAACTCAGCGTCATCCTGACCCATGGCACTAGGTCACTTCTGGCGTTCCTTTCCAACCCCAGCCTCTTCAGAACTCTGTCCCTCTCCTTTGTTCCTGGAGTGAGCAGATGTCCTTGTGAGAGACCAGTTGTTGATATTCTTCCCTTACCTTATTCTGGTCATCAGGTAAGAAGATCCGAAAAGAGCCAGCAAATGCTCGTCCAGTACATGAACCTTTGGAAGAGAATGGCACATGGCCTGACGGGGAGAGAGGAGGGAGATCTTCGGGTCAGGGTCCTCTCCTTGGGGCATTGCTTTCTCAGAGTAATGATGAATTCATTTTCGCCTCTGTCTGAATTACAGTAAGATATTTCTGTTAGGTGAATGTTGACCTTACCGCGGCAATCGTGCCCTTTTAGTAGTGCTGACCTTGTGCCTCATGCCTGAAAAAAAAATGGGGAGTCCAGTTCTGGTCCTTATTTGGTGTTGTACCTACCTTTGTGTTGCTGGCACAGAACACCTGACCAAAAGCAGCTGATGGGAGGAAAGATTTTTCTTTTGTCTTAGAGTCTCGAGGGGGACGCTCCATGATGGCAGGGAAAAGCATGGCACGAGCAGAGGCTGGGCATCACCTCCGCCGCAGCAGGAGGACAACAGCAGCAGGAGAGCGAGCTGAGCTCTGGCCAGGGGGAGCAAGCTCTAACACCCCTAAGCTTGCATCCAGCAACACACCTCCCCCAGCAAGACTCCAGTTCCCAGATTGCCATCAGTTGGGAACCAAGCATTTAAAAACACTTCGGCTTATGGGAGACATCTAATTCAAACCAGCACATTTGGGAATGTGAGGCAGTAAGGATGGATGCGTCCCTTTTTCACTGGATTGTCCCCATGGAAAGCAAGACTGCTTCCCTTTCCCCCTGAGCCAGGGGCAAAGCTTCACCTAGGCTGCCTGTTCTTACCCTGCAGAGTGACAGGAAGGAAGAAAAAGACCCAAAGTGGGTCTCATTCCAAATTGGAGAACCAAAAATGTCAACCCATTGCCTTCTTAAGTCCTTTGTGTGTTTCTCCCTGCTCAAAGGTCTCTGGACCATAGAGAGAGGCTCTCTTGAAGGTGGCTTCCCATCTCTGCCCTTCCCCCAGTGCTGTGAGCTTCCAGGCCTTCCACACATCCGTGAAGTCCCTCTCCTTTGGTTGCAGGTAGCCATCTTGTCACTGTGCCCTCACGTGGTGCAGGGAAGTTCCTGAGCTCAAAGGCACAAATCCGACTCACGTTGGCTTCACTCCTGTGACCCGACCACCTCCCGAAAGTCCCCTTCTAATACCTCCCACTGGGGATTTCAGCAAGAGCTTGGGGATTCAAGCACTCTGTGACAGATGAAAAACCACCAGGTTAAGTAACTTGTCCAAGGTCACTGAACTCTAAGTGATCAATTTTATTTCTCATTATTTCTGATTGATCGGGGCTAATAGGAGATTGAACTTCCCTGTCTGTTCGTTCTTCTTGCCTGATGTAATAGAGCTGCGCTGAGCACCTCTGGAGGCCCTATTGGGAAAGCCTGAACTTTGCTTCAATGCCTCCGGCCCTTGGCTCTCAGAAGAGCTCCCATGAAGCCCCTGGAAATCATTCTCCCGGGATTGGGGGGGAGTCTCACCGTGTCAGGCCCTTTCCTGGTAGGGGCCTGCAGCTGCTTTGGTCCATGCACCTCTTCTCTTTCTTGGACAAGTCCCAAACACAGCAAACCAGAAGGTCCAAAACCAAAACCCAGAAGGGATGTGGTGGTAGGACTGGCAGTGAGTGGTCCCCAGGACGGCTGGTGCTTTCTCAGGACATGGGCCCAAATGGCCATGAACTTCATCTTGTAGTGCACTAGCTAAATGGGACCTGGCTCTCCAATTCTGAGGGCTTCCTTTGCACAGCAAGATTTCAGATTCTGGCATATTCCATAGGGACAAGAGAAACTAAATAGAGAACTTACTTTTTCTATCAAAAATACCAGTAATAAACTGCTCAAGCCTCTAGTAAGGTGTAGGGAGTTTGTGGAGGGGGTGGTTGGAGTTTTCTGTGCTGAGGGAATGATTGGGACAGGGAGAGGGTCTAAGATCTTCCCAGGCAGTAGGTACAGTGAAGAGGAGTGCAGCCTCAGAAGGGAGTTGTGTAGTTACAGGCAGATGAGCCAAGGCGATGGTCTGTCTGCCAAGTGGATAGGAGCCCAAGTCTTCAGGTTTTCAAGTGGGTAATTGGAACAGGAAGGAGCCAGACTTGGTCCTGCTGGTGCCAGGAACACTGAGATTTTTTTTTTTTCTTTCCGTGTTCAGGTTGGACAATCTAAGGGCTGAGATGGGAACATGGGGGTGTCTTCCTCCACCAGCTAGCAAATCTGAGTACCTAACATGGTGCTACCATTGTGGGTGAGTGGGAGGATCAGAGTTGAGGCAGGGCTTCCATTTCTGAGGAAGAAAAAGTCTTGGTCTGCAAGGGAATGCATGCAGAGACTAGAGAATGCCTAGCAACAGACAGTGCAGTTCAGTGGTGGACAGCGCGAGGCTTCACATGTTAGTCAGCATCTCTCCCTTCGTGGCAGGCACATGACACCCAGCCCAGGCCTGCTGACAGATGCTTGGCTTGTATTCAGGCTGCTCAAGCTCTGCGGCCTTAAGCACGTCATCTAGTCTTCTTTAGGCGTTAATCCCCGTGTCTGTAAAATAAGACAAATTCTGGTGTCTAGTCCATGAATTTGTTATGAGGCTTAAATTGTTTTCCACCTGGGTGAAAAGAAAAAGTCCTTTGCTCCCACTTCTGGCTTTTGAATACAATCTTGTCCACATGAGGTAAAAGGTTGATACACCAAGCACGGCAGTTGAGGAGGGCTGGAACTATGGGGATCACTGGTGACTTTGCAGGGTAGCCTTTTGTAGTTACCTTCTTGACCAGAAGCAGCTGATTGGAGGAAAGGGTTTACTTCGGCTTAAAGTCTCCAGAGGAACTTTGAGCATGGCAGAGAAAGGGTGGTAGAGCAGAGGCTGGGCATCACTTCTTGCCATAGGAGCTGGCAGAAAGCAGCAAGAGTAAGCTGAACTCTGGCAAGTGGGAAGCTGGGTCATAACACCCGAAAGCCCACCCCTAACAACACACCTCCTCCAGCAAGGGTCCACCTCCCAGACTGCCACCATCTGGGGACCAAGCATTGAAAACACATGAGTTTATGGGGGACATCCGATTCAATCTACCACAGCACTCCAGGACCTCTTGCTACCGCACAAAAACTCCAGGTGCATGGGCCACTTTATGCACCTGGCTTTACATGGATAATGGGAAATTGAACCTAGGCTGGCTGGCTTTACAAGTAAGCATCGTTAACCACTACACAATCTCCTTAGCCCAGACTTTCTATTTTTTTTATTTTTATGTTTTTGAGGCAAGCCCAACAGACTGGCCTTTCTTTTTAATGTGAGAGGGCAAGAACGAGAGAGAGAGAATTGGCATGCCAGGGCCTCCAGGCACTGTAATCGAACTCCAGATGTGTGTATCACCTTGTGTACACATGCTACCTTGCATGCTTGTATCACCTTGTGTGTCTGGCTTACGTGGGACCTGGAGAGTCAGGCATGGGTCTTTAGACTTTGCAGGCAAGCGCCTTAACTGCTAAGCCACCTCTGCAGCCCCAGACTTCTTAATTGAATACTGGTGGTTGTGGGATTTTTTTTTTTTCACTTGAAATCCAAGTGTCTCCAGTGGTGCAGCTTTTTTCTACTCTGTAAACTTGTTGAAGGCTCACTGAACCATGTCACTTGCACTGTGGACTTTCCGTGGAAACCTGGCCTGATGCTCAGCACACAGTAGATACTCAATGGTTTATGACAGGAGGATGGGTGGTTAGAAAGAAGAAGGTGTATCAATTACTTTCTCACTGCTGGGAACAAATCCCCAATTAACAGTGACTTATGGAAAGAAGAGGGTTGAATTTGGTTTACAGTGCTAGAGGGTGGAGCCCGTCATGTTGGGGGAAGGCAAGGCAGGCTGAAGAGGGAAGCTGTAGTCATCCTTGCAGATGAGAATCAGAGAAAGAGAGAGGGAGGGAGAACAGCAAACAGGGCTGGACTGTAAAACCTCAAAGCCCACCCACAGTGACACACTTCCACCAGCAAGGTTCCACCTTCTAAAGGTTCCATAACCCTCCCAAATAGCACCATTTTGCTGGGGACCATGTATGCAAACACAGTCTATGGGGTGTATTCTACATTTAAATCACCTCAGAGGGAGAAGAGGAGGAAGGTAGATGCAATGTGTCAGCAAATGTTTACTATCTCTCCATGGAGTGGGGCAAGTCCGCTTTGTAGCATTTGCCCATTTCCCTGGTGTAAATATTTCCGTTAGGGCTGACTTCAAGCCGGCAAGGTGATAGTACTGGGCTCAGTGTTGGGGGAAAGTTCGCTCAGTAGCTCCTGTGACCTGGCACAAGTGGCAGTCATAATGATCACAACAGTAGCAGCAGCACTTAATGTTCATTGAGAACTCACTGTGTTCCAGGTTCTGCTCCAGGTTCCTCCCAGTGTGCCTCTGTTTGCATCTCACTGGCCAGAAGTGAGGCATGGGATCCTTTCTAGCTGCAAGAGAAGCAAGGCCTGTTTGTTAGAGAGCGATGGTGTCCTGACTCGCTCAGACCATTTCTGTGTCATTGCTTAGAACAGGGCCTCTTTCCTTCCTGAACACAGGGATATGTCAACCAAGGAAAGGCATGTTGCTCGAGCCATCAAGAATGTCTAAAAAGGCACAATTTTTCAAATTAGAATGGAATAGTCTTTGAACTCACAACTGCCTTTCTAGCTAAGCTAATAAGTCCCATTGTCACCAATGTGACAAAAATCTCTGCCCACCTTCTTTCATGTCTCTGTGTACTACTCCAGGCATGGTAAGCAGACCTGACCCTGCGGATAGAATGGTCTGTTTTCTAATGCCAGTAGATGTTGGCCAGAGCAATAAAGGAAGTGGGAGGAAGGAATTATGTGCAGTTAGTCAGATAGGATTGTAGTGACGATCCAGAAGCACAAACAAGAACACCCCATATGCAGCTTTGTCATGTGTGAACTAGGCTGTGTGGTCCCGGCTGGGTGCGAGGTGGGGACTGTCAGGGCAGAGTGGGGAGCAGAGGATCAGGGGATGGTCTGCTTCCTCATCAACCAGCTGCTCACAGCAGAGTCCAGAGCTCTGGCTTTCTGGCAACTGGAAAGTATAGAATAAAGCAAGCAAACAAACAAACAACAACAAAAATAACCACCGAGATTGGGGCCAGCATTTGGTGTGTGGGGCCAGTCATTGTTCTAAGGGATATTTCTGTATTCCTCGCTTCATGCAGAAGTTTTCCACATTTTATATCCTAGTGTCTGTTTCTTAAAAAGCAAGTAACTGATTGATGGGTTCTGTCCCATGAAAGGCACAGTGAGAGAAGACTTGGGAAGGGGAGGAGTTGAGGGGAGATGTGATGGGACAAGACCAAGTGGAAGGGGGCAAGATGCAGCTGGAAGACACCCACTTGCACTGGAAATGAGGATGGTGTAGCCCAGAGGAACCCCAGTGTAAAGTTGTGCAGTTGCTCAGCAACTGCAAGCTGGGAGGCAGTCTGGCCCTCCCTGACTCCTTGGACTGTTTCTGAAATCCAGTTGAAGGCACCCTCACACCTGGGAGCACTGGTTGGGGGTGACAATTCCTGGGGACTTTCCAGGTTAACCATTTGCTTCCTGTTGCTTTAGCGTGTCTTTCGCCGGGGTCGCTGGCATTTCCCCACTGGACTGAATTTTGTGTTCACTATGCTGGATTTCTAGTCATCAGCCACATAGTTTGTTGTTTCTTGGAGCAGATTGGGAAGTGCTTAAAAATGCTGTGAATGTGGCCTCATTCTACTAAGGAGGAGGGAGACATGATGTGGCTTTTTTTCCGTACAGGACCAAGTTGTAGATAACCTGTGTTTTGAGGCCGTCCGAAACCAGGTGGTGAGGAGCTAGTGAAGGGGTGGAGATGACAGAGATCTTTGGGCCCCTGTGTGGGCGTGTGCACACACACCTGGATGGCACAGCCCCTGGGCTTCCCACTAGGTGTCGTGGATGTCTTAGCAGGCTGGTCAAAGTTTAGCTTTCCTTGGGACTTCACTTAAATCTTACTTCACCCATTCCTTTCTTCTTTCTAATAGTGCTGCAGAGAAAAAGAAAACAAGGCAAGTGCTGATGGTCTCCCGTGGAGACGTCCTCCGGCTCCTTTCTTAGCAATTTCATGCTCTGGTGTTATTTCCAAGGCCACCTACTCTAACATCTTGAAGTGTGGGTTGGGATTCTCTAGGCCCTCCTTCCAGACTGGGGAGGACTATTATGAAAGGAAAGCTGCTTCTAATTTTACAAATATCGTTTCTCGGACAAGGTATAGGATCACAGTGGCGGTTCTTAGACCCACACGTTGGGGCTAGGGTCTCCAAGTGCTGACATCCTGATTCCAGAGGCCAGAGTGCCAAGAGGCGGGCTGGTCTCCCCTGTGTATCTTGAGTTTAGCTGCTTGCAGATGGGTTGGGTATGCAGTAGTAGGAGTAACGCAGTGTCAGGAGATGACAGCCTTGCTTTTGTTGTTGGATTCACCCAGGTTCAGTTCCTCGTAGGTCTTGCTGGAAGCGATAAACTCTTTTTGCTGGATCGGTCCTGGTTCAATCACTTGTAGGTCTTGCAAGAAGCAGAGCTCTCCGCATCCTCCCCCTCCGCGGCCCTGCGCCTTGCCAACGTCACGCAGACGGGCATCAGCGCTGTGAAGAGGCAGGATTTACATATTTTGCTAATTACAGCTGTCAGATTCCTCGAAGTGATCTAATGGTGGCAAGGCCTAACAAGTGTGAAGAGTATTTTTAACCAAGCTGTGTGGGGTTGATAGTCATTTAGGGACTGGTAATTGAATCCGAAGCTTCACGGGAGCCTGTGTGGAAGCAGTGAGGGGTTGGTGGGAGATGGAGGCTGGGAGCTCCTGGGTGTGGGACAGCTGGTGGGCCATTGGATCCTGAGGGAGGCCCTCAGTCTCCTTCCCCTTCTGACAGCTGTCAGTCAGCTGCTTTGTGGGGTGTCAGATTGACAGCTCCCCTTTCTGGCATATGGAGCTGTGTGTCTGGGTGCTATGAGAGGTGCGGATAGAATTGGAAACCCGATCCACAGAGCATTTGTTTTTTTATCCCTTCATTCATTGGTTCCACAAGCGTGCATGTGTGTGTGTGTGTGTGTGTACACATGCACAGACCAAGTTTAATCTTCCTCTGCATGTAGCTCACCAGGCAGCCATGCCAGGAGGCAGATCCTGGCTGGGGGACCTGAAGTTGGCTAAACCTCACATGTCTAACTAGCTCCCGGGGGTTCAGATACTGCTGGTCTGGGCCACGCCCTGGGTCACTAAGCCCCCAGACCTCCTGTCGGTTTGGTGTAACAAGATGAAAAGATTGAGCTTCTTGCCCTGGGCACTTGCCTCTTCTCCTAGGTGTTTCTTCTCATTTTCTTTTCAGTCATGTGTCAGCAGATATGTCTCTGCCTTGGAGAGACTTTCCCCCCAGTTTCTTATTGGTTATGTGTATATGGATATGTGTGTGCATGGGTGTGTGTGTGTGTGTGTGTGTGTGTGTGTGTGTGTGCATCTGTGTGTGCATGTGGAGGCCAAAGGTTGAGGTCTGGTGTTTTTCTTAACTCTCACTTTAATTTTTGAGATTGTGCCTTTCTCTGAACCTGCGCCTCACCAACTCAGCTAGAGGGGCTGCCCAGAAGTCCCAGGGACCCTCCTTTGTGCCCGCCCCAGCGCTGGGGTTTCAAGTGCATGCCACCTTACCCAACTTTTACGTGGGTGCCCAGGATCTGCAGCAAGCGCTTTATCTCTTGAACCATCCCCCCCCCCCCCCAGCCCTTTCTCTCCAAATCTAAAGTAACTCTTCCAGTTCCTGTTTGAGCTCTTGGAAGATAATCTCTGAGATTAACTTGTTTTGTATTTCTTTGCTACCTCTCTCTGTGTTAGTCCGGGTTTTGTCATGGCAGCAAAATCCCAAGGCTGGGTAATTCATGAAGAATAGACGCTTGTGTGGCTCATGGCTGTGGAGACAGGAATCATTCCCCCTTCACTCTCTACATATATGTGTGTGTATATGTATGTACGTATGTGTGCAGTTGCACATTACGTGCACGTGCTGTGGAGGCTGGAAGACAAGCTCAGGCGTCCTTTCTCAAGTCCTGACCACCCTTTTAGAAACAGGGTTTCTCATTGGCAGGAAACGCTCTCGACTATCTGGCCAGCGAGACCCAGAGGTCCACTTGCCTTTGCCTCCCCATCACTAGATTTCAAGCTCCTGCCACCACCACCCCCCCCCCCCCAGCTTCTTTATGTTGGTTCTGGGGATAAAGCAGGTCCTTATGCTTGCAAGGTAAGCACTTTACAACCGAGCATCTCCCCAGCCCTTTGCCTGCATATTATTAACTAATGGAACACGCGCCGCTCAAGTGACAGCTGGTTCTAATTTTGACCTAACTACAATTGGTCGGGCCTGGGTCTAGTTACCCAACCACTCTTAGCTCAGGTGTCATGGTTGGGGGAGGCCGCCCCATTTCTGAGGCCCCGTGGCCATGCCTAGGAGCCTGGCTTTTGTCTCAAGCTATGCCAGGAAGCATTAAAACTCATTATCTCCCCTGGAGCCAACGCTCACTCCACAGAAAGGTTTCACCTGCAGGCAGATGGAACAGGCAGGGGCTTGTCCTTCAAAGTCACAGGTTGAGTTTCACAAAGGAAACCTCAAGGGAATCCAGTCCCCAGTCTGCTGGCTGAGCAGGGGGTCCAGATAGGAGAGGGGACTCCAGGGTGTGGGGTGGCAAAGCCTTCCACAGTCCAAAAAAAACAAATGGCAGCAGAGGCAGCCCAGCTCCCTGGGTCTGTCTCTGTGGTGCAGGGTAAGGAGTGCCCTCCAGGATGGGCCTGTGGGAGGATAAGAGAGACCTCCGAGAACTGGCTACCCATGGCCCCAGCCAGAGCTCCTTTAACTGCTGGTTGTCGTGAGTTAGTTGCACATATGACTTCTAGCAGCAGCTGTGGCATGGCACCTCATTGAACACAGTCACTGAAGCTCTGAGAGGTCAGGAGTCCAGGCGACACCCTGGAGAATGGAAGCTGAGTTTGGCCGCAAAGCCCTTCTTTCCCACTGTACCCCACCGAGGGATTGGAAGTGGTGGAGGGAATGCTGCCCATCCTGGGGCTGATCTGCAGAGCACGGCTGAAATCAAGAGGTGGTTCCGTGAAGATCCCAGGGAGACTCTTCCCCACATGTCTGTCCTTACTCCTGCTGGCTGTGGCAATCCTTCATGTGGTTTAGACCTGCCCAAGCTTTGTCTACATCTTCACTCGGCCCTGTGTGTTCTTGTTACTGAAGTACGAGGCCAGAGAGGCCTGACTGTGGGTGTACCGTGAACCAGGTCTAGCTACCCTCCAGAAAGGCCCATTTGAAGAGACAGACGGTAGTGGAGGCCACACCAGCGAGCAAAGCAGTAGCCCTAGTGACTGAAAGCCTGTGTCCGAGGGGCTAACAACTGTCTGGGGTTACACAGTGAGGGATGGCTTGCATAGCTCTGGCCATGTTGGTCAGGCTGTGGCTGGTGGATCATTATTTTAGGATCGCCAGGCAGGATCTGTGGTCACAACTCACTGCTGCTTGGGGACTGGCTTTGACTCTTGTGACAGTATGTTTATTCATCAGGCCTATTGTCTCTAGAATCCAAGGGAAAGACAGGAGAGGATGACTCAGAGAAAAGGACAAGTCAGAAAGAGAAGATGGTGTTCATTAGGCGGTTAGGCTTCGGGCAATGACTGGAGACTTCTGGGTGCCGGCTGTCTTAGTGATTTGGAACAGGATGTTGGCAGCTGACAGTATGCTAGTGGTGTCATCCCAGTCAATCTTAAATACTTCATTGACTCTTGCCTTGGTGTCTTCAGCCTCGAAAGGGAGGGTTACCAGCAAAAGGTACGTACTTAACAGCTAAGAGATACATACTTAAAATTTTTTAAATTCTTCCACTTTTTGACATTTTCATACTTAGGTATTATGTATTTTGATCTTATTCTCCCTGTTTACCCTCCCTTCCTTTTTTTAAAATATATATATATATATATATATTAGTAGCTGGGTGTGATGGTGCACACCTTTAATCCCAGCACTCAGGAGGCTTAGGAGGATTGCCATGAATTCAAGGCTACCCTGAGACTCCATAGTGAATTCCAGGTCAGCCTGGGCTAGAATGAGACCCTACCTCGAAAAACCAAATATATATATAAATTTAAGAGAGAGAGAGACAGAGAATGGGCACACCAGGGCCTCCAGCCATTGCAAACAGATCTAGCTGCATGGGCCACTTTGTGCATCTGGCTTTATGTGGGTACTGGGGAATTAAACCTAGGCCCTTAGGCTTTGCAGGCAAGTGCTTTAACTGCTGAGCCATCTCTCCAGCCCCTTCCCTTCCCTTTTCACTTCTCTTTTCATTACCATCAATCCCCATCTTTCATGCCTTTTTTTTTAATCCATTGAGTTAAAGTCCCTTGAATGCCCATGGGTAGGAGGTTATTTATCATGGACTGGGCTACACCACTGATGAGCCTCCTCCCCAGCAACCACTAGGTGTCAGAAGCTACTCTGGAAGGTGTGGGTCTCATGCGTCCTCCCCCCATCAGAGGTGATGTATTGATAGGCTTAATCTTGTGCAGGAAACCACAGCTGCTGTAAGTTTATGAGAGTAATGGCCATGTCATATCCAGAAGACAGAAGAGACAGTTCTTAATATGCCTATATGGAGAGTTAAGTAGGAATCTGACCCACATTTTTAAGACACTAAAGGAAACAGACACAAAATGAAGGCAGAGATGCCAAGCTTGTATCCTGTCTTTAGCTGCCCTCTGGGCATGTGCAGGCCCAGGTAAAGAGCCAGCTGATTTTTAGCAAGGACAACTTCTGAGTCCCAGTAACATCCTGTTCTCACATTGTCTTTCTGCTGTACGTGTCTCTGTGCCCAAACTTCTCTCCTCTTACAAGGATATCAGTCATTAAATAGAGCTTCTGCTCCAACATGACTTCACCCTAACTCAACTTCATTCGCAGTGGCTCTATTTTCAAATAAGGTCACATTCATAGTGTTGAGTACTTGGAGTTTCTCGGTTTTAAGAGTGGAGATGACCACTCCTGTATACCCCAAGGTTTCTGAGACAAGACACATCCATTTTATTGCACACCCATGTTTATTGCTACATTATTCACAGCAACTAAAAAATGGAATAGCATAGTGCCTATCAACAGATATGAATGGACAAAGGAAGTATAGTATAAATATACAACATTTCTTTACAGCTATAAAGAAAAATGAAATCTGGACATGTGCAGGAAAATGGATAGAACTGGATATCATCACGTTAAGTAAAGTAAACCAGAGTCAGAAAGACAAATATCACATGTTTCTTCTCATAAGTGGAATCTAGATGTGTGTGTGTGCGCGCACACGTGTGTGTGTGTGTAAAGACAAAAGGAACCATGAGAGGGGAGAAAAGAGAATGTGTGAAAAGTTGAAAGGAACCATGAGAGGGGAGAAAAGAGAAAGAGATCTTAAGGGAGAGAGGAGGGAGAAAAAGCAGAGGTGAAGAAATTCATGTGACTGGAAGCAGAATGGAGGACCACTTGGGGTGGAGGAAGGGGCCTAGAGGAGATGCGGGAAGGTCAGGAACAACAACCTTAAGATCTGAAGTGGGGGTGTGCCAGTCAGGAATGCCTGGTGGGTTCTGGGAAGTGGGTGTCTGGGGTGAGGACTGAAGGGAACTGGGTCCATTGCAAGCTTGGAGCAAGATGAGCTGGACGAGATCCCAGCTACCACTAGAAGGGTGAGCCAGGGCTGGTGACAGACAAGGAACTCAGATGGTCCAGTGGGCAGGGCTTTGGGGGGGGAGGGATGACAGATATGATTCAGGAGTGAAGTAGGAGGTGAGTTATCTCTAGAAGGAGCACAGAAAGTAGAACAAGAGAGTTGGGAAAGCCGGGGTACCCCCATCTCTCCCGGAGACTTCCCATTTCTCTAGAAGCTTCCTCTGGTTCTCTCATTCCAACATTTCTAGGATGCTAAGTGTCAGCTGCAGCAACCCAGGAAGGCTTTGCAGGGGAGGTTGGTCTGACTTGGAGGGAAGAAGTAGGGAGGCAAGAAAGCAGGGACAGATTTTCAGGGTGGGGACAGGTCTGTGCAGTTGGCACTCCAGTGTCATCCCACCCGGGCCATGACAGGACCAGCTTCGACATGCCGTGAGAACCTTCCCTGGTGGTGCAAGCCACCGCTCCTATAGATATGTGATCATTCCCTCATCAGTATTTCAGTCCCTGTCGCACACATCACCCTTTGGCTTCTCCCCGCTCCTACCTGCCCCTGGCAGCTTTGCTGAATAAAGCTGTGGCCATGCCTTCAGATGAATGAGACTTCCTGGTACCCGGCCCCTGAACCCTCCTCTCGTCCCCGCCCTCCTTCGCTCTTGCTATGATGGTTTACTTAGAGGAAAAGATGGAGTGGCCAAGGGCTCTTGGTTCTCTGATGGAAGCCACTGTGAATGTGCCCGATTTCTGTGAAGTGGGGGCTCTTGTGCTTCACCCCCACAAAATGATAAAAATAAATCACTTCTATTTTGCTGTTATCATTCTGTCTCTTTAGATTAAAAAAAAAAAAAACCCTAATTCTAAGTCCTCAGGTACCGGGAACTTCTGTAATGGAGTGTCTTCAAAAATGATTTTAAGTTTCTATGTGGGTGACTATTCCCTAAATAAGCAGTTTAGTCATAAGCCTGTCATAACATGCAGGCACATTCTCCATCCCAGCTTGGGGTGGAACGTGGGTCTGGTGGCAGCATATAGGTGCCAGGCTGAGTCCTGTGGGTCTGTGTCCTCAGCTTGAGACAGGAGCTCCGGTTCCCCAGTGTGGAGCTACAGGTGGGCCTGAGCTAGGTGAGTCTGGGCAGTGCTCCCCCTCCTGTGCTTGTAGAACAACACTGTGGGAACCCTCCATTAGCACTTCTAGGGTGGGACTACCCCTTTAGGGCCCTCCTGCAAGCTGTGTACTCAGGGACAGGAGCGTGAGCTTTTGGGTGTGTGTCTCTGTGTTGGCTTTGAATCTTGTTCCTCAGATCCCAGCCTAGTAGTTGGCACACAGCAAATGTTCCACAGTTAATGATCCGCTCGTGTCTTAAGCACTTACTGAGCACGTGCTGCCGACCAGGTCCACTCCAGGCGCTGAGCAGGCAGCTGAACAGACAAAGCCTTGTTCCGCGGAGCTCCTGCAGCCATAAGCAAGCACATTCCCAGAGCGTAACCTAATTTTGGGTGATGAAGAACGCCATTAAAAGCACGATTAGAGAAGAGAATGACAGTGGGAAAGTCATTTTGGAGGGCTTGCCTGCGAGGTGGGTTAGGAACAGGAGCTAAGGAACGTGAAGGGACGAGCTAGCGCCATGGGGCTCTAAGGGAGAAAGTGTGTGGCTGAGGAACGTTCCAGAGGTGGGAATGAGGAATGTGGAGAAAGAAGGGCTGGACTGGAGCTCGGTGGTGGGGGTGGGGGTGGGGTAGGTGAGGGTTGGATCCTGTAGGGTCTTAATGGTAAGCTGTGCACTTGGCTATAATCCAGGGTGGTATTGATCGAGGTCAACACCAAGAACCTGGAGGAAACTACAGAGACAGTCCCACTAATATCATTCTCCTTGTCTGCATTTGCCCACGACCTCCTGCCCATGTGGAGGCCTGGCTTTACAGTTGATGGAGGAATTCAAGATGGAGGCACCCTGTGGAGATCTGGGTGAGCCATTAGCAGAGCTCATCCGGGAATTCGGGCTTGAGCGGTATGGTAGTTATGTCACCAAAAACCTTGACAGAAGCAACTTAACCATGGAAAGGGTTATTTCAGCTTGAAGTTTCAGGTTACAGTTCTTCGTGCCAGGGAAAGACATGGTGGCAGGAGCGTGAAGGAGCTGGTCACATTGCGTCCTCAGTCAGGAAGCAGAGATAACAAATGCCTGTGTTCAGCTTGCTTCTCCTTTTTAAAAACGATTTTTAAAAGTTTATTTATTTATTTATTTGAGAGAAAGAGAAAAAAAAAAAAGCAGCTAGACAAAGAGAGAGAGAGAGAGAGAAAGAGAGAGAATGGGCACACCAGAGCCTCTAGCCACTGCAAATGAACTCCAGCTGCCTGCAACACCGTGTGCATCTGGCTCTACGTAGGTACTGGGAATCGAGTCCAGGTCATTAGGCTTTGCAGGCAAGTGCCTTAACCACTGAGCCATCTCTCCAGCCCCGCTTTCTTCTTTTTATCCATGGCCTGGCGCCACCTACATGTAGGATGGATCCTCCCTCCTCAGTTAACCTAACCCAGAAGTCTTCACAGACTTGCCCAGAGATTTCTTTCCATAGTGATTCTAAATTCCATCAAGTTGACAATCCATATTAACCACCATAGTGAGTGTGATGGATTCTCTTGTAACTCAGAAACAGATCAGCACAGAGAAAGTGTTTTGAGATAAATTAGCAGGGGATGGTCATGCCCCAGCACGCAGCACCCACACATTACAGTTGCATAGCAGAAAAGCCACCAGGGGCTGGGGAGGTTATGGAGATTTGAGTTCAAACCCCAGAACCCATATAAAAATGCCAGGCGTGGCCAGGCATGTGGCACACGCCTTTAATCCCAGCACTCGGGAGGCAGAGGTAGGAGGATCGCTGAGAGTTCAAGGACACCCCGAGACTCCATAGTGAATTCCATGTCAGCCTGGGCTAGAGCGAGACCCTACCTCGAAAACCAAAAAAGAAAAAAAGCCAGATGTGGCGGCATGTGCTTGGAATCCCAGCACAGGAAGGGGAGACAGGTGGATCCCTAGGGCTCACTGACCAGCCATTTTAGCCTAACTTGTGAGCTTCTGTCTTAAAGAAGGTGGATGGCATTCCTGAGGACACCTGAGATTGTCTTTGGGCCTCCACATGCATACCTATCCACGTACATGTGCATTTTAACAAGGCACCAAGCCGGGCGTGGTGGCGCACGCCTTTAATCCCAGCACTCAGGAGGCAGAGGTAGGAGGATCGCCATGAGTTCAAGGCCACATACTACATAGTGAATTCAAGGTCAGCCTTGGCCAGAGTGGGACCCTACCTCAAAAAACAAAACAAACAAAAAAGCACACCATACTTGAGCTTGGGATATAAGGGGTGTGGCTCAAATTTCCTCCCTTACTGAGGGACATTGGGTTGATCATCAAATCTATGTAGTCTCAATGCCTGCAGTATTGTCCATGTTCTGCCTATCGACAAGGAAGTAGACGACTTTGCCGACTGTCACCATGATGCCATATGTTGTACCCCTCTGTTAGACTCATAGGCACTGAAAACAAACTCGAGATGCATGTGTCACTTTGTGCATCTGGCTTTACGTGGGTACGGGGAGTCACTCCTGGGCTCTCAGGATTAGCAAGCAAGTGCCTTTAACCACTGAGCCATCTTTGTAGTCCTCTGGACTCAGTTTCTTGAAGATGAGGGCCCCATATTATGCACCCTTGTGTCTCTTGCATTCGGCAGAATGCCCCGTGGATTTGTTGGATTGGGCTCTTCCGTGGTTAGCCGTGTGCCCTGTAACAGAATCTGATACGGAAGAACCACAGAACAGAACACTAAAACTACAGCCAGAATCATCTTTCCTCAGCCTCTTGGGACTTTCTTTGGACTGGTGCTTAACCTCCCTGTGGTACTTTACCCCATCACTTTGCCAAGTTCACTTAGAATTCATGAAGCCCCGATTAAAAAACAAAACACAAGCATGTGAGGTTATGGTATGTGCCCCCAATTAATGGCTCCTAGAAGGTGGGAGTTCACTCCTCATAAAACAGTCCTGTCAGGGCCTACATCATAGCTCCATTGTATTAGGCCCAGGCTCCCCTCCTTGTCCTTATGCTCCAAGATGGTTCCCTACTACATCCTGGCCCCTTACAAGGGAAGCTGATCAATGGTAGAGGATGGATGTGCTCACATGCTACTGGCCAGACCTGGGTCATGTGACCTATTCCACCCTGCAAGGGAGGCTGAGAGATTCAGTCTTTATTCTAGATACTAGGATGTCCAGCTCACCTTTGGTACTATGAAAGAAGGTAAGGTTTGGGGACGTGGGGAGACAAGTCAGGCTTCTGGCACAGTAACATAAAAACTGTTTCTGAGCTTTGAACTAAAAGTGGTTTGGAGGTCACCCGTAGCTTGCACTGGAAATGATCTTGCTCTTCTAGGACATTTCCCCGTGTTTTCATGCTGCTTCTGTGACAGCCACTCTGCCAAGGCAAAACACAAACAGCCCTCGAGCCTCATGTGTGGGGTCCCATGATAAGGTTATTTTTGAGATGGGGAAACTGAGGCTTAGAGAGACTAGAGGAAGGATTTGAACTTAAAGGATGTTGGACTCCAGAAAATATATTCTGAGTACCTCACACTGCTCAGGCTGTTGACTCTAGTTCTGATTTTTTCTACTGTGGAAACATCTTTACCCTTTTACTGCCCCCTCTGATTGGGGTTCCCCTTCCAGGGAGGTGAGGGTGACTGTAGCCTTCTCATTGTGGGGACAAAACGGCCCACTAGAAACGTCTTAGAAAGTATAGCAGGAGCAGCCAGGCAGCCAGGCATCACATCTCCACAGCAGCCCAAAGGAAGTAGGCTCAGTATCGGGCTTGGAGCTGGGCTCTCTTACCCCAAAGCCTGCGCCCCTAGACACGCCTCCTCCAGCAAGGGACCACCTCCTAAAGCTCCGCAGTTTTCCCACATTGCCATCAGCTGGAGAGCAGGCATCCCAAACCTGCGAGCCCTTGGGGAGACGGCTCATGTGAGCCATCACAGTGATGTTGGTGTCCTGGTTGGTGGCAGTGTCGTCACCCCAGAATGGAATCTGTTGACGGAACTGGGTGTTGGAGTGGAGTGGCTGCTCACAGTGGCATGATAGGCCTCAGGTTTCAAAGAGGGTTTGTGGCAGGGCCAGAGGAACCAGCTTCCAGCCATGGATGTGATTTAAAACTTTAAAAACAGGGCTAGAGAGATGGCTTAGTGATTAAGGTGCCTGCCTGTGAAGCCTAAGAACCCAGGTTTGATTCCCTAGAACCCACGTAAGCCAGATGCACGAGGTGACGCATTCGCACAAGGTGGCACACGTGTCTGTCTGAACTTTGATGGCAGTGACTAGAGGGCATAAAAAAAATTTTTTTAACGCCCTTGGGCCTTAGAGTCTACATTGCCTTTAGTTTACCCACACATTAGAAACTAGGAAAATTAGGCTGGGGAGATGGCTTAGTGGTTAAGGTGCTTGCCTGCAAAGCCAAAGGACCCAGGTTTGATTCCCCAGGACCCACGTAAGCCAGATGCATGAGGTGGCTCATGTGTCTGGATTTTGCTTGCAGTGGCTGGAAGTCCTGGTACACCCATGTGTGCCCTCTCTAGCTAGCTCTCTCTCTCTTCCCCCACCCTCTCTATATATATCTATACCTGTCTATCTATCTATCTATCTATCTATCTATCTATCTATCTATATTCTTTTCATTCTCTCTCAAATAAATAAATAAAATACAAAAAGGAAAGAAAATTAAAGAAACTAGGAAAATGAGGCCACCTCCCCCTGCACCTAGTTACAGCCTTGCTTGGCCCATCAGGGGCTTCCCTACAGCCTCTTTGGGCCATGTGGCCACTTTCTTATCACTTTACAGATTGATGAGATTTATTATTCTCAAAATGTATACACTCATCTATTTCTCAGTAATATCAAAGCCAGGATTAAAGGAAAGTGTTTTTTTTTTTTTTTTTTTGGTTAAAGCTCACGGAAACTTTGGAATTCTTTAGGTCAGTCCTTACCTGCCAGAGGACCAGAATGGCTCCCCAGCCTGCCTGGGTTCTGAAGCTCGGTCGTGTCAGGGCTGGGTCTTTGGCTGTCCACCTGAGCACGTAGGGGAAATTGCTTTGTGAATTGCCACACTTGCAGGCAGCAGAGGGAGTGACTCGGGATGGCTGAGCATTTGCCTGCTCGGGCGCCTTCTGGGGACACACAGAGAGGGTTCTAGCGCATACTTGTTTAAATTAGGGCCTCAGTTTCCCTCTCAGTAGTATTCTATCTCATTGAGGGTTGTTGTATAGTTTAAATGAGTTAATAACATGTAATGTATATAGCAGTTACTATCTCATTGCTGGGACAGAACACAACCAGAAATAGCTTATGGAAGGAAAGGATTTCTGCTTTATAGTTTTGTGGGTTTTTTTGTTTTGTTTTGTTTTGTTTTGAGGCAGAGTCTTGCTCTAATCCAAGCTGACCTGGAATTCACTATGTAGTCTCAGGCTGGCTTCAATCTCAAGGCGATTCTCCCACCTCTGTTTCCTGAGTGCTAGAATTAAGGGTGTGTGCCACCACACCCAGGAGAGAGAGAGAGAGAAAGAGAATGAATGAATGAAGTACCAGGGCCCGTAGCCACTGCAAATGAACTCCAGACAAATGCACCACTCTGTGCATCTGGCTTTATATGGGTGCTAGGGAATTTAACTCAAGTCATGAGGCTTTATGTGTAAGTGATGTAACCGCTGAGCCATCTCTCCAGTCCACAGCTTACAGTTTGGAGGGGAAGTTTCTTCATGGCAGGAAAGCATGACAGAAGCAGACAGCCGGGTGTCACATCTTCTCACCAGCAGGCAGGAAGAAGAGTGAACGAAGTGCGACAAGAAGGGCCAGGATGTAACACCCCAAGGTCCACCCCCAGAGACCCACCTCCTCCAGCGAAAGTACCACAAACTCCCCAAACAGCCACCAGCTGGGGATTAAATATGAGGCTGAATCACAAACACATGAGGCTATGGGAGACCTGTTATATTCAAACCACCACACCGTGCTGAAGCCACATCCAGCACGAGGCACACACACAAAAAGCATTACCTATTATTTCTGCCACTGTGACCTTTCTCACTCCTCCTCGGAGGATTCTGGGCTCCTGAGAAAGGTCAGGCTCTTCGTCTTTTCTGTTCATCTTTGTATTCCCAGGGTCCTACCATGAGCCTAAAGCCTTTCCTGTCTCCTGTGACTCTTCATTTTTTAAGCATAGATCTTTCAAAGATCCACATTCCTTTCCCTTTTAGTCTCTCATTTTAGTTTGTGACTAATTCCTGGTGTGGCCTGGTGAGAAGTGCTATCCTGGGTCTGGGGCTATGTGTGGTAAAAAGCTTGCTCTTGCTCTTGGTGGTTTTTTTTTTCATGGGTGATGGGGTCTCTGTGTGTAGTGGAGGTTTGGGGGGCTATTGGGAGGGGTGTGGGGTGTTTCTCTGTGGTTCTGGAGTGTGCCAGTGATTGGCATTTCTTTTTCATTCTTTTTCTTTTCTTTTTATTAAGTAGAAACTTTGTATGGACATAGCATGTGTTGGTACCATCATTTTCCTCCTCCCTGCTTCCATTCCACTGAGGGCCCTTCTCAGCGGGATTGCTGGCATTCACCATGGGGCTGTGGGTCATGAGTTGTGACAGCAGCAGCCAGTCATTGTGGGGGAGGAGGGCAATGCCTCTGGATATCTAACCTTCCACCCTGTGGCTCTTAGAGTTTTTCCACCCTCGCTCCCACAAAATTTCCTGAGCCATGATGAGTGTGTTTGAAGTCTGCTGAAGTCTGCTTTAGTGTTGAGCTCTTAGAAGCTTCTGGATTTCTGTTTTAATACATTTTGAGTACCCTCAACGTATGTCTCCATCACCCTGGCTCAGGCTGAGTATGAGCATTTCTTATCAGGTACTGAGTTACTTGTTTCCACAGTCAGTTCCTGGTACTCTGTTTGAGGGAATGTTCCAGAACATGCTGCTTGAGAAGCTGTGTGTTCACCTGTGGCTCTGGAAGGCTCCAACAAGCAAGACTCAGTCACCAGTGTTGAGGAAGTCTGCAGAGAGCACGGGACAGAATGCACAGGGCTGAGACAGCTTGGGGACCTGGGTGGCTCGGCGTTAGCACACACCGCAGCTGGCCTTCTGTCACTCTACCCAGCAGTCCCTTGAGACTGGGTCCTGTCTTGAAGATGAGGGAACACTGTGTGCTGATCTTTCCAGAGAAGCTGAGAGCTGTCATTGGGTGGTGTTCTGGTCCTGTCTTGAAGATGAGGGAACACTGTGTGCTGACCTTTCCAGAGAAGCTGAGAGCCGTCGCTGGGCTGGACACACTGCAGGGACGTGGTGTGGTGGCCAGGAAGCTCAAATGGAAGCACACGGACCCGTGAGTTCACCAGGAAGCTGGCTGGGGCTGGGGCTCTTTGGACGGCATGCCCACCCCAGCCTCTTGCAGCATGGGAAGGGAAGAGCTCGGAAGCCATCCTCTGGCCCTGCAACCTTTGTGCAGGATAACACCATGACTCAGCCTCAGTGTCCCCACTGCAAAGAGAATCTGGAATATTCCTGAGGTTTCCTCCTCCATAAATGACTTATTTCTCGGTTCCCTCCCTCAAGCTCTATGTCAAGCATTGTAGAGGTCATTATTGTCTCTTGTGTGAAATCCTCCTTTTCCTTTTTTTTTTTTTTTGAGTTGCACGGAGGGAATTTGTCAATAAGATGAAAGCTGCTCCGAACGGAAATAACTTTAGTCTCTCACAGCTGTCGTGATTGTGACTCAACAGGTTCATAGAAATGCTTGGTTTCTCATGCTGGGAAGTCATTCCTCACGCACCAGGTACTGGTGGAGAAGAAACTTCTTGGCGGACGCCCGTGGGCCTGCTGCTTGCAGGGAGTTGTGACAGACTCCGGTTGATCTGTTCAACACAAACTGCAGTTCTCCATTTACTGCAAAGACAATCCCTTGACCCTTTTACAGCTAGATTCTGGCAACATTCAACCTAATAGGCCTTTAGAGACTCTAGATTAATCACCTTCTCTTCGGGATTCGGCCGATGACTTGTCATCTCAGAGCCATTAGGAGGGTCCTGGGAGCTGATCCAGGCCCCAGCAAACATACACTCGCCATGTCTCCTTCGTGTGACCACAGCAGCCTGGTGCTTTTATCCATGTTGAATGAGAATGGGACCTTTGAATCCTTTGGTCATGGTGTCGGAGCCTGAGGGATTTTATTCTTTCATGGTTCTCGATACTGAGAAGCAGATCCTAAAGCACCCACCACAGAGGTGTTCTTATTCGATGGGTCGGTGGACCCACGCACACACACACACAGCGTAAGGCTGCTCCTCCTGGAGAAACTTGGGTTTCAAGGTCTGGTGGTTGCTGAGAGATGCTTCATATGAAACTTCTAAATATTTGAAGTTAATACTTGAAATTTTTTTTTGTTGTTTTTTTTTTTGAGGTAGGGTCTCACTGTAGCCCAGGCTGACCTAGAATTCACTATGTAGTCTCAGGGTGGCCTCGAACTCACGGCAATCCTTCTACCTCTGCCTCCCAAGTGCTGGGACTAAAGGCGTGCGCCACCACACCCGGCTGAAGTTGTTTTTTAAATCCAGACTTTAAAATCTAAGGTTCTTCCATCAGAGCAACTTAGTAACACTTGGCCCTGTCTCGAAATATGAATAAAGTATGTCGTCACACTGACAGACCATTGCGAGTCTGAGCTTCAAGAATCTGGGACCACAGGGTTCGGCTGTTCATTGTACCAGGAACAGGCAGCATAAGTCTGAGATTAAGGGACTGACTGACGGTGGGGACAGTTTTAGGCAAAGGAGGGGCAGTTAGAGAGGACCATTCTGCTACCATCAGATCTGGTAGAAATGGCAGGCTTTCCTTCAAAACTAGGAGAGGAGGCCGGGCATGGTGGCGCACGCCTTTAATCCCAGCACTCAGGAGGCAGAGGTAGGAGGATCGCCATGAGTTCGAGGCCACCCTGAGACTCCATAGTGAATTCCTGGTCAGCCTGGGGGCTAGAGTGAGACCCTACCTTGAAAAACCAAGAAAATAAAAGGAGAGGATTGGTTTTAAATGATTCATTTTTTTGTGGGTAGAAAGGTGTTCTCTGGTGGATGGCCTTGTGTCACTGTCCCCTGCACCTGTTCATCCTCCATATCCCATGTCACTGAAGATGCATACCTCTATTTTATTTTTATTTAAAATTTTTTTGTTTATTTTTTATTTATTTGAGAACAACAGACAGGGAGAAAGAGACAGATATATATAGAGAGAGAATGGATGCGCCAGAGCCTCCAGCTACTGCAGATGAACTCCAGATGCGTGCGCCCCCTTGTGCATATGGCTAACGTGGGCCCTGGGGAATTGAGCCTCGAACCGGGGTCCTTAGGCTTCACAGGCAAGTGCTTAACCGCTAAGCCATCTCTCCAGCCCCATACCTCTACTTTAGAAAGCAACCCCTACTTTACTATTGGTGAATCGTCCCATGTTCCACTGAGACACTATTGATACCGCTGCCCATCAGTTCTCCCGTGGGCCATTCTCCATGTGCCTTCTGCGTGGAGCAGGGCTCAGGCCCACATGGGGCCAAGTCAGTGTGAGTGCTGTGTTGGAATGTTCCAGGACTCCTGAGGCCCGAGTGTCTGTGATTCCCCCTAGATTCACATGTTGAACTCTAATTTCTAATGCAATGCTATTAGATTTGGAGCCTTTGCAGGTGATTAGACTTCAGGAGTGCCACTCTCATGAAGAGATTATCCCTTGTGAGAGACTAAGGGACTCTGTCACTTCCTCCAGCATATGAGCACAGGGAAGGTACCACCTCGACCTTGAATTTCCCAGCCTCTAGAACGGAGGCCGTCCTCACAGAACAAAGATCATTCTGAAGAAACACTGTCTTTCCCTTCAACCATCAGACTACTGAGTCAGTGCACCCCTAGAATGCATCTCATTCTTGAAGAAGGAAAACGTTGAGGCAGCCAGAGGGGGACCGTATCTCCCTGACAGAGATTTCACACAGTGCCGGCCACCTGTCAGATGACCTTGCAGCAGAGGCTGGAGCCTAGGCCATCACGGGTGTTTGCACACCATGACCAGGACTGCTCAGCTGTGTCTTACCTCCGGCTTCTACTCAGCATCCCTTATTGAGGGCTTGAACCTGGCTTGTTGGGGATGTCAGGACCTAGGTTCTGACCCGGATGACTCTGGTCACAGGACTGTAGGCAATGGATTTCTCTTTGTCAAGTACACATTGTTGCAGCAGCAGAAACAACTGAGGCACATGCTGAGCTGGTCCAGGTGTCTGTGGCTGCCCTGTGGCAGGTGACCGTGGACAAAGACCAGGGTACCTGTTCCCTTCCCGGGCTGGGAGTCAGAGGGTCACACTGGGCCTCATGAGAAAGCCATAGCCGGGGACATCTCACCTTCCTGCTGGACTGCTTTGCCTGTGGGGAGGACGCAGGCACACCCTCTCCGCTGGGTCTCTGTGTCACCCCTGCTCCTCTGCTAAGCGGCCATCATCACCACCAGTAGGTGTCCTCCTTGTGGTCTTTGCCACGACTTCTCTTTCCGCCCCTCGGGCCTGCCATGGGTTTGGGACACAGGTGAATGTAGCAGCATCTCTGGCTAACTTTAATTCAATTCTGCTTGCTACTCATTCGCTGATGAACTGTAAGCCAGCACCTTCCCACATGCTCAGGTGGGGAGAGAATGCCTGGCTACCCAAGTGCCCTCTGGCTCTTCAGATGGCATCTTGATATTTTACGAATGTGATCAGAGGAGCTATTAATGGGGATCTTATTTACTATGTAGCTTGCCTTCAACTCAAAGGCTATATGATTTCCATTTTTTAAATATTTCTTTTATTTGACAGAGAAAGAGGGAGGGGAGAGAGAGAGAATGGGCCCACCAGGGCCTCCAGCCACTGCAAACAAACTCCAGATACGTGCGCCCCCTTGTGCATCTGGCTAACATGGGTCCTGGGGAATCGAACCTAGGTCCTTTGGCTCTGCAGGCAAACGTCTTAACTGCTAAGCCATCCCTCCAGCCCTATGATTTCCATTTTTATAGAGAAAGAAACTATGGCTCAGGTTAAACAACTTGCCTGAAGTCACACAGCAAAGAAGAGGCAGACCTGAGGTCCGGTCCCGGGTGGGGTGGTTTTATAGTTCTTACTCCTAGCCATTTGCTACTTCCTTCCTCTCTACTCCTAAGACAACTGTGAAGTCCATCCTCGGAAATCTTTAGGATGAAGTAGGTCAGTTGCTCTTTAACATAGTGATACCTTGTACATGTGGCTGCGTTTGTCACATACTAAGTAAACGAGTTGCCTAAATGTGCCGTCGTGTCTTAGCTCATGAATGCTCACAGCAGAGGAGGCAGTGCGTTCATTATCATCTCCATTATAGGTGAGAAGCCGTGACAGGGGGAGCCCCAGGTCCCGGGAGCAGGAGAATGTACCAGCTTAAGCTGGACATGGTGGCACACCTTTTAAATGCCAGCACATTGGGAGGCATAGGTAGGAGGATCTCTGTGAGTTCAAGGCCAGCCTGAGAATACATAGTGAATTCCAGGTCAGCCCGGGCTACAGTGAGACCCTACCTTGAAAAACAAACACACAAACAAAACTACCAGTCTATAAAACGAAACGTGTCATTCTGGTGGGAGAAATCGTAGGGCTCGAGGGCCTCACTGACTTACCACGTCTGTTACGGGCTCCCAGCATAACGAGACCTGGCAGTTTCTTTGAATGCTGTGTGTTCTGCATAGACACAGGGCCCCAAATGAATGTAACCTACTGAATTTGTGTGAAGGGACAGAGAACTGCAGCCTGTGCACATGTAAGTTTCTTATCTAGCCAGTAACTATACCAAGAGACTGGGGCCCCTTGCCTTTCCAGTTGCTCATTCCGAACAGGTACCCCCAAAACTTAGAGGAAGAGCTCACTGCTTATCTTCAATTCTCAGAGCTCGGGTTGTCACAGGTCACCTAGCCCAGGGACACACGGGGTTGATGGGCAACCGAATTGTTATACCTGAGATGAGACGTAACCAAGTAGGAAAAGTTCAGGTTAGGAATTTGGGGTCCTCATTCCATGAGATGCCTCCAAGGTTCCCACCTACCCCAGTTCACGAGGCTACTGGGGATTGGCCATGAAGCAGTGAGGGTTTTAGTGACGCAGGTGGGATCTGGTGGTACCCCTATCCCTAGTAGGCCCAGGCCCCAGTCCCTGACTTGCCCTTGGGAGAATCACACATAGGGCCCACATCAAGTTCACCTCCTGATCATGTGTTCTAGCTGGAAGGAGGAAGAGGCTTGTGCAAGGAACTTCCTTTCTGTGTAGCAAACCCTTGCCCATTTGAGCAGCCTCACACCCCATTTTGCAAGATTGCTAAACAGTTAACAATCCCGGTCCCGATATAGCTGACAGCAGTTAAAACCAAGTCCCCATCTCTGGTGTCAGAGGAGAGTGAGGTGTGATTCCAGTCTACTCCAGCTGAGCTAGATGAAACCAGACTATGTCTCCTCCCCCAAAGGGGTTATGTTTCCCAAGGACTGGGTTTCCAATGGCCTTTTCCCTCCCTCACCCACGCCTGTTTATTCCTCTCTCCATCGCTGTCTTCCCTGTTGTTGTTGTCAAGAGGAGGTTGACTCATCATCCCTAACATTTCGCTAGCCGCCTCCTCCCACTGGTAGGTGCCTGAGCAGCTGGAGTTTTACCATCTGCAAACCCTCCACGCTTCCAGGAGCATCCTTTTTCTACCTTAATGATGCTGTGTAGCCCACCCTGAGCTACACACTATCTCTGTACCCCATTTGTGTCCTCTCTCAAATCAGGATGTGAGCTGGATGAGGGTGAGATGGGGTAACCTCCAAAAGAGGCCCCTCCCTCCCACCCTCTAGGAAGAACGTGCCGAGCACTCCATGTCAGGAGTACAACAGTGACGATGAAATGGGCTCTGCCTTTGGCAGCTCACAGGTTTAGGAAACATGACAGCAGCCAGGCTGGGGTGGGTGTAGCTCAGTGGTAGCGTCCGTGCTTAGCATGTTTGAGACCCTCAGTTGAACTTCTAGCCATGTTCACTAAATAAACGCTGCTATGCATTGAGCACTCAGAATTTGCAAGGCCGGCGTTGTGCTTAACCTGGATAACGTCATTTAGCCCTCACAGCAACCCCACAGTCTGAGGACCTCTCGTCTTAGGGTCAAAAATGGCAGAGGCTGCTGGGCGTGGTGGTGCACGCCTTTAATCCCAGCACTGGGGAGGCAGAGATAGGAGGATCGCCGTGAGTTCAAGGCCACCCTGAGGCTACATAGTGAATTCCAGGTCAGCCTGAGCCAGAGTGAGAGACTACCTCGAAAAACAAACAAACAAAAAAACAAAAAAACAAAAAAATGGCAGAGGCTAAATTAATCCACCAGGGTCACATAACTAGCAGGTGGTGAACCCGGTTATACTTGTCAAAGGACAAGTACTATTACCATTAGTAACATATATTGAATGCCTCCTGTGCTTCGGGTCTCATGCATGTACCTGTGGACTGTCATTTGGTGTGTATGAGGGAGGTTTGGTCAGAGAGGGACACAGTTTGCTGAGAATTGTCGGGTTGGAAGTAATAGCTTGAGTCAGAAACCAAATTGATCTGCTTCTAGAAGTTTTTGGCTCTTTACCCCTGGTCTGTATCCCTTCTCTCTTGTCAGAATAGTGCAAGATTTCACATCAAACCCAGCCCCTTAGCAGAGTCAAAAGAGGAGCCATGAAAAGTGAGTCTAGGACAAAGGCCCAACCTGGACAGCCCCAGGGTGGTTCGTTTCTTTTGCAGTAATGCACAATTCATCAACTATTTCCTAATCATCTGCCTTGGATAGGACAGAAGAGTCCCAAGCTCATCACTGATGGCTGAACTAGTTACTTCTCATGTTGTTGGGATCAATACCTGACAAGGAGCAATTTAAGGGGGGAAAAGGGGCATGGTGGTGCACGCCTTTAATCCCAGCAGTCGGGGGGTGGGGAGGCATGAGGCAGAGGTAGGAGGATCGCTGTGAGTTCGAGGCCACCCTGAGACTACATAGTGAATTCCAGTTCAGCCTGGGCTAGGGTGAGACCCTATCTCGAAAAAAATAAGATAAAAATAAAAAATAAATAAAAATTAAGGGGGGGAGTTTATTTTGGGCTCACAGTTTGGGGGCGATACAGTCCATCCTGGGGGGGGGATGGGGGGAGGAATGGCTGTCAACTGTGGCAACAGGCGTATGAGGCTGCTTGCTCCCGTCTGAGTGGATCGGGAAGCAGGGAAGCATGGGGCTAGAGCTCCTCTTCCCCCCCCCCTCTTTTTTTTATGAGAGAGATAGCGAGAAGGAGAGAGGGAGGAGAATGAATTGGTGTGCCAGGGCCTCCAGCCACTGCAGTTGAACTCCAGACATGTGCACCAACTTGCGCACATGCGCACACATGGGTTCATAGGCTTCATAGGCAAGTGCTTTAACCGCTAAGCCATCTCTCCAGACCCATCTTCTCCCCCTTTTATTTAGTCTGGGGGTCCCAGCCCACAGGAGAGTGCCGCCCACTTTTAGAGTAGGTGTCCCCCTGCAGTTAAATCTCTCATGAAAAACCTTCACAGAGGTGTCTCTTATACATTATTCTAAATCCAATGCACTTGACAGTGAAGATTAGCTGGGGGTGAATAAGGCCACAGCACTCTGAGGATGACATGGGGTAAAGGGGTACAGGGCGCAGGAGGTCTTCTGGGCCACGGTGCTAGCACCTAGGTGAGGCTAGTCTCTGCTGAGGCAGCTATAGAGGCAAAGAGAAGTCTGGAAGCAGCGACAGTGTGACCCAGAAGGGACAGAACCCCCTGAGTATGTTCTGAGATGTAAGGGGCTCTGTGTGGCCAGAAGTGGACACTCTGCGGGGTCCCAAGATGCAGGGTGGAGCCTCTCCTCCGTCAGTTGGCTGCCTGCTGCCTCCTCCCTCAGGGGGCTCTGGAGTCATTGACTGAAGCATCCCTAGGTGTGTTGTCCAGGGAGTGGGGAAACTCGCATCGGAAACAAAATTCATTCTTGTCATCTCAAAGCCAATGGGCCTTGATTTATAATCAAGTAGGTATTAAGTTTTCATTCTTAATAGCGGAAGAATGAGAACCGTTGTTGCCTGATATGCAGTACACTAAGAGGGGAGCCCACCCGCCACACTTGTAAGCCTGATAGGAGCATTGGTTAGTCGTTTCTCACTGGCTTGAGCGTGCTTCATACATCAGCCTCGCAGCGCTGGTTTTGCTCCCACTTGGAGGCAGCAAAGGTACCCAGAGGTCCCGTGGCTAGAACCCATGACACAACTGCTGTAGAACCAAGGAAGTAGGTCAGTGTCATCAAGCCATCCTGCAGCGATGGGACTGAGGAGCTGTGGAAAGGAGTGCCTGGCAGTGAGCTGGGCCTAGCACCTACCCGTGTGACCAGCACTGGCTGAAGCCCACTGGATGGCAGAGGTGGTAGAGACACACATATGTTCCTCATTCAAGGACGGGTCAAGGGCCTTCTTGAAGTCAGGAGCATCCAGCTCAGTGGCCTCTG
The DNA here is from genome assembly GCA_036346955.1 of Dipus sagitta. NCBI lineage: Eukaryota > Metazoa > Chordata > Mammalia > Rodentia > Dipodidae > Dipus > Dipus sagitta. The sequence continues at coordinate 20,047,892 of CM070777.1, read as the reverse complement.
GTCATTTCAGAGCCCACGTAAGGGCTGCATTTGGTTCATTTATCCTTCTAGCTAGCCTGCAGTTCCCAGGCCCTTGAGTATATCCAAATCCCCCTCAAATCACCTAGCACATTTTTCCTTCTGAAACACGGCCTCATGTATCTCCAACTCTTCATATAGCCAGAGATGACCTTGAACTTCGGATCCTCCTGTCTCTACCTCCCGAGTGCCATGATTATAGGTATGTGACACAACTCCCGACTTGATGCTGTGTACATGCCACACGAGCACTCTACCAGCTGAACTGCATCCCTAGCTTCTTGGATGGTTTTAGAGGGAAGAGTCCTAGGTCTGGAGGGAGGCCTGTTGAACCAATGTTTTGATTTTGTGGTCTGAGAATCTGCATTGAACTACCCTGGCCATTCTGAAGGTCATGGAGGTTGGGGAATACTGATCCGGACCCGCGGAGTGATTGTGGATTCATGTTAAGGCTCAAAGAAAAGATGATGGTAATTATCACCAGCCCCAGGCACTTTTGGGGGGGCATGGCAAGATCTCACTGGCTGAATGTGTCTGTTTCATATCAGTGTTACTCAGTGTATCCCATCCCATTTCTTGTATTTAAAAAATGTAAATGTAACATAAAAGTTTCTTTTTTAGTCGTCTTTAATTTACAGTTCTGTGGTCCTGAGTATGTTTGCATTGTTCATGTGCCTCATTTTTAAGGGCTTCTTTTGAAATATTCTAGAAAGGGCTGCACACACTTTGAGTGCTTGCTAATAGCTTCCTGATGAAGAGTAGAAGAGTGAGGTTATTGGGTGACAGGGTAATTCTACTATGCCCTTAACTTTTAAAAAATATTTTATTTATTTATTTATTTGAGACAGAGAGAGACAGACGGACAGAGAGAATGGGCGCGCCAGGGCCTCTAGCCACTACAAACGAACTCCAGACGCATGCGCCCCCTTGTGCATCTGGCTAACGTGGGACCTTGAGAATCGAACCTGGGTCCTTAGGCTTCACAGGCTTGCGCTTTAACTGCTAAGCCATCTCTCCAGCCCTGCACTTAATTTTTTTAAAAATATTTTATTTATTTATTCAAGACAGAGAGAGAGAGAGAGAAAGGGAGAAAATGGATGCACGAGGGCCTCCAACCACCGCAAACAAACTCCAGACACATGCACCACCTATGTATCTGGCTTATGTGGGCACTGGGGAATGGAACTTGAGTCCTTAGGCTTTGCAGGCAAGCGCCTTAACTGCTAAGCCATCTCTGCAGCCCCACTATGTACTTCATAAGCCCTTGTTGTTCAGGCTTTCTGACAAGCAGGTGGGGGAGACATTCCATTTCTGCTTCTGGGTGAAACAAGATGGTGAAGTCATTGTCTGGCCAGTGCCAAGGGCAGCTTCTCCCACTCGCCTCCATCTCCCTGGGCAGAACACAAGGTCCACGTACCGCTGTGTGCGCACGTTGAGCCGGCAGCCTGGGCTGAAGTCTTGAATGTTGCTGACTCAAGGCCAGCTTGGTTGAGAACCACACAAATGGACCTTTTTACATGTAAGAAGGCCTTTTTTTTTTTTTTTAACCACGTGTCAACAAATGATCTGTAGACATTCCTGCTACACATTTCACTGTGCGGACTTCATGCAGGCCGTGGTGCTGGGGCCCTGGTTATGGCTGTGAGCACAGTTGGGTTTCTGCCTGTAGTTCCCAGGCGCTAGGGGAAGCTACAAAAGGTGGCCTGTTCGCCGTGGAGCTTGGTGCCGGTGGAATGTTTGTGAGCGTCGCAGCCGCGGCAGCTGTGGAGGGAGGGCATTAGATTAGTGAGTGGATGGATGTTCTGCCCTCAGCACGAATCTTTTTTATTGTGTGTGTGTGTGTGCACATGCACATGTGTACAGATGCATGTGCCTTGTGCACAGTAGTGCAGACGCCAGAGGAAGGTGGTGGGTGCCCTCCTCCTCTGCTCTTCTGCCTTACTTTCTTGAGACAGTCTCTCATTGAAGCTGGAGCTCCCCATCTTTTGGTTAGTCTGGCTGATTGGTGGGGGGAGCCCTGACAATCCTGCCCCCATCGACACTGTGTTCACTAGTATCACAACAACCTTGCCTGGCTTTTCTTTATTAATGAGAGAATTGGTACACCAGGGCCTCCAGCCACTGTAATAGAACTCCAGACGCGTGTGCCACCTTGTGCACATGTGCCAGCTTGCACACTTGTGTCACCTTGTACTTCCGGCTTACATGGGACCTGGAGAGTCAAACATGGGTCCTTAGGCTGTGCAGGCAAGCGCCTTAACTGCTAAGCCATCTCTCCAGCCTTGCCTGGCTTTTTATGTGGGCACTGGGATTTGAACGTAGACCCTCATGTTTGTGCAACGAACTCTTACCCTACCCTCTGAGCCATCTTCCCAGACCTTCTTCAGGGATCTTAAAAATATATTTTTGTATTTATTTGCAAGGGGATAGAGAGAGAAAGAGAGAACACATCAGGGCCTCTAGCCACTGCAAACAAACTCCTCATGAATGTACCACTTTCTGCATCTGGCTTTACACGGGTACCGGGCCATTGAATCCTGCTCATTAGGCTTTGCAGACAAGCACCTCAACCACTGAGCCATCTCTCCAGGCCCTCTTCATGGATCTTAATAGATGACTCTCTTTATTTATCAATAAGGATATCAAGACCCAGAAAGAGGGGAAAGAGTGGAATGGAGTCAGCCACTTTCTGACGAGGTTATCCTGTCCCAGAATTCCAAATGTCATGTTATGTGGCATGCTGCAATCACTGTCCTTTCTGTCCGATGAGTGAGCCAGAGTGAGTGATATGGGAAAAAGCCAGTAAGGTAGGAGTGCTTGAGGAAGCCATGGGAAGCTGGCCATGTGACTAGACACAGGTCACAACCTGAGAGCCAGACCCCTCTCATTCCCAAGTAAAAACTAAGAAAGCGTGGGCACCTGTGATGTGCTGTTGCCTTACCTTTGATGCATTAAAGGGTAGATGTTTAATGAGGGCCTGTGTGGTGCCTGGCTCTACTCAAAGTTGGGGATACTGAAAAGAACTTCAGGTGGTCTGTGGCAGAGGGAGAGACAATGAGGAGCCCCTGGGACTTCCTTAACTATATGCTCCTGTGCCCTTCCCCTTAAAGAATGAGGGAGAGGGGCTGGAGAGATGGTTTAGTGGTTAAGGTGCTTGCTGGCAAAGCCTGATGGCTCAGGTTCGATTCCCCAGTACCCAGGTAAAGCCAGATGCACAAGGTGGCACAAGGTGGTCTGGTGTTTGTTTGCAGTGGCTAGAGGCCCTGACATGCTCATGCTCTCCCTGTCTGCCTCTCTCTTTCAATTAATCAATCAATAAAATATTTAAAAAGAACAAGAGAGAAACGTTAGAAGAGTGATGCAGGCACAGCCCACCCTCTACGCCCACGGAGTCTCTCCGTTCTTCTGTACAGGTGGGTGGAGCAGGCCAGCAGTGAAGCCGGTGTTTGTTATCCAGCCTGGGCCTGGGATGGGCTGTCCTTCTGTTCTATACAGGTCTAAGAGAGTGAATATATTCCAACACAGGTGTCTTCAGTTGCTTGGGTCTGGATGCAGCCCCTGGCTGCAACGTCAGACCCTCAGCCCTAACTCTGCAGCTGACTTCCCCCAGCCAGCCTATGTTTCAGAGATGACCAAGCCATTTAAGTGACTCTTAGGCATTGGAGTTAAAGGACCCCACCTAGCAGTAGTGAACTGACTCACCTGCTGCTGTTGACCCTTCTGGATTGATTACCACGTTGTCCACTAGCTTTGATCATCCAAGGGACCATGGACCTGTGATTCCTAGTTGAGGACCATGGACAGTGATCATATAAGAACAGCTGAAAGTAACTAGTTCCTTTTATTTTTGATGGCTGTTTGAACAACAGTAGCAACAAAGGTCTAAACTTCCATTAAAACCACTTACTTTTTGATTTCAAGATCCTTCAGTATTTCATTAGGAACTGAAGCCAAAAACCTGATAGGACATTTCCCCCTATATTATAGATTTGAGGGATAAAATATATTTAGTGGTTTTTGTTAATGAGAAGGAAGAGTCTAGGCTTGTGGTGGTTTGATTCAGGTATCCCCCATAAACTTAAGTGTTCTGAATGGTAGGTTCCCAGCTGATGGAGATTTGGGAATTAAAGCCTCCTGGAGGCAGTGTATTGTTAGGGGTGGGCTTATGGGTGTTATAGCCAGTTTCCCCATGGCAGTGTTTGGCATACTCTCCTGTTGCTATTTTCTACCTGATGTTGGCCAGGAAGTGATGTCCACCCTCTGCTTATGCCATCGTTTTCCCTGCCATCATGGAGCTTTCCCCTTGAGCCTATAAACCAAAATAAACCTTTTTTTTTTTTTCCCCAAAAGCTGCTCTTGGTTGGGTGATTTATATCAGTAATGCAAACTTGACTGCAACAATAATGTTGATACCAAGGAGTGGGATTGCTGCAAGACTCCTGAATGTGTGGCTTTGGCCTTTTGGAGCTGATGTTCGAGAGGAATATGGAAGGATTTGAAACCTTGATCTAAGGTGCCTTGCAGTACTGTAATAGAGCTTGATGGACTATTCTGGTCAGAGTTAAAAGACCTGAATGCAGTAAGACCTGAATGCAGTAAGAACTATGGACTCTGAGGTTTGGCTTGTGAGTGTAAGAAAGAGCTTTGCCTGGACTGGGCTAGAAATAGTTGGTGTGAGAGGCTTGCTGTTATGCTTGTGTCCTGAGAAGTTGTACAGGGTTGCTTTGCATAGAAACAGACTGGTGTGAGCAAAGGGATATGGCCCAGAAAAAATGAAATCTTTGGGTGAACTTCTGCCCATTCAACTGCAGTTATATGAGATTATAACCTTTGAGATTGGGCTAGCTGACCTGCACTGGGGAAGCAGGAAGAATGTGGACGCCTTTGAAGGGGCCCGAGTACTCAAGGAGTGTCCTGTTCTTCAAAGTCTGCTTTATTCCCCCCCCCCCCCGCATTAACAAATTGGCATCCTACCTGGTGTTGTGGAGTATAAGAAAAGCAGGAAAGAGAGGGTCATTGAGTTTGCAACATGGTCTTGTGTTTTGGAAATGATCATGGGCAGTGTGAAGCAGGTTTGCTGATGCCTGCATGGAGACCCCATGAAGCCATGAGGATGAACCATGGGTTGCAGTGGAGACCCAGTGGAGATGCCGGGACCACGAGATGGCTGCTAAGGAGAGCTGCTGGCCCTGGATGAAGTTTTCCAGGACTGTGAGTAGCCTAGCTGGAGGGTGGAATTGGAATGCCTGAGACTTGTTGCTGGTTAGAATTATCGGACTTGGAGACTTGTCAATGACTAGAGTTGTTGGACATGGAGCTACAGAGTTTGATGTTTACCCTGCTTAAATCTTGTATTGGTTGAATGTTTCTTTGCTATGCGCAATGCCATCTTTTGCAGTGTGAATGTTTATTCTGTGCCATTATGGGTTTTGGGGAGATTTTTTTTGGTATTATGGCTCAGTTAAAAGACCTTGAATTATGGGGACGTTTGAACATTATTAGGATTGCTAAAAACTCTGGGAACTTTTAAGGTTGGACTGAATGCATTGCATTTTACATTATGTATGGTTATCAGTTTATGGGGGCCAGGGGCAGAATGTGGTAGTTTGATTCAGGTGTCTCCCCACAAACTGAATGCTAGTTCCCCAGCTGATGGAGATTTGGGAATTAACACCTCCTGGAGGCAGTGTATTGTTGGAGGTGGGCTTATGGGTGTTATAGCCAGTGTCCCCATGCCAGTGTTTGGCACACTCTTCTGTTGCTATTGTCCACCCAATGTTGGCAAGGAAGTGATGTCCACCCTCTGTTCATGCCACTGTTTTCCCTTACCATGATGGAACTTCCTCTCGAGTCTAAAAGCCAAAATAAATCCTTTTCTCCCTAAATCTGCTCTTGGTCCGGTGATTTCTACCAGCAATGAGAAATGACTGCAACAAGGCTTAAGCTAGAATATAAAAGCAAATTGAAACTAAAGATTAATTTCAAGATTTGACTAAAGTTTCTAATACCCTTCAGCCATGATAAAGCCCAAGCTTTCAGTGTCTGCACAGGCTGGGTAAGAAAGTGCCGGGTGTTCAAAGATGAAGGGTTCATTGGATTCGATGCTAGGCTGCCTGCTTTCAAAACCCTGGGGACTCTGGCCGATTTGCAGTTGGAGTTTTAAACCCTCATTCACTGTAGACTGTGGGCTGTGGATATACTGAGAAGAGGTTTTAGGGCTATTCTATCTCAGACAGTCAGACAATTCTAAACAAAATAGGTACCTGAGCCTCACCTTTCATCCCAGAGTGAGAATTGTATCCTACGAGGGTCAAGGAATTTCCTGGAAGGTCAAGGAACATAATTCTGCTTTTCTTGAACTTGTTGTAACTTGCTTCTAGTATGAACCTAGCTAAGCCAGGAGATTTTTGCCCTTCAACCCTCTGGAAGGAACGGAGATTATCATAGTGCTGACCATCATCGTCATGTGACTTGCTTGGGCAAATGTTACCCCCCTTACCCACTCTGAGTGTCAAGCCTTGAGTGTTGACACTTACTGAATTAGAAACAAAAAGCAAATATTTGTGAACCTCTCTCATGTTCCCTGAGTTTCTGTTGTCTACTTTTCCCCCTCTCTGGATCTTTTTTTTTTTTTGGTAGGGTCTCACCAGATGCACAAAGTGGCACATGCATCTGCAGTGGCTGGAGGCCCTGGTATGCCCATTCTCTTGGTCTGTCTTCTCTCTCTCTGCTTGCAAATACAAATAAATAAATAAAAATACTTTTAAAAACAACTCAGGTTGATTGAGAGGAGGGGGTTACATATAGAAACATTTACTAACACACCTGGTCCTCAGCATGGTAAACAGTCACAACAGAAAATATGTTCTGCTGAGATCTGACTCCTCCTCCCCTGGTCACCCTGACAGTTGGTATCAGCAGGCCTGGGACTAGAATTCTTTCTGATACGTCTGGCTACTCCCATAAAGACAGACCAGTGACTGCTGTCATCTCCTCTTGTGACTGGGACCAATTGCACCCACTTTCTTATTGTTTTATGGTGTTTTTTTTTTATTAATTTGGCTACATTATTGGGTCCTGCCTAGCCACCTTTGGGAGACTTTCATAGCTAAACACAACTCGAATGTGAGCACTACAGTGAGAGGGACCACGCCTTCCTGCTTCCCACAGCAGCAAGGAGCTTGTGTGTGATTTTCATATGTTCCAGGGAAAGATATGACTCTTGCTCACTATGCTTTTAAATTTGTATTTAAAGGAAGAAGACAAAAAAAAACAAAAAACAAAAAAAACAACAAAAAAAAAACTCTTCAAATGCTAACCATTTCCCCAAGGAAAATCATGACAGTAGCTTCCGTTCTTGCTTTCCCTTTTCTGGGATCATTCCCACCCCACACCTGGCTGCGGGGGTTGTGTGTGTGTGTGGGGAGCTGGGATCACAGCTCGGATTCACAGGGAGGCCAGGGATGGAGGCAGGAGGCTGGGGAGTATGGACCTGTTCCTCTGGCTGCACTTCAAGGGGAAGATTTGAAGCACAGTAGAGTTGTCCCCACAGCCCCATGGCTCCTCTCTTCTAGCCCCGTCTCCCCAACTACCTGTGGCTTTTCCCTATCACCCACTTTTTATTTTATATTTTTATTTATTTATTATTTAAGAGAGCGAGGGAGAGAGAGAGAGAATGGGCCTCTAGTCATTGCAAACTAACTCCAGACTCA